>CM062811.1:328359899-328694090 GCA_031772625.1 Pinus tabuliformis
GGAATCAAATCCATGACATCTCTTTCCACATGCCTATCAAGTATAAATATTATACTCTATCTCACTTGGTCTTCCACTTTAGAAATGACACACCATACCACTTGACAGATGTTATTTTTATATCTATCCACCATGGCATGCACAACTAATTGTGTACAAGTTTTACCTACGAGAGATGGAGGTGAATTCTAAGAGGTGTGGGATACTTAGGAAACCTCTTCATACAATTCTTTGAGGTCCTAAAAGGTGATGCCTATCCATATTATCAACACAAAAATCAAACATCACCCTAGAACAAGAAACATTAGCGAGGGATGATGGATACTAAGTCACATAGAGTGGGAAAAGAACAATGGAGAGCGGGATGGGGAGAGAACTAATTACAAAAGGAACACACCAGAAGAAACCTCCATAGGGAAATAAAATCCTTAGGAGTGAGTCCCCAATAAAATAAAAATGACTAGAAACCATATATCATGGCCAAGCTAAAATAGACTCAACATATAAATTTATGGGCTAACTTTGATTTCCAAACAATGAAAAGAAACTAGAGCTAACAAGACTAGAGTGGGTATATAAAATTAGACTACTAAATAACCAAAGTTTCTTATTGATATCAATATCAACACAATTACAACTATAGGGATAGTTAAAGTGAAGACAAGGGATATTGCAAACCTATAACACCTTCTTTTATGTTGCAGTTCTCTGGTCACAACAAAGCCCAAACTCCCTGGCTTTCAACTAAGTACGAGCACCAATTATACATGCAAGTCGAAGTTTATTCCTAGCATATATTGTTTCTCCTTCTTCCTTAGATTTCCAGTCCCATGAATAGTCTATTTAGAGAGGAAAGAAATTTCGAACAATATTTGTGCATGAAGAGGTCCTCGAACTACTATATAAGTTACAATTTTTCCTTCCTCGCCATCCTTCCCCATGGGTGGGTTTTCCTTCCTTGAACTCCCACACTTCTAGAAACTTATGTACCATCTGCTTCCATGCTTCTTCCATATCCTTAGGGTGCCCTTTGGTGGCGGCGTTGTCTCCAATCATTAATTGAATCATTATCATGTCACTCAATGGAGTCTACCCCACCATTTAAGCACTCTCCATCAATGCACAAAACAACACTACTTTTTAACATAAACAACATCAAAATTATATAGATTTAAGTAACTTAAAGGAGAAAGATTATTAAACATTTGTTAAAGTTACATAGATTCTAAACGTTTGGATAATAGAAACTTCATACAACAAATTATTATTATCATATAATGTTGACAAATTATCCAATTCATATCTACATACATATATAAAACACATGTAATATCTAAAAAACACTTCATATTAACATAAACCATGCCAAAATAATGTAGATTTTTTTACTTAATAAGACAGTGAACATGTGTTTTAAAGTTACACAAATTTTAAACATTTTGATACCAATAACATTATTATCATACATAATAATATTGGAAAATTATATAATTCATATCCATATACACACATTAAACACATATAATGTCCAAAAAAGACACTACTTATTAAAGTAAACCACATCAAAATTATGAAAAAATTTAACTAAAAAAGATATATTTTATTAAACATTTTTTTAAATTACACAGATTTTAAATGTTTTGATACCAATAACTTTGGACAATATAATATATATAACACATGTAATGGCCACAAAACAACACTACAATATTAATATAAACTAAATCAAAATTATACAGATTTTTATTTTAAAGAGGATTAAGTTTATTAAACATGTACTTTAAGGCTACATAAATTTTAAACGTTTGGATGTCAAAAACTTCTTACTACACAAGATTATTATACATAATAATATTGACAAATCATACGATTTGTATATATGCATATATTAAACACATGTACATTCACAAAACAATATCATTTATTAACATAAACTACATCACCCTCACATCACGTTTCTCAACCAAAAAACGATGGTAACGATTACTCCTATGCAAGCTCTATCACACTTAAGGTTGGGGAATGGTGGTGCACCCCATCATCCATTCTTACCTACTCCATTCATTGAATAAGGTGGTTGGATTTGAAGGGTCTCGCGTTCAATACCGACTTGTGATGTGACGCTTGAATTTACTATGCAAGTTGCTATTCATTTGACGCTCGAATTTACTATGCAAGTTGCTATTCATTCTAGTATTTATAGAGATAGAGTTAAAAATTAGTGCCATAATATTTAGGGAGACTATTTGGTTTCCGGCTATTCCCAAGCTAGCTTTGGATTAGATAGAATTTTTTGTTTCTTAAACATGTTTAATTTGGAGACAACGCATTAGTATTTCTACATGCCTATACTCTATATAATTTCTCAATAATCTAATAAAATTTTACTTGTTAAAAAAAACCACATCAAAATTATGTATATTTTTAAACTTAACCATGATAAAGTTTATTAAACATGTGTTTAAAAGTTACATACATTTTAAGAATTTTGATACCAACAAATTCTTACAACACATGGTTATCATACATTATAAAGTAAAGATGTGTTTTAAAACAATGTTGACAAACTACACAAACCCCCCCGGTGGGCACACATAGAACATGCAATTTCCCCAAAAACAATACTACATATTAACATAAACCATATCTAAATTATGTAAATTTCTTAACTTAAAAAAGAAAATTTTATTACATGTATTTTGAAACTACATAAATTTTAAACATTTTCATATCGACAACTTCATACAACACATGGTTATAACACATCGTTATCATACTTAACAATATTGACAAATTATGCATCCATATCTATATACTTGTATAAAACACACATAATGTCCCCAAAATAAAAATATTTATTAAAGCGAACCCCATCAAAATTATATAGTTTTTTTTAGTTAAAAATAATAATGTTTATTAAATGTATATTTTAAAGTTATATAGATTTTAAACATTTTAATACCAATAAATTTCGATAATATCGGATTAGTATACATAATAATATTGACCATCTATATAATTATATAAAAGTATATATTTTTTAATTTAAAGAAGATAAAATTTGTTAAATATGTGTTTCAAAGTTATATATATTTAAAACATAATGATCCCAACATTTTTATGCAACACATAATTATTATACATAATAATATTAACAAGTTATACAATCTATATCCATATACAAATATAAAACACATATAATGTCCACAAAACAACATTACTTATTAACATAAACCACACTAAAATTATATAAATTTTTTAACTTTAAAGTAAAAATTATATATTTTAAAATTATATAGCTTTTAGATATTTTGATACCAACAACTTTATATAACACATACTTATCATACTTAATGTATAACTTTAGTGCGATAATATTTAGGGAGACTATTTGGTTTCCCATCTAAGGACAAATGGCTATCCCCAAGCTAGCTCCGGATTAGATAGGATTTTTTGTTTCTTAAACATGCTCAATTTGGAGACAACCCATCAGTATTTCTACATGCCTATACTCTATATAATTTCTCAATAATCTAATAAAATTTTACTTGTTACAAAAAAAACCACATCAAAATTTTGTATATTTTTAAACTTAAGCATGATAAAGTTTATTAAACATGTGTTTAAAAGTTACATACATTTTAAGAATTTTGATATCAACAACTTCTTACAACACATGGTTATCATACATAACAACATAGAACATGCAATTTCCGCAAAAAAAATACTACATATTAACATAAACCATATCTAAATTATGTAAATTTCTTAACTTAAAAAGGAAATTTTATTACATGTATTTTAAAGCTACATAAACTTTAAACATTTTCATACCGACAACTTCATACAACACATGGTTATCATACATAACAATATTGACAAATTATGCAATCCATATTTATATACTTGTATAAAACACACATAATGTCCCCAAAATAAAAATATTTATTAAAGTGAACCCCATCAAAATTATATATAGATTTTTTTAGTTAAAAATAATAAAGTTTATTAAATGTATATTTTAAAGTTATATAGATTTTAAACATTTTAATACCAATAAATTTCCATAATATCGGATTAGTATAAATAATAATATTGACCATCTATATAATTATATAAAAGTATAGATTTTTTAATTTAAAGAAGATAAAATTTGTTAAATATGTGTTTCAAAGTTATAGATATTTAAAACATAACGATTCCAACATTTTTATGCAACACATAATTATTATACATAATAATATTAAGTTATACAATCTATATCCATATACATATATAAAACACATATAACGTCCACAAAACAACATTACTTATTAACATAAACCACACTAAAATTATATAAATTTTTTAACTTTAAAATAAAGAATATATATTTTAAAATTATATAGCTTTTAAATATTTTGATACCAACAACTTTATATAACACATACTTATCATACTTAATATATTTAATATATGGACAAGTTATACATTCTATATAAATATAATGTTAACAAACCAACACTATTTATTAACATAAACCATAACAAAATTATCTAAATATCTTAACTTAAAAAGGATAAAATTTCTTAAACGAGTGTTTTAAAATAACATAGATTTTAAAAATGGTGTCACATAAATGTTATTGTTATTGGTATCAATTTTTTTAAAATCTATCTAATTTTAAAAAATTTGATACCAATCACAATAATAGGTTGTGGCACATGATTATTATACATTAAAAATTATGTTATTAAATAATTAAAGTTACACAGATTTTGATACTAACAACTTTGTATAAAAAGATTTTTAAACAAAATAATAATAATTAATTGTACCATCTATATAACATGATTATTAAACAAAATAATATTAATTTATTGTACCATCTACATAACATTCACAGAATAACATTATTAACTTAAACTAGATTAAGATTAAAATTATGTAATATTTTTAAAGTAAAATCCCAACGAAAAAGTGTTTTAAAATTACATAATTCTTAAGCATTTTGAGATCGATACCTTCATACAAAACATAATTATTATAGATAATTCATTCACAGAATAACATTATTAACTTAAACTAGATTAAGATTAAAATTATGTAATATTTTTAAAGTAAAATCCCAACGAAAAAGTGTTTTAAAATTACATAATTCTTAAGCATTTTGAGATCGATACCTTCATACAACACATAATTATTATAGATAATTCCTCATCCATAGTAGATATTAATATTGACCATCAATATGTATCTCTCTTTATATATAATGCCCACAAAACAACCCTAATGATTAACATAAGTAGATCGGTTGAAACTTAATAGGTCGTGCAGGGGCGTTAGTGGAGATATAGAATGTGGGACTGAAGGTTAAAAATTAATTAGAGGCGAAGAGCTTCAATTAATAAAATAATAAAAAAATAGCGATGATAAGTTCGAGACTGTAATGCGGCCAAGGCCGACGCAATAAAATAGACTAAAGGTAGACTTATATGCGTTTCCTTCCCGAGAACAGTTCAGGAAAATCCGTTAGATTTCAACGAGGGAAGCAAGGTTATCATTACACAATGTATATTATACGCTCACTCCGGTTTTTTCCCATCCCACTATAAAGGAAAACTTTAGTTTTAGTTTTATTTGGAAAGCTGTCAAATCAAATAGCCGTCGTGTAAACGTTAGATGATTTTGCCCTTTTGGGCTCAATATTTAGGTCAACTTTAGGTTAAAATGGGGTAGGGAATTTTTGGAATCTTAGGTTTGAGTGATGTAATTGGTAGCAAGATTTTTTTTGTTGCACTAAATGTAAAAATGGAGTACTCTAGATATTTTTAGCAGTTTGTCTTTTTCTGTTGCACTAAATACAAAAATGGAGTGCTCTAAAATTATATCGCCTACATTTACACTAAAAAAAATAAAAAAACGTATAAGCCGCTCCAACTCAAATGTTGCTGTTGCTCTAGGTTGGCGAGGCGAGGCGAAAGGGCTCCTGAACCATGAAAAAGAAAGCCGGGGAATGTGTACAGAAAGAAAAGCAGAGATTCATTGGGAGGGGAACTTTATGAATTTTATATTGGGACTCAACAATGGGAGGCCAAAACGTGTCAATCATCGCTGCATCGACAAGATGGGCCAGACATCTACTAGGGCAAGTTGTGATGGTAAAGTGGGTATCTACCACAGAAGTCCGATCGCGGCCGTTACCGGGGAGACATCTGTATCAATATCTCTCAGCCAATTGAGTGGGAGACCTGCTGTCCATGAAACCCCTTTAGCCTTTTGCCAGAATATCGAAGCGCATCGCACCGCATCCCCCCGAGCGTTAGTGCACAAGATTCCAACTCGCACCTCTTTCTCCTCCTCATTCGCCTGCATCCATCCACATAAGTCTTTTTCTTAGTTTTTCTTCTTTACCTTTCGGCTCCCTCTGGCCTCATGCACTTTTATATTCTCGCGATCTCGCATACCGCAAGGCAGTGCCCCGGAAGCTAGTCTAAACTAGTGGAAGGATTCTTGTATTTTTGTGTGTTGCTGCTGCAACAGTTCTTAAATACCAAGACATTGATTTGAGCTTGAGTAATATTTCTGCAAAAACCCAAGTAAACCCTGAAGCTAGTCCAAACTAGTGGAAGGAAGCTCAGCTATTCCGTAAGTTCACTCAGATTTTGAGAAACTCTTGGGATTTTGCTCAAAATGGGGCGTGGTAAAATAGAGATCAAGAAGATAGAGAACAGCGTGCACAGGCAGGTGACCTTCTGCAAGCGCCGAGGCGGCCTGATGAAGAAAGCGTACGAGCTTTCAGTGCTGTGCGATGCAGATGTAGCGCTTATTGTTTTCTCCAGCCGAGGAAAGTTGTACGAGCTGGGCACCAGCAACAACAACAACAACAGGTATGCCCCACCATGTTCACCTTCATATATGATTCAATACCAATGACTTTAATCTACTTTTATTGATAATGAATCATTGCTGCTGCTTCTTTTAATGTTGTAGGGTTTTATTCATGCCTGACTGCTCTGAATGTATAGGGTTTTGCTCATGAAATAGACATGATTAAAATTAAGCCCAGTAACCATTTTCAATTTTGTGATAAGTGAATTTACATTGTTCCAGTTTGAACATGCATGCTCTTGAAACCAGTCATTACATACTTTCCCAGCCATGCCAAAAAAACCCGCCATTGCATATTTTACTAGCCATGCTCACAAAACTAGCCAAATGTTTGTGCAATTGAATTCATAGGAAAGAATAAGATATATCTAGTCTGAAAATCTAAGGTGGCATCAAACTGCTTCCTCAGCCAAGGATATATTACCACGACGAAACTTCACGGTGAAATCCATATAAACATAGCGCTTATATGTCCTTAAATGTTGAAGAACTAGTAGGAAAAGCATTCCTAAGTCCAACTTTATCAGTTATAAAGCAGTGATAATTTAGATCTCATGTCTTAGGGATGTACTTGTTTTCTTCCTTAACCCACTCTTCAAGAAAGCATGCTTCCATTTACAGATAAAACCATCACGAATTTCTTTACAATTTCAAAGGATATCTAAATTTGCATAGTTATAAATTGTTTTCCTCAACTTATACACTGATTCAAACTGTCCTTGAATTTCAGCCAAAATAGAAAATTAAGGAATTGCCAAAACAAAAATGTTAATGTTCTCTATCTAAAAGTCTATTACAGGTTATGTTAATGTTCTCTATCTTAAAAGTCTATTACAGGTTATGTTAGAGTCTGAAAATTATATATTATTAAGGATATATTCTATAAAGTTTGTTACAGATTATAGTAGAGTCTGATATATGATTAATGAAAGTCTGATATATAATTAATGAGTTTTATCATTAGCATAATTTCTATTAATTTATTATATTTATTATGCATACTTTTATCTACTTTTATATTTATTATTTTTTATAACGAAAACTTAATGACAAAATAAATAGATTGTAAATAAAAAAATTCATTATTTTAGTCTTTCTTATTTGTTAAGAGTTGGGAAATTCCATGCATATGGTGTGTGAAAAGGAAACATAACATTGAGATTATTGGTGGTTGTTTATTCTTCAACCAGAAATAAAATAAAAATATATGCAATTCATATTATTTATTTTTATATTTATTAATGTAAAATATTTTTTTTTAATAATTTATTTTAATAATAAATATAAATTAATTATAAATAAAAAATTATTATATCTATATTTTAGATATTATTATACTTTAGTTTTTTTATTTTTTAAAAATCTTAATTTCAACAAAATTTATAAATATTTTAATTTTATACTTCTTAAATAAGATCAAATACTTAGGGATTTTCATTATGTAAAAAATAATCAAATTATATAAATCTTTAGTAAATCTTTATCAACAAAATTTACAAAAACCTGACTTTTATACTTCTTAAACAGGACCAAACTTTTTTATTTCCATTGTCTAAAGAGATAGTCAAGTTATACAAACCAGTGATAAATTTTGTAGTGATATATAGGCATCAACATTAGAGTAGATTGCCTACTATATATAACAACTAGAGTGGATTAAATAAACCTATATTTTTATGCTTTCCTCTTTAATGAAAGTAGGGTTTTATGATTTTTTTTTTATTATATTAAATTTGGGCATTTCACTCACAATGTAGGACCATTTTTCAATATTTTCAAATTGAGATATCCAAATATATTATAATTAAATATATATATATATATATATATATATATAATTAATTATTATATATATATATATATATATATATATATATATATATATATATATATATATATACCTCGTGAATAAGATATTTGTATGGCCAATAATACTCATAAATAATTTAATACTCATAAATAATTTAAGTAAAAAATTATTTCTAATTATTTTCTATATTTCAAATTTGTAATATTTGATGATACCACTTATTTCATCAAATTTAATATTTGTATATTAATCTTGAACAACAATATCAATTTTATCTATATCAATTTAATGTTGCCTACAGCCGGATTTTCCATTTGAATGGGAATAAATTCACTCATTCTTGTAATGGTAAGGCATTTATCATTTTTCATATGTATGGATTTACCATTAAAATTCTAGTCAAGACCCTTTAACAAATTCCTCTTATGGGAGCTGAACCTATTAGCCCTCAAATATATTCAATCTTTCCTAAATTAACTAGTGATAAGAAGGAAAGAAAAGAACATTGATTTTATAACCTTGTCAAGATATCATCAAAAATATTAAAAAAGTTTCACTTTGAATTGAATTATTTTAGAAAAATCCCCCTCCTTCTTTGTTAATGAAATGTTGTACATCTCCCTTGGTTTTCTTTTTTAACACTATTCTTAGAAAAATATTTCATCAAATAGTGACATATAACATTCTATTTGTCAAACTTTCTTTTTCCTAGAAATGAATCTTTAAATTTATGTTTATAGCTTTTCTAAAAACATTGCAAGACTTTTCCTATCGAAATTTATTTTCCTTCTTCATGAACATGATATATTCAAGCCATTTGGTTGAAATCCTCTCTCCTTGTCTCTTCCTATATGATTATATTATACAGACTATGCATCCAATAAAAATATTCAAGAGAGTAGTTAATTAGGGAGAAGGGAGTAGTTAAGAAATATTCACCATAAAATATCAAAAGATTGATCCTTTAAATTGTAACTTTAAATTGTTGTTAAATTGGTTTATAATTATATAGTCTTCCATTCCTTTTGGCAATAATAAATTCTAGTTTTTTATATTTTCAATTGTTGGGAGAGATGTGTTAGACACATTTAAGTGCTATAATAGAATAGATAATAAAGTTATTTTTGTACAATATAGGCAATAAATACTATGCAATAGTGGAGTATAGAAGTGTTGTAATGGAGTAGAGAATAAATGTAGTGTTGTAGTGAAGTAGAGAATAAATGTAAAATTGAGGTGGAGCAGAGAATAAATGTAAAGTGAAAGGGAATAACTTATTGATGGATTCTAATATGTAGAAATAGAAAATTTTAATGGTTTTATGTTTATATTACTATTATTCTCTCTAAATTTATGTATAATTAAGCCAATAATGAACACTCTAGCACTTATGCTATGTGTTTATGGTGTTTTTGTTGCAATAATAAATTCTAGTTTGTTAGTTGGGATCTATCGAACTTCTAATTTGTTAGTTGGGATCTACTGACTTTTAATTGTCAAGAGAAGTGTGGCATACACCTTGGGATATTCTAATGGAGTAAAGAATAAATTATGTATAATTAAGTCAATATTGAACACTCTAGCACTTATGCTATGTGTCTATGGTGTTTCTGTTGCAATAATAACTTCTAGTCTGTCAGTTATGATCTATTGACTTTCTATAGTCGGGAGAAGTGTGTAATACACCTTGGGATATTTTAATGGAGTAAAGAATAAATGTAGTGTTGACTTTCTATTGTCGGGAGAAGTGTGTAATACACCTTGGGATATTTTAATGGAGTAAAGAATACATGTAGTGTTGTAGTGAAGTAGAGAATACATGTAGTGTTGAGTAGAGAATAAATGAAGTGTTGTAGTGGAGCAAAGAATAAATATAGAGTAGTAGCAAGGAATGACTTTCTACTGGTTTCTATTATGTAGAAATGGAAAATAATAAATGGTTTATGATTTTATTATATTTGCTTATTCAGTGCTAAAGTTGGAGGAAAGGGGTTTGAACTTTATCTTACTAAATATTGTTGTCAAAATTTGTCTAGAATTATACCATTAAACATTCTTATTGAGAGCATAGAAATCTTGTATTGTAATCTTTTAGATAGGAAAAATTCAGGGGATAAATTTTACAAATGGAAAAATTTAATATGTTTATTCCCGAGAAAAATCACTAATTTCCTTTTTTTTCTAAAAATGAATCACCCAAATTTTATAGGACAAAATTATTTTACCTTAAAAATAACCAAAAAAACTATAAAAGTCATATGAAATCATTATAAATTGAAGTATTTTTACAAAAGTAAGGCCAAACAATTTATAGTTTGCATATCAGATGCTAGTAAGATTTGTCCATTTTTTACACTTTAAAATAAATTTCAACCCTTAAATTTTTCCTTTCCTTTTCATTATTGAAAGATATATTAGGTTGAGGAAAGTTTTTTTTGCAAAGTAGATTGTGTTCAAACCTCACCCTCTTATTAATCACATGTTCTCCGAAGAAACATTTAACTTACATAAAAAGGAAAAAATATATAAAATTTTTTCCATAAAAATTTTCCTTAAAAATTCTGTTTATTACAACTATTATATTTTTTCATATGTGTATACTTTTCTCATTAAAATATATATATAGATATATAATCTATACTTCTTTTCATTTATCTCTTTATTAAATAACTACGTGATATAAAAATTCTATTTATTACCAATATATATATATATATGAGGTATATACTTTTTTATTAAAAATATATATATTTTAAATCTATGCTTCCTTTCATTTTACCTACCTAGTATCACTTTTCAATGTAGAAAACCAGTTTCTTGACCCTTTTACACCCCTAAGAAACTAGGGGTTAATAAACTTGGACAAAATAATATAAGCTAAATCTAAATAACTTAAGAATGATGCAACCTTTTGTGTGTAGTTTGACCAATTTTTAGTGTCTTAAAAATTTGGATGGCTCGCTAGTTGTTCAATGTACTCGCATGGCAGTCAAAAGATTTGATCATGATGTCACCCACATTACTCTAATATATTAGAAAATTCACCATGATTTAAAAAATAAAATAAATGAATTCCATTACCGCGAATGAGTACATCGGCCCGAACCCTATCGCTAGTGACTAGATCGCCGACACATGGGAGATCGTACGATGAGATTCACGTAAGATAAAACACTGTCATACTTTATAATTAATTCGCGATGATAAGCTCGGGGTCGCGAAGGAGCCAGGCCGAAGCAATAAAATTATACGAGTTTGCCTACCCTAACTCAAGATCGCGGGGACTCGTCAGATTTCAAGGTAGCCAGTGGGTTTATCATTACACGTTGGGAAACGAAATTTAGTTTCTGTTTTAGTGGGGGAGAGGTCAAATCGGGGGCGCCTTTAGGGTTTTTTTTTTTAATTAGGACTCAACAATAGGAGCTCACAACGTGTCGATCATCGGGCAGATGGAGGTTTATATTTTTGATTGAATTTTTGGTGGAAAAATCGTGTCGGCCACACAGTGACATCACGGCGGTTGCCACAGGTATCTCTCTCCCACTTCAGTGCGAGATGGGCTGTCAATAAACTCCTTCAGCCTGTCACAGAATACGGGAGCGCTTCGCATCCATTTCGAGACTTATGTTCCACGCGCACATGTTGCTTACTCTAACTTTTGTATTGTCGCGATCTCTTGGACCGCAAGGCCGCGCAAGTGGACGGATCTTTTTGGTTTGCAACATATTCTCCAATAGGGTTGGAAGGCATTATATTCAGATTTTGAGAAACTCTTGGGATTTTGCTAAAAATGGGGCGCGGCAAAATAGAAATCAAGAAGATCGAGAACAGCGTGCACAGGCAGGTCACCTTCTGCAAGCGCCGAGGCGGTCTGATGAAGAAGGCCCACGAACTTTCAGTCTTGTGCGATGCAGAGGTGGCTCTCATTGTTTTCTCCAGCCGAGGAAAGCTCTACGAACTTGGCATCAGCAACAGAAACGGGAACAGGTATGCTTGACCATATTCACCTTCTAGTACACCTCAATGCCAGAGCATCCAATCTACTTTTATTGATTAATAGATGACTGCTGGCGCTTCTAATGTTCTAGGCCGGCTGCATTGAATTTATAGGGCTTCATTCCTGAAATATGACTAGCAATCAGTTTTCACTCTGTGATAACTGACAGAGTGCAACCAATAGAACCAGCCATTACATATTCCAAATATTTTAGTGTACTTAACATTAGGGTTCTGTGCAATTCAATTCGCATGACATGTGTGGAGTCTAGAAATGTAAGGTGACAGCAAAGTGAGGAGAAGCGAAAGGATCTAGCACCACCTACCGTGTAATTCATTAAACCTAGCACTTATAGGTCCTCCAAAAAAAATTACAAGCCCCTTTTATGTTTCATAAATCAGTTCAAGCAGTTTCTACTTCCGAAGCATATTCATTGGTAACAAGGTAAGACAAAGTAGTAAACATATACACTGGTAGCAACGTAAGACAAACTAGTAATTGATTGTGTGGTGACATATGACCACACCTGTTATTATAATGAAAATATAATCACAGGTTAGAATGAATTATATTAAAGAACACGTATTATTGTGCTTTAATCTTTGGATGCACATGGTTTTTTTAATCATACTTATCCATATAAAAAGCTTTCTATGCCTTATCTTTCCCAATATAAAATTCTAGGGATTCTACTTACTGTATGCCGATTATTTTTCAAAATTTTCAAATTGAAGATGTTTAAACTTCTGATGTCGGGATTCGACTCACTATAAATTCATCGCTTCTCATTATTTTCAAATTAAGATGTTTAAACCTTTTATACTCAAATTCCAGATTTCCAACTTAAGAAGTTTTATAAGTTCATCACTTCTCATTATTTTCAAATTAAGATGTTTAAATCTATTATACTCAAATTGCAGATTTTCAACTTAAGATGTTTAAACTTCTGAGGTTGAAATTCTATTTGAACATCTCTTCAGGAATAAATAAGATCTCTGCATGATTAAAAAATACTTAAATCATTCTAAATAAATCATAATTTTTTATTTTTTTTCACCGTAACTTTTATATTTTTAATTTGTTATCTTTAACAAGTCATTTATTTTTTTAATTAAATTAAATTTTTATATATTGTTTTTTAACCATAATAACAATGTTTTTATCTATTTTATCTATGCTAGTATGTTTGATTTTAATTTTGAAATAGATATACTGTGTGCTTTTTTCATTGTATGATTTTTATAATCTTCTATACACATGTATTTACAATGTTTGATTTTAATTTTGAAATAGATATACTGTGTGTTTTTTTCATTGTATGATTTTTATAATCTTTTATACACATGTATTCACAATTAGAATTTTTGGGAAAAATATTTTACTCAGTTTCTTTCTTTCTTTCTGAGTATAGACTCTCAAATTTATAAGCCAAAAAGTATTTCCTAGATAAACTACTCATAATGAAAAAAGAAAAGAGAATCTATTGTATAACCTTGTGAAGATATCATTAATAACATTAAAAATACAAACTTTGGATGATACTATATTGTAAAATTCTCCTCTCCTTCAATGATGGGTTGTATCTGTCCATTTGGTTGTGTGCTTAACTTTATTCTTAAAAAAATATGTCATCAACTAATAGTATTTAATTTTGAATTTGTTAAACTTTCTGAAAAACAATTTCAAGTTCATTCCTATTGAACTTATTTGTCTTCTTTGTAAGTGGAGTATATATCATCTCTTTGAGTGAAGTATTTTCAACCCATCTCTTCCTATAAGATTATATCATGCAATTATTATATCACACAATTATTCAAATAATGAAAAATTTTCTCTAATAGTTTGTATAACTAAAAAATTTTGTATTGTCTAAAGATATTATTATAATAAAGGATAAATGCTATTCGCCTTTGACCATACTTCTTGCCTCAAATGGCCTATTTTTTATCTCCTCTCTTTTCATCAAATATCATTATACCTTCTTTTTCTGAAGTAGCTCATAAATTATTTAGTAGCTTCTCAATTTCATCTTCCTGAAACTAATTGTAGATTAATGTATTCACTTCAACATATTGAGAATCGATGAATAATATAAATAATACAAATATTATATGTATGGATTTCTCTAATTTCTTCTTCAACTTTATAAAGAATGGAATCTTAAAGTTTGAAATCCATTACCTCCATAAATTATAACTTTCATAATTCTCCTTTTCAAAATTCTTCTTTTTAAATGCTTTATAAAATCTTCCCATCACTAAATATATACTTTAAAATAAATTCTAAATACCTTTAATATATCATCTAAAATAAATTAGATATGCATGCATGTTAATCTGATATTTAATTATAATTTTATTATCCATCTTTATGAATCCATACGACATCTCCGCATATTGTCTTCAATGTAACTCCAACACTAAGTTAAGGATTACTCTAACGCCTTCTCAAGTGGCCTCCTCGTGATTGGTAAATAAACACGAATTTAACTAAGTCAAAATGACTCTATGCAAAAGCCTTTGGGCATAAATAGATAAATGCAATAGCGTAGTTAATTATCGATCATGAACATTAGAAGGAAGAAAAGGTTGGCCCTCCAAATTATAATTCTATAACTCAATATAAATATAATTCCTATACTCCGTGTGTATGATATAGTTATTACTAGATTGGGTTATAATTATTTATGGGTGCCGCCCTCAAGGGTGCACTTTGATGGCCAGCGATAGTGCAGTTAAGGTATTTGTGTCACTCAGTAAGTCACACATTCAATATTCCTTAGTTTTTAAGTTAGGCTGGGGTGATGTGGTTGTATTTAGAGGTTATATTAGCAATTTAAGTATATGCCATACATTTAATTTTCTTTTAGTTTGTGGGTCATGCTTGGGTGATGTGGTTGTACTTAGAGGTTATATTAGCAATTTAAGTATATGCCATACATTCAATTTTTTTTTAGTTTGTGGATCATGCTTGGGTGGTGTGGTTACAGATAAAGGTCATATGGCAGTTAATAGTATCAACCCAAACACAACATAAAAAAATGATTTAGGAGGCATTTATGTTATTTGTATTTAGAATTTTTATTGTAATAATAGGATTTAATAGGTTTTCTTGTTTTATGATGTATATAATTGATAAATCCAATATAATGGTATTAAAAAACAAAATTAAAAGTGATGTACTTTTTTGTGTTTACTTTGACCATAATCCTAGTATAACTCATGGATTTCTAATCATGTAATATAATTATATTCATTTCTAATTGCAATTGTTAAGCTAAGGAATTATCCAAGTGACGATGTTGATGGATAAACAACTTTTTCTTTTACCAAGAATTTTGAATAGTGCTCTCTCTCTCTCTCTCTCTCTCTCTCTCTCTCTCTCTCTCTCTATATATATATATATATATATATATATATCAATCACAATCTTATATAATATTAATACATAAATGAATTACTTCCGAGCAAAGGAAAAATATTTTTAAGTAAAATTGGATTTAAATGAGAATTTAAAATCACATTTATGAATTATTTTAAATATTTCATTTTCTTCATTTCATAGTTAATAAATTATTTATATTAGGTCCATGAAATTGTTATTTAATTTTTAATGTAACATCCTTTGTAATGATGGATTTTTAGGTCCATGAAAGTGGAGTTTTCATAATCCCCACTAAGGTTTAGGTCTTTTTAATTATACATTTGTATTTTTTTTTGTTAAAATTTCCATCTCATGGTTTCTTACCAAAAATTAATTTAAATTGAATTCTTCAACTCATAGAATAAAATATACTTGGTAGAAATTTAATTGTAAATAAAAATCAGTGCGAGCACAAGAAAGAAAATTTCAGAATATATATACAAAAGAAATTCCCTTCAAATTTCAACCGTTCATTAAAATTACTCTAACTTTACAAGGGCCACTAAACTAGGAAAATAGCCCACTCAGAAAATAAGAAAATATTACAGCTTAATCTAGTTTTTCTGGTGCACCATACAACATGTACAACCCCAACTTATTGTAAAAACCCTATTGATGTTGTTGAAATCTATTCCAGAAATTTGTATGGCTTCCCTTCCTCTTGAAGTTTCCTATGCACATGTTGTGTATGGCTTATACAATTTCTAAAAGTTGGGTTACTCTCTTTTTTTGTTCAAATTGTATCCTCTTTTCTCATTTAGACTTTCATATTGTGTGAAAATAATTTATCACTCTCTCACTTGTGTTTGCTCTGTGTGTTTTTCCTCCAATTTTATTTTCTTTTATATCATTGAGTTGATGACCAAGTCTCATAATCGTAATCTCTCAATGAGATCGATAATTGAGGTTAAATCCTAGTCGACATTGAAGATTACAGTCACATCACCAACGTAAATAATTTACATTTTATTAGAAATTAATCAATTCAATAATTAAAAATACTAACTTTAATAATTAACCTTAATTAAATTTAATTACAAAATAGAAAAGGCCCTTTCGGATGACCTCCACGTGTATGGAACTAAACCTATGTGGAAGTTCCTATTTGATGCTCAAAATGTCAACACTTCATATTCATGAGGAAGGAACTTCTTGAACAACCATGTAGGAATAAGTTTCCTACAATCTTGGCACAATATCCTAGGCATCCTCCTCCATCATGGATTTCCTTCAAACCTACGAGTTTGCTACTTTCAATGATACTTATTAGTGCCATGTAATTCACAAATTTATTTGGAGGCTTTATCTCCCTCATTGTGCTCTTAGCACCCTCCATATGCTCCTAAGCATCTCTCAATGTTTGTATGAACCATCAAGGTATCTTGATAGAACTAAAAGGATCCAATCTCTCCTCCCCCTTGTTAGTGTCGGTATCCTCATCCCTCCATTAGTAAAATTCTCTTGTGGCATTGCATGTTAGCTGTCTCACTCGATTAGCTGCATTCCATTAGGTTCATGGATCATCTGATGGTAGTGGCATATTATACATTTTCCCTCATGTTCTTTACCTACTGGCCCATTTTCATACATCTAGATCATCTGCAGTCATTTTTTGTCTTTAAATCTGCAAAAGTCATTTTTAGGGTTTTAGGTCTCATTAGGTCTAGGGTTTCATCAATAAGATTTTTTCAAGTCTCAACAACAATAATTTCAATAATCACATGCTCAGTGATTGATTTTTCCTCAAAACCCTATTTTGAGGAAAAACAGAGTTTTTATGTTTCATGTACTAAATTTCATGTAATTTCATTTTCTCTATATGTAATAATTTCAGAGGCAGCCCTAGTCACCTTGCCAAGCCTCTGCAACTCTAGTTCCTGTAAAAGAAACAAAATGTTAAAGCATTTAGTCCATCAAAGGCAAAATCCCGGTCATCTTGCCAAGCCTCTGCAACTCCAGTTCCTGTAAAAGAAACAAAATGTTAAAGCATTTAGTCCATCAAAGGCAAAAAGTAAATCATACTGCCCAAAACCGAGTTTCAAAAATCAAGTGAAAAAATAAACATTAGCAAATTGGGTTTTCTTGAGTGAAAAATTAAAGCCATTGATATATAAAGTGTTTTCATGACAAAGAAGGTCATTTGTGTCCACAAGTGAAGGAGAGAAAGTGCATTTCCATTTTCAAAAGCCAAGAGAGTGATTTTGCGTTTAAAGGGTGAAAATCATAGGCGCGGCGCACACAAAGCACACTGCCCATTTAAAATTTATATTGGCATAACGCACGAGGCAGTGCGGTGCACCTGTGAGGTGGCATGGCACACAACTCTACAAGGCCCAAAATCGCTCGCATCTTCCTCCAAAGGCTCTCAAATTGTAAACTCCTCATCTTACAAGTAAGTTGACACTCCGTCATAGCCAATGAATGAGTTTGCTTAGTGTTCATGGTGATTCAATAGGGAAATATTGAAACCCTAGCTCCTTGCATTGCTTGTTAAAAAAAACACTCCTTAGGGTTTACAAATTGTTGTTTTTTCTGCTAAATCCCACACTTATCATTTTCACTCCCTCACTCCCTCACTTCATTTTCTCCCTCCCTTTTCATTCATATTTACCCATTCCATATTCCCCATATCCCTAAATTACTAACCCTAATCCCTACCTTTACTTATCCCAAACCCTAAATATTATTCCCTAAACCCTTTCATTCCCCAAAAACGCTACAAACAACATACGCAACCTCTCATACACAGTCCCTCATTAATTCTTACCTTTTAGCAGCAATTTCCTATTGTCACTCTAAAATCTCTTCATACTCATCTAAGAAAACTCAAGAATTGGCAAACATGGAGTCAAATTCTTCCTATGACAGAAATGAGGAAACAGTTAGTGACTCTTCCAGAGAAACTCATGCACCAAAGAGACCTCAGAAGAGTGGAAAACATAATCAAGAGGAGCCTACTTCACTTGCTGAGCTGTTGGCCTGTCCTCTTGCTGTCACATGCTTCCAACACCAATCCTGTTATCAATTTTGTGAGATGCTCGAAAGAGTCAAATACCACCATGAGTTGGCCAGACTGTTTGTGCTCCATCTTCACAATGGCCAAGTAAATTTTACAGGTGTGACATTCACCTTAACACCTGAGACTATTGCTCAAGCAACCGGTATTCCGAATGTAGGTGAATAGTGGAATAAGGGGTAGCTGGTTGACAAAGATGATTATGAGCCTTATATCAAGGCTGGCTTTCAGAGACATGTCAGTATAGTTTTCCCATTCAAGTACCTACAGGACACATATTCTCCCTTGATGAAACTCATAATTAAATATTTCAGCTGTGAGGGAAGATTTTCTCGTCTGTACACCTATCATATCAGATTGTTGATGCACTTCAATAGGGTGAGGATGATGAATCTCCCCTATTTCATTTGCCAGAATATTGAGAAGATGACCACATTAGTGCAAAGGAATCCCCCTCATAAGCAATATAATAGCATATATCACTTTTCCTTGATCAAAATTGTGGTTTTGCATTAGCTTGGTTTACTGAATGTGTCATGAGAGGATTTAATCTCCAATGAGGTATTTATAGGTCCTCAAGTGTCCCCATCAGTTTTACATGAGGCAAGAGAGCCTTCACATCAGCAGGAGGTGCATGAGACACAAACCACTAGTGTACCAGTGTTTGTCACATACCAAAAGGGCACTAGAAGATTGTTTGCAGCAGCAAAATGAATACTATCTCCACCCAAGGTGGAAGAGGTCTTGTTTCCTCCATTAGCAGAGCAGGTACAAGACAAGGGTAAGAAGCCCTTGCATGATGAGGGGCCTTCAAGAGGTCAAGAGGCAGATTTCATTCTTATTCAGGATGATGACATTGATTTGAGCTCAAAGCTCAAAGAGATCATTTGGGAGCAGCAAGATGACATTCATCACTTGTCCCTCAACTTGGAGAGAGGCAAATGGATGATCAATTATCTGGAGCACAGGAAAAAACAGCTAGAGGATCAGCAAACCATCATGGAGCTCCAAAACATAAAGGCAAACCGGTAAGCTGCCAAGAGGAGGAAAACCAAGTTGACAACACTTGAACAAGACATTCAAGCTAATCGTGAATCTTGGCTTGAGAGGACAAACTTGCACTTGGAGAAGATGTTAGAGAATGCAAACAGATAGAAAAATATTTTGAGGCACATGGCATACCACTACTTGGCAAGAAACAAGGTATGCAAAGCGAGAATCAGGATTTTGAAGGCCAAGTTGAAGAAATCCATGAGGAAGAGAAAAGAGCAAGACAGGCTCTAGATCTTGGCTGAGGCTTCCTTGGCTCAGCACAACACTTGATGAAGAACACCCAGCCCAAATTTCAAGAAATTTGGGAAACTTTTTGCAAATTTTCTGCCTAGTGCGCTACACCACCTGGCATTCGCTTTTGCTAGAGACCTCCTTTTGAGGAAAACTTAGCATTTTTGGATTTCCCATGGAAAAATATGAATTCCCTCACATGGCCTAGAAAGTTTGACAGGTTTTGAGCTTCCGAAAAGGTCAAAAACACCTCAAAAATGACCTTTCCGCCCCTTTTTGGCCGCACAGGAAGCAGTGTTGGGACAACTCATTTTGGAGGGGTAAATGGAGACCAAATTCAAAAATTCGACTTGTTCTAGAAAGTAGACAGACAAGCCTTTCCAACAAGCCCACTTGGAGAAAATTTGGTGCACGGGAAGGCCTCCAAGATCAGCTCCAAAGTAGCGCAGTGCACGAGGATAGGAGCATGGCACACAGGATGAAATTTTCTCATTTTGGCCAAAAAACTCTGTTTTTCGCCTAGTTTCTTCACAATTTGACTTTTATCTTTCTAATAGTCAAACTCATGATGTAATTTAATGTGACTTGATGGATTATGATGTAAATATGCTAAATTTTCACTCATATAGGTAGATTCATCATGAAAAGATAGTTTGCAACTGAATGAATCAGTTTCCTAGGTTTTAGAGGCAAGTTGTTCCACTGCCTACTTTTCAGTTCTTAGTTTAGATCTTGTTGAAACAACTCCTAAACTCATGAATTTGACCGCTAAAGCTAGCACAAGTTGTTTGTTGCCTATATCTAGTAGTTTTTCAGTCATTGGTAAAGGTTGGACTCTTGTGAATGCTTTGAGCATTATTGTACACTCATTTCAGCAGTTTGGCAAAGGAATAAACCAGGGTTTGCAGCACTTTATGGGATTCTTGTGGCAACTTGATTTGGTATTATGTTTCCTTCTGTAATTGCAAGTTTATATGTGTTTTATGTATGCCATCATCTCTCTCTGTTCATCTTAACTAAATGAAACAAGGATAAAGGTAGAATTCATTGAAGTTTGCAGTGCTCTACCTAAGGTTTTTTTGGTTATTTATGTTTTCAGCGATTTGTTGAGGATCCCTGAGACTTTCATGCCCTCTCCAACTCCTCACCAGTCTAAAATCTCTCCATCTCACTCAATTTGAAGTGCTAAACCATTTTCCTACCTCACCCCATAGAGATCTCTGCAAGACTATGTCCATTCCCCGGACCCAAATCTACCTTTCACATTTGAGCCAACAAACCAAAATTAAATTCAATCAAATTCCTCTGTGTACATAGCTAGCCTAAAATCAGTCTTTACATCAGTCATCTCAAGTTTTATTGGCCATCTTTTCTGAGATTGACAAGGAGACAACCCTCTCCCGACCTGGTAGGGCTAGCTACCAGGTTAAGCGTGGTTTGATGTTACCCTAGATCCCGCCTTTCTCAGCCTAAGGTAGATTTAGGCCGTAACACCCCTCATATGAAGGTTGAATTCTTGAACTAGAATTTCTTGATCTATACCCAACCTTCAAAGATTCCTACTCATGATCCTCTATCATTGGTAGGGTTTCACGTGACTTCTAGATGCAAGGTCATCTTAAAACTTCACATCTTGGCTCACCACAATCCTTTGTAGTGTTGGAATGAAAATCTTTTAAACCTTTGAAATCTCACCATATTCCAAAAACATTCCCTTTATTTTGGAGAGATCCATCTTTGACCCCTTTCTCTTTTGGTGCATGTATAATAACTAGACAACCAAAGATACATAAGTGGCTCACTTTTAGCTTCACAGGAGTGAATGCTTCCTCTTGTGCCTTGTCCTCTAAGATCATGTGAGGGCTCAAGTTGTAGATATAAATCATCATATTATATGCACCTTCCTAAAGGAACATGCAAAAATATTGATCATTGATCATGGCTTTTGTAGCCCCTACAATTGACCTATTCTTTAGGCAACCCCATTATATTATGGGTTGTAATATACTATTATATCCCTCTTAATTCATTCCTTTTTATAGAAATCCTTGAAGTCATTAGAGGTATACAAACACCCATTATTTGACCTTAGTACCTTGAACTTCTTCCATGTTTGGTTCTCCACAAGAGTCTTGAACTCCTTAAACTAAGTGAAGACCTTGTCCTTCATCTTCATAAAGTAGATCTATGTCTTTTGAGATAAGTCATCAACAAATGCCACATTGTGCATGCCTCCCTGTAATGATGTTATTGACATTAACCCACATACATATGAATATATCACATCCAAAATTTTCTTGGATCTAGAATCATTCCTTGGGAAAGCATCCTTAACATTCTTTCCAAGCACACATATTTTGTGCACCCCCCATGACTCAATACAAAAAATTGCAAGACTAGAGAAATTCTAGTCGAGAATTAGTAATGCTTTATAATACAAGTGCCTCATCCTCCTATGGCACAACTTACAGAAGTTGTCAATACTATGAACTAAGGCTTGAATTGGCTCATCTCATAACATGTACTAATATAGGGTTATATCCATGACCAAGACTAAAGTTAGGTTATTATTGAGCCCTCAAACATTTAGGATGTCCTTCACTTCCAACGAGCTACATGTATTGAGATAAAATAAAAAATTTCAAGCTCCTTTTATTGCACACTTAGCACCATGAGTCCTGCTCCACCAGATTGGTAAACAACTCCCATGCTGATTTATTATGAGAAGATATACCACTATCTAGGTTCCATACACTCTTGGAAACCATGTTGGTAGAAAATTAGGAAACAAATGTGAAATCCTTCTCAAATTTCATAGCAAACTTTCTCATCTAACTTTGTGTTGAGTTCATGACCTCTTATTGCCATGAATTCCTTTTACCTTTCTTCCTCTATATATGTTATGATGCATAGTGACCATGCTTGTGACATATGAAACACTTTATTTTACTCAAATACTTCTTCTTCCCCATGTGAGGTTGATTCCTCACTCTTTCATTTATTGGAACCCTTTCATTTGGCCTTCCTTATCTAACTAACAAGGGTCAGGTTCTTATCACCTTCCTACCTATTATCTTTAGAATCGTCCTAAGTATCTTCCTAAACATAATCATCTTAATGCCTCTAAAAAATGGGAATTTTCTACTGTGCATTTATACTGTTGAAAAATAGTTCCCAAGGCTTTGAAAATCCATTCAATGTTGTATTTACCAATTCTTCATTGGTCTCCTTCTCCCCAGTTGCTGAAAGCTAATCACGGATCTAAGTGATATTGATGAGGTAACTTGTTAGGTACCTATACTACTAGTGTAACCCCTTATTGTTATTAGTACAACCCCCTTATTATATTGTTGTGCCCATGTTGTCCCCATATTGTTATTATTGTGCCCTTACATTATTATTGTTATGTCGGCTCTGATTATATTATGACCCCTTAGACTCCTATATATAGAAAGGAGGCCTTGTCATTTTTATCATCTAAGAATTATTCATTTGTGTAATGTAAAGGAGGTTGCCCCCTCGCAGAGGCTTACTTCTAAGGTGTTGATCTATCTTTTCTATCTTTTTGTGAGCTCGTTTCATAACATTTGGTATCAAATCTTTGGATTCTAGGGTTTCGCTACTCCAAACAGGTCATTGTTGAATTTTAGTATAACTTTTTTGCTACGAAGTTTCAGAAGCTAAAACAAAAACACGTTTGAGAAGAAATCATTTTGAACCTCGGGTTCGAATTTCAGATATTGTTTCGCTATATTTTCAGAGATATGATCTGAGGAAGTTAGGGTTTTTGCAAGCTCCAAAATTTCATCTCAAACTGGTCATCGTGGAATGTTCAATATAATTTGTTTTCTATGAAGGTTAAGACTCTAAAATAATTTCAGATCTTGTTTCACTATATTTTCAAAGATACAGTCCAAGGAATTTAGGGTTTTTGCAGGCTCCCGAATTACACCCCAAATAGGTGACCTGGGGAAAATTGTCATAACTGTCTCTCTAAGCATCCGATTGAGATTTCGTCAGAAGTTATAGAAAGAGGACAGACGGTTGTTTTCGGTGTATATTTTTCAGATCTGAAGGTCAAAATAATGACATGTGGCACTTCATACAATTTAGCTCTTCTGAAAAGGTATATAATCAGGTTATCTTTGGAGATTGTGCATAACTCTTTCTTGGAGAATCCAATTTCCATCAGACTAGTGGCATTGGAAAGAGAACATAGAGGGTTACTACAGGTCGTGATTTCAGAATTGGAATATTCGAACTTATAGAGTTACAGTCGTTTCAATATCAAGCTCCTAAAATCAAGTAAAGGCGATATGAGGAAGTTTGATGGCAAGGATCCGGTAAATTGGATACTACACATGGAGCAATATTTTGATCTACATGAGGTGAAACGATTACAAAAGGTACGTATTTCATCTTCATATTTAGAACCGGATCAATTTTTATGGTATAAAGGGCTTTGTTCTTGTAAACCACTTGTTACGTGATCAATTTTCACGGAGGAAATGATAGCACATTATGAGGATACAAAGCGAAACACCTTCTTTAGCTAATTGATAAATCTCAAACAAAAGTGTTCAATGGCACAGAACATTGAGGACTTTCAAAAATTGAATATAAGGGAAAATGATATTCCAGAG
This sequence comes from Pinus tabuliformis, assembly GCA_031772625.1. Lineage (NCBI taxonomy): Eukaryota > Viridiplantae > Streptophyta > Pinopsida > Pinales > Pinaceae > Pinus > Pinus tabuliformis. The sequence goes on from CM062811.1 coordinate 328,384,943, forward strand.
AAGCAGAGGATTGATGTCTCCATAGGTACTTTAAAGGACGACATTCAACATGAGGTTCGTCTTTGGAAACCTGATTCATTGGAGAATTCATTCAGGTTGGCAAGAAAAGTGGAAAGAAAAATTATGGCAACAAGGAATTCTACCCCTCACAACTATAAGATGGAAGTGTCGTTTCTCCTAGCCTTCCACAACCTACAAGGTTGACACCACAACAATTGGAAGAAAAACGAGTAAAAGGACTTTGTTACAAATGTGATAACAAATACATTAAAGGTCATAAGTGTGCTGAGAAGAAATTATTTTACATTGATTGTGAAGAGGAGGAAGAAAAGGATCAAGAAACATTAAAAGAAGACGATATACACTAGGAACCAACCCCAAAGAAAGAAGAAATGAATCCAACCATATATTGTAAAGCATTGGGAATAATTACCACTCCTCAAATTCTCAAGATAGAAGGACATAGCAAGAAGAAAAAGGTTCAAGAAGTGAAGGATCACATCGAGAAATAAGAAATGAATCCGACCATATCTTGTAATGCATTGGCCGGAATTACCACTCCTCAAACTATCAAGATAGAAGGACATATCAAGAAGAAAAATGTTCAAGAAGTGAAAGATCACATCGAGCATCAAGAAATGAATCCGATCATATGTTGTAATGCATTGGAAGAAATTACCACTCCTTAAACTCTCAAGATAGAAGGACATATCAAGAAGAAAAAGATTCAAGCAATGAAAGATCACATCGAGCATCAACAACAATTTCTCCCACTTTTAAAGGATAATTCCACTTTGGTGCAGAATCGAATGAAACAACATGTAGATCAACATCGCAGTGAAAGAAGTTTTGATGTAGGTAACTGGGTATTTTTACGGCTACATATCAAGAAATCTATTTATGATAAGGAAATGTTGGCAATACTACATGCACTTAAAAAATGGTGACCTTACCTAATGGGAAGACACTTCAAGGTAAAAATCGATCATGATAGTCTTAAATACTTTTTAGAACAAAAATTATCTTTAGAAGAAGAGAAAAAATGGGTCACAAATATGTTGGGTTATGACTTTGAAATCATCTACAAAAAAGGGAAGAAAAATGTTGTTGTAGATGCACTCTCAAGGAAGGATGAGGATTTGGAAGCATTTTTTTGTGCTATTTATATTATCCAACCAAATTGGATAAACAAAGCAAGGGATGAAAGGAAGAAGGATGAAGAAGTGTGACCACTCATTCAAAAGCTGCAGAAGATCCCAATTCAAACAATATTGCCATAACTTGACAAGGAAGGAAAAATCACATTAGAACCTGGAGCAATCATAGACACAAGAACCGGACAGCTATGAAATCAATTAATTTCAAAGTATCTCATCAAGTGGAAGAACTTACCCACTAAATATTCCACATGGGAGGACAAGAATCTTATACAGAAGCATCAAGAACTACTCAAGCATTGAGGACAACACTTTCTGATGGAGAGGGGCATGTTAGGTCCCTATACTACTAGTGTAACCCCTTACTGTTATTAGTACAACCCCCTTATTATATTGTTGTGCCCATGTAGTCCCCATATTGTTATTATTGTGCCCCATAGAAGCCCACTATTGTTATTATCGTGCCCTTACATTATTATTGTTATGTCGGCTCTGATTATATTATGACCCCTTAGACTCCTATATATAGAAAGAAGGTCTTTTCATTTGTATCATCTAAGAATTTTTCATTTTTGTAATGTAAAGGAGGTTGCCCCCTCGAAGAGGCTTATTTCTAAGGCATTGATCTATCTTTTCTATCTTTTTGTGAGTTGGTTTCATAACATAACTCATAACTAAATATCATCTAAACATCCATGTATATGTGAGATTATTCATTAATACCATCTTCCTATTTATGTTCCTTATTTGATAGAGACTTACTAAGGCGTCAAGCATCTCCTTGGAATTGTTCTTGTCTGGCAACTGAGGAATCATATGATTCCAAGATTACCCACATGGCTCTAATCTCCTTCTCTTCATGAGCTACCAATTGTTATGGATTGTTAGTGAAGGAAATATTTTGTCAACAAACTCATAAATATCGTTATCCTTCAAAAGAAAAATAAGACTTGTTTTCCAAGGAAGGAAATTTGAACCTCCATCCAATATGTCTTTAAGCATGAGACTGGTCGGAAACATCTTTAAGATCTAAACAAAAGTTACCTACAAATGTGCTTATTTCCTTCAAGTACCCAACAAAAAAAATTGTTAGTCTCTAAATCTACTAAATCTATGTGTTAAACACTTAGATATGTTTGTTGGTCACTTGGATATATAATATATGCATGAGATTTATCTATTGGTCACCCATATCTACAAGGTATTCTTGTTTTATACCCAAATCTACACTAGATATCTCTAGTGTCACTCATATTTTTAAGATATGCTTGCTCTATACCTAGATCTTCACTAGTTTTCTATGTTGGAAACTAAAATTTTCAGTTGTATCCTTCAGATATGATGTTGAATGGAGATAGAGAGCAAGGGTTTTTCCCAGTCCATGATGTAGAGACTAGAAGAGGGACCCAACAATTTCCACTTTAGCAGATTTAATTATTTCATGTGTATTGACTTTAGATTCTTTTTCCTAAAGTCAATTTATAATATGATACCATCCTAATACCTATTATTTTAAATTATTCACAGCCTTATGAATTCTTTGTGGGGCCCAAGTCGAATTAAAAAGCGTAGATAACACAACTAGTGGATTCAGTTCAAATAAGAATCAAAAAATCTGTGTTCTCTTCACAAATTTGTTTCCAGTTAGTTCAGTGCTAAGACTTCTCTTTGAACGCAGAGGAGCAGAGGAAAAGTTTTCATTCTACCCTTAGAGTTTCCACTCTATCATTTCCCAACAGTAAAATGAGTTTGTAAGTGCAAAGGGGCGCATTGTAGGCTATATAGATTCCATACAATGTGCAAGCAAAGAGGGACACAAAGGGTGCATCCAAGTGAAAAAGGTGCAGAGGGTTTCATTGGTTACTAAGAATAAAAGGATTTTTTTCCTCTTCATTGTAATATTATGTAAGAGAATTTGTTGAAGAAGAAATAAGAACAAACAATTTGCAAGTTTTCCTCAGTTGAAATTTCCTCGGTAAATTTATAATGTTGTTAACGGTGCTGGATCTCCAACATTCAAGGATCTCCCCTATAGGAAGTCCCAACTAGACCTCAGACTGTTTCGAGTAGGACTCCTAGTAGTGGGTGGTAGTGTAATGCCTTGACCAAGGTAACATGCAGAGATAAGTATGATAACTTTGGGCTGAATCAAGTGTGTGACCTTGCAACAAATCAAGTGAGATGCATAGGGGTTCCAACACATGGAGGGGGAAAGGAAGTGTACCCCTTAGAAGGATGTAATAGTATGCAGCCTGAAAGGAACAAACAAGTGGAATGACATCACACACTAAAATGAAGAATAGTTCACAAACCAAAGTGACGATTTAATCCAACAACACGCATTCAACAAGATTCATACAATTTCATACAAAGTAGTTCATAAGAAAATGCGTAAGTTAAACAACATACATTGCAAAAGAAACTAGAATAGTATAAATACAATAAAAACATATTCATGAAAGTGTGTTGACTTTGTTATTATTATTACAAGTGAAAGTTTCATCCATACATACACCATGTGACAACCACTAGCCCCAATAGTGGAACATTATAGTCAAGAACATTGACTTCTCCAAAGAAGTATACTCACTCTACGATGTGGAGAATACAAAGCTCGTCACAGTACTCCCAAGCCTTTTCTAAGCCTAAGCCTAGCCAAACTTTTGGCTCCCAAAACCCTGTTCTATGAGTTATGATGTTCTATTAATAACAAATGGTGGGGTGACCCTTGACATTCCCCTTTGTGACTCTTTGACTACCCTCATGGCTCTTCAACTTCTTTACAAATAACTGATTACATTACATAGTCACTATTCACATTCCACTAGTGACACATGAAATTTAACTTACAACATATTTACAAATAATATGCATTTTCCACATGTACCCATGTGAGACAAAATAGGATAGAGACAACCTAACAATAAAAAAACATTGTGACTAAGAATTTTGGGGAAAGACCAAGTCGACAACCTCCACTTGATGCTTCACGGTCACATACTAATGCTAATCTTGGTACTATGCGATGATGTCCCCAGATCACTTGATGGTGTCTTTTTTATAATGAACTCTTGCCTCCATAGCTTCTAGGTATATGGTCTTGCAACCTTTTCCAACTCACCCTAAAGCATGTGCAGCATGGTATTGACCATAACAGGACTACCAATATACTTCTGGATGTTTTGTGCGCTCAACTCCAAGTCATTGCTGGTGGCCTCTTGCATTAGCTGCTCCATGTACGTGTCGATCTCTAGCTGTACTTAGTTCTTGTGCTTAGCTTCGATGAGGGAACCCATTAGTTGCAACCTTTTCCAACTCACCCTTAAGCATGTGCAGCATGGTATTGACCATAATAGGACTACCAATATACTTCTGGATGTTTTGTGCGCTCAACTCCAAGTCATTGCTGGTGGCCTCTTGCATTAGCTGCTCCATGTACGTGTCAATCTCTAGCTGTACTTGGTTCTTGTGCTTAGCTTCGATGAGGGAACCCATTAATGGGATACTGTGCATTCTTAGCATGACATCCAAACTCTTATAAAATGATGCATATGAATATTGTATGTTGTTGACGAATGGGGCAAGCTGCTCATAGTTATGGATCAACATCTGGTCCTTTTCTTTGTCTAGATCTGCCCGCAACTTCAACATCGTTTTTAAGTAAAGAGGGGCCCCTTTGTACCACATTGTCCACTCTTGCACATGGGTGATGGCAGCATGTATGTCCTTGACGGTTTGGACAAACCTTTTTGCTCCACTGCATGAATCTATCGTAGAGTTTCTGCATGGTAGTCTCAAGTGTTGATACTTCAGCAACTATCACTTTCCTCATCTCTGCCATTACAGAACCTGTGCTTTTCTCTCTAGATTTTTCTACCTCTTGTCTGGCTGCCTACAAGTTCTTTCCCATTTGTTTATTCTGGACTAACATGAACTTGACACTTGAGCTTGTGGCTAGTGCATAAGCTAAAGTGGCATCGACAACGGAAACTGGATGCTTTTGGACATCTGACACTATCACCCTTTCCTTCATGAATGCAGGTGACATGTGATCATCTGGGAAATTATTTCTCCCCACATGTACAATCATCTTCTGCAACTCATCAAATGATAGATTGTACACATCCAACATTAGATAATCATCAAGGAGGATAGCCTCTCCTTTCTTGCTTGGGACTGGTTCTGACACTGGAGGTGGTGGAGACTAAGAGGTGACCTCAGGTGCTCTCGACATGAGGTCTTTCTTGGTCCTATAGATCCGGCCCCAACTCCATGTCCATCACTTCAATATATTCCTCAATATGCTAAGCAACCTCTCGATCCAGCATCTGCTCACCCTCTTCTTTAGCTGTCGGTTGTTCTAACTCCTCAACCTGTATGGGCATTGTTTTCTCTATCATCGCACCTTGCCTTTCTTCTTCCTCCTATTTTTTCTTCTCTCTTCCCTCTCTCTCCTTCTTAGCTCCTGCTCTTCCTTCAACTTCTTTATTTCGTGAAAGTTTTGTTCTGCTTCCTCCAGCCTCTACTTTTATTTCTTCCTTCTCTCTACTCTCTTTAGTCACTTCTCCCTCTTCGCCTCTACTGCCAAATATGCTTTGTCAATGATAGGATATGCTTTCATCTTGTAGATTTTCTCATCCTCTAGGTTCTTAGCAATCTTCCTCTTACCCTTGTCCTGCTCTGACTTGCTGCTTATTGTCGTTGTTGTTGTTTCTTCCTGCGATGTTGCTTGCAGAACAACTTTCCATGTTGTGGATATACTAACTGGATCATGGAGCTTGGAGTTATTCTAACAGTATCTCCAAGGATCCTCCTCGTGCCAGTGGAATGTCCCATGGATGGATAGTACACCTTCTCACATTGGTTCTTGTAAATACGGTGGGGATAATATGGATTGAAGTCTTTGGTGTTGAAATCGAAAGTCACTATTTCCTTCGCTTTGAAATTTGCATCCTTCAAGTTCTTAATATCATACAATCTGATCTGCAAATGAAGCAAGGGCCATGATGCCTTCTTCTTCCTGTGTAGTCCTAATGATAACCCTGTGGAGAGGTGATATGAGACCTCTTGCATGACCAGCTTATCTGTGGCATACCTTGGTAGAACATGAAAAGGATTCTCTCTACCAAGAACTTTGATGAAGGTGTCACTAGGTGAGGCATACCAATCTGCGATGTTAAGTATCTCCTCCATCACTTCTTGGGGCATGCAAATTGGAACTTTCTCAAATATTAACTTGTACAATGGGATAATGAAATGGTCAGTCAGCCTCACCATAACTCCTCATTAGTTGTAGTCAAAAATAAACTTGTAATAAATATTAATGACAGTCTCTTACAGTGTCCATGTCTAGCTCATGCCAGGAAACTGATGCTGGGTACAAATTGCATCAAGTAAATATGCAGACATGTCGAATCTTACTTGCTCATCCTTGGGCGAATTCTAGGCATTAGTCACATTGACTTTCAACTGAAGAGCCAATAGATCTGACCAGTTGAATGGCCTTCCATCATTCACCAATTGGTCCAACACAACCACCCAACCTTCAGGAAAGGTCTTCGAGCTCTCATGACCGTATAATCATGGAAAATTTTAGGTGCTAATATTCGCAGGTGGGCTAATTTTCCATGATTTTTCCAGAAAAAAGATTCGCCATTTTTTTTTCTAAAAATGATTCACCCAAATTTTACAATATAAAATTATTTTACCTTTAAAACTTCCAACATTATATAGATACAATATATAAAATTATTATAAATTTGAATAATTTTACAAATATATCAATAAACATTTTTATAGTTTGCATATTAGGGACTAGTGAGATTCGCCAATGTTTTTAAACTTCAAGATAATTTTCCATCCTTAAAATTTTCCCTGCATATAATCGGCATGCAAAAATGATAAAGAACCAGTAGGCCTTCCTAAAACACTTTGTCTTGTAAACATGATTGGATGTATCTTTGAACTTTGACGGCTCCTTCACCCAATTCTTGACAATATCTCTGGTGTTCAAAAAGCTAAGGGTGGCTTAGAAAAGTGTGTCCATGCGGTTCACCGCTGAGGTAAATGGTACATCTTCTAATAGTTCTTTTCCGTGAAGGTGGAAATCTCTATCCCGCTGACACTGCTCAATGTCATAGTCTTTGGATCTGTGTGTGAGACAATTCAGTGGATGATGTCCGTGCATGGGAAGGCTAGGTACTTGCATATAACCTTATGTAAGCCTGACCGATGGATACTGATGTAAACCTAATGATCCTCTAAGTATTCCTTGAATTCCTCTAAAAAGCTATCCTTGATTTCCTGTTATGTTAACTTCATTCCCTTCTCAATGAACAATTGAGTGTCTGCATAAACTAGAAAATTCACTGACACCTGCTCAAATTCTTCCACATTTCTACTCTCGATAGTATCCTTTGATGCATCTCTCTTAGAAGCCGTGTTACTTATAATTTCTAGAGAGTTTCTCAACAACTACTGTACCTGGAGATGGAGAGGACAGTCATGGAAATAAAATGTTAGCTTGAAATCAAAAGCACTTCAAGAACCGACCAAGCAAAAAACTAGGAAACTGCTAGGATGGATTGCACAATTCTGGCTCACAAAGGTGACTGACTGCCAACTAGAATTGTGCATTGCATAGTCCCAACATTCAGTGGGAAGGTCTTTATGACTGGAACTATCCAATGTGCAGTTCAATCAGGGCACAGGTCATGAGAGACTACAATTGGGCAGTCTCAGTGGCCAAGGCTTCGGGCTAGCTCCTAGAACTATGCAGTGTGTAGTTAGAGACAGGCATGAGCAACCTCTGTGTAATTCCAGAAGCCAGGGACAAGGCCTTGAGGTATAAAAATGTGTAGTGCATGCTTAGGAATATGAGATCCAGGCCAAGGAAGACCAAATCTGGCCAACGGGTGTGAGAAATTGAATAGATATTAACGTTAGTGCGATGTTGCATGCATATCTAAGTGAATGATGATGCATGTGATTGAAACAAGTGTAGGAATCAATCAAACTAAAGGAAAATGAAGAGAGTCGCCACAATGACAACTATTAGTGGAAAAATTGGGTGATGCATGCAACACTTGAGAAAGGCAATGCAAAACTTAAAATATCACTTCTACAAGCTGAAACACATTAAAAACCCAACGGTCATTAACAAATGAGTGAAACAATACTCCCACAAGCTAGACAAAGAAAAGTGACAAAAAAAGCAGCAAAAGATTAGAAAATCAAGACTTACCCAAAAAAGCAAAGACGATCACACCGAAGGTTCCTTGATCTCCTCAGGAATTCTAGAGCTCCAAGGTCAAATGTGAAATTGAGGTCTTGCTGCACCAATTAGATATATTTAGTCTATTTAGATTTTATGATGCGAAGGCCAAAAATCAAGGAAAAAACGACACTTGTCAACAGTTCCCAAAATAACGCAAGTGTCTCCTTCAGGTTACTAAAAAGTAGATCCCTATTTCCTACGGATTCTTTCTGGATTTTTTCTTTTTTCTTTTTTAGGAAAAAAATGCCATGCATTTTCTAGAGAGATTGTGTAGTTTTGGGAAGGACTAGGAAACTCACTGGCTGATGCACTGAGAAACTCCTGAGGGGGAAGCTTCTGCGCAACTTTTGGGATCAGTGGATTTGAGCTGCCTCTCATGCTCTGTGAAGTTTCCTAGCTAAAGGCTAGATGTGAGCTAGCTCTTTGCAATTTTGATGTTGAAGGCTCACTTTCAGTTTGGACTAGACAATTTTTGAGAGAAAGGTCAGTTTCCCTCAAGGATTGCACAGTTCACTAAGGCAAGCCTAGAACCAAGTTGAAACCAAGTCTAGACATCGGCTTGTTGGTTAGATAGTAAGTCAAGTAAAGAAACAAAATCCATAATGCAAAATATGAAGCTCAATTAAAGCACAAGTACCTAGTTAAGTGCAAGATGAGATGTTATAGTTTAGAAGGGAGGCTCCAAAACGAAGCATAGACAAAATTTTTGAGGGTGGTTTTAGTTGCTACAACATTAGCGACACACTAGTAGAATTCCAGCTCTCTATATGGGCTTTGTCTCATGTAAAGCGAGTCTAAATTTTCCGGAAGTATTGTTCAATTCTTCGATTGTCATAACTTCTTCACTAGATTGAGTTGAAGATGTAGTCCCTACCATTGTCTCTATCGGTAGCACACATACCAAGTCAAGTTAAATGATTTGTTTTGATTGGGGATAAGGGGTATATTGATGCACAAGTAATATATATGTCATATTTTTAGTTTCATCTCTGGTGTTGCTCTGATTCCAGCAGACCTGGACAGTACCCCGGTGGAGTCACTTCAAGAACACAAGCATTTCTTTGCTATCAGTGAGCCTAGACAGTACCCCGACAGAGTTACCTTTATTTTATTTTTTCACCTTTTTTTTCATTTTCAAAGACTTGTGCATAGGAATTCATTTATTTCATGAGGCAAAAGAGGGATCCCAACTTATTGAGAGCAAAAGACGTTGTCCCTTTAGATAAGGATGTTTATATATACCTCTGACATACTTGTTAATTTTTTCCCCCTCTCCCTACTCTACTTGACTAAGTTGACAAGGGTTAACTGAATATAGAAAACTGATTAGAGTAGGCAGTAATAGGTAAGAGTGCAAGTGTCATGGTTTCAGCATGACTCACTCTAAAAGGAACGTATTTTACATCAGGGTATAATCAACTATAAGAAGTTAAAAATCTTCATGAAGATAGATAGATAACCAAGTGTCGATAGTTATACAAGTCCTCTTGTATTTCACCCTACTTGTCTTAAGAAGACAAACACGGTTTCATGCGGAAAATAATCCTACGAGCGCACAAGAAAACAAGTAAAGGAAATAAGTAAGATGAAGAAAAGAAAAAAAAAAGGCAACAACTACTCCTAATCCTAATCTAAGCAGAGCATGGGCCAACTCACCTGAAGTGATATTTCCAATGTAGCCATCGGCGCATTGGTTGACCCATGTAGGCGATAGTATGATTGAGAAGAAACATATTCAAGCATACCAACAGAAAAGAAATATAAAGCAATGGAAACCAAATCATTCGAAGTTTGAATGCATCCACAAAGAAGAAAAGATTGAAAGCACATGAAAGGCACTCTGTAGATGTAACATGGTGTTCTTTCACATTATGCATGGATGACAAGTATGTACACACCTTTGAACTTGAGAAATGAGCAAACATGAAGAAAGAAGAAAATTTTTGTTTCGCAACAGTGCTTGCTACATATGACTCCTCCAATGCATGAGCAATAGCATCGTGTGATTCTAGTGGAGGATGCAAAAAATATGAATTGGATTGGTTTTCAATGTGAACAGGAGAGTGATGAGGAGCCTAGGGAGATTCAACAAATTTCTGTTCGGAAGTGGAACTAACCTCAAGGCTACAATAATCTGACATAACCATAAGCTTGGGTTGAAGTGCCTCAACAACTTGAGGAGTTTCCACTTCATCAAAAGATGGATCATCAAAGACCAGTGCCTTAGAAAGATAAAAAGTAGGTAAATCATAATTGTGATCAAATTAATGAGGGAAGAGATCACAACAACCACGATAAAAAAATTCAAGATGGAAAACGAAATCCTCATGATCAGACGAATCATAAAGAGGGAGTGATGAAAAACAAGATTTTTCACCCTCTGAGTTTCAAGAAATGAAATATGAGAGATCGAGTGGATATGGGAAGATAGACTTGTCCTCTCCACAATCAAATGATAGACTGACATCTCACACGTTCTGTGAATGATTGGAAGTTGAAACATCAGGAGATGGATTTTCACAAGTTGGACCAGAAATGACAGAATTGGAAAAGATGTCAGGATAAAGTGGATGAGTTGTGGACAGAAGAAGATCATCCTTCATCGTAACTTCTTGTTCATATTCCCACACACACTCATAAAAAGTGATATTGTATGTTGACTATTCAACACAAAATCTATCCACAACTTGATCCTCATGAATATCACATGTTGAATTTGGAATGCATGAACAGAACACACCAAAATTTGAAGGATCAAAGGAACCAATGGATGAAGGCTAAGCGGATGATACCACGTGACAACCGTCAGGCTTGAAGTGAAAATCTGCATAGAAATCCAAAGCAAGTGGGGTAGGAAGATATGGTGACAGTTCAATAGGTGGGCTCACAACTTCTCCCACCTTATCCAGTGGAGCAAGAGTTGTTTTATGAGAAGGGGATGGGGGGTCACTTGCGACAACAACCTTATTCGTCTCAGATGTAATAGCTCCAACACCGAGGTATGTTGGGAGAGAGTTGGAAATTTTCAACTTGTGCCGATTCTTAGAGATTTAGACAACATATTGAAATCTCCCTTCCAGAAATTTCCAATCAAATTCAGCTTCTAGAAATCAAAATAGTAATGAAGAAAACAATCATAAAAGTTCTCAAGTGATTCATCAGGTGCTTTTGAAAATTTTAAAATTTTGTGATGAAGTGCTTTATGGTCATAAATAATGAAAGCATGACATAATTCTATGAACATGTGATCGAAAGAGAGTATAGAGGCTACGGGAAATGGGTGACACCATTGCTTGATGCACCCTTCGAATGTGAAAGCGAACAATCCACAGGCGATGTCATCCAAGGGGACATCATTCCTGTCACAAGATCCCAAAAGGGCCTATCTGAATTAAAAAGGGTGTTTTAGTTTCGCCATCAAATTTGTATCTGGACAAGTCATCTATAACATCCACCGAAACATCAAAATTAGCAGCTTGAGAAAAACATTTTGGGGTTGTGATTGTGATATAAGTCATGAATGATGTGTAGAAAATAAGAACAAACATCAAGGGCTCATCTTGTCATATGGCCCTCATTCTAGTGCGAGAAATGTTGACAGTGTTGGGCCCACTAACATTCAGGGGATCTCCCCAATAAGAAGTCCCAACTAGAACTCACACTGTTTGGAGTAGGAGTCCCAGTAGTGGGTGGTAGTGTAATATCTTGACCACGACATCGCACAGAGATAAGTATGATAGCTTTTGGTTGAATCAAGTGTGTGACCTTACAACAAGTCAAGTGAGATGCATGGGGTACACACGGAGGGGAAAAGGAAGTGTGCCCTTAGAAGCCTGTAATAATACCCAGCCTAAAAGGAAAACACGAGATGAATGACATCACAAGATAAAATAAAAAATATTCCACAAACCAAAGTGATGGGTTAATCCAACAACATGCATTCAACAAGATTCATACAATTTCATACAAAGTTGTTCATAAGAAAATGCATAAGTTAAACAACATACATTGCTAAAGCAACCAGAATAGTCGAACTACAATAACAACATATGCATGAAAGTGTGTTGGCTTTGTTATTATTATTATAAGTGAAAGCTCCATCCATACATACACCATTTGACATCCATTAGCCCCAGTAGTGGAACATTATAGTCAATAACACCTGCTTCTCCAAAGAATTATACTCGCTCTACACTGTGGAGAAGCCGAGGCTCGTCACAATACTCCCAAGCCTTTTCTAAGCTTAAGCCTAGCCAAAAAATTGGCTCCCAAAAGCCTATTCTATGAGTTATGAGGTTATATTTATAAAAAAGGGTGGGGTGACCCTTATTCCCCTTTTTGATTATTCGACTACCCTCATGACTCTTCAATTTATTTACAAATAACTCATTACATTACATAGTGACTGTTCACATTCCACAAGTGACACTTGGAATTTCACTTACGACATATTTACAAATAATATACATTTTACACATGTTCCCATGTGAGACAAAATAGGATATACAGAACCTAAAAATACAAAACCTTATGACTCAAATTCTTAGGGAAATACAAACTTGGAAACCTCCACGTGATGCTTCTCAGTCACGTATTGATGTCAAGCTTGGTATTGTGTGATGATGTCTCCAAATTTCTCGATGGTGTCTTTATGATAATAGACTTTTGCCTCCATAATTTTTGGGTATATGGCCTTGAGACCTTTTTACAACTCTTCCTGAAGCATCTAAAGCATGGTATTAACCATAGCAGGACCACCAATATACCTCTACATGTTTTATGCTCTAACCTTCAAGTCATCGCTAGTGGCCTCTCACCTTAGCTGATCCATGTACCTATCGATCTCTAGCTGGAATTGGTTCTTATGCTTAGCTTTGGTGAGGGAACCGATTGATGGGATCATGTGCATTCTTACCATGACATCCAAACTCTTATACAACCATGCATATGAAGCTTGTATTCTGCTAATGAACAGGGCGAGCTGCTCATAGTTCTGGATCAACATCCAGACCTTTGCTTTCTCTAGCTCTGCCTACGGCTTCATCATATTTGTCAAGTAAAGTGGGGCCCCTTTGTACCGCATTGTCCACTCTTGCACATGGGCAATGGAAGCATGTATGTCCCTGAGAGTTTGGACAAGCCTTTTTGCTCCATTGCTGAAAGCCATGCAGGTTGAAAACCACCTTATGCATGGTGACAGATCCATCATAGAGCTTCTGCATCGTAGTATCAAGTGTTGATACTTTAGGAAGTAATTCTTTCCTCATCTCTACCATTCCATAACGTGCGCTCTGCTCTCTAGATTGTTCTGCCTCTTCCCTGGTTGCGTACAAGTTCTTTGACATTCGTTCATTCTTAGCTAGAAGTAACTTGACATTTCAGCTCGTGGCTCCTGCATAAGCTAAAGTGTCATCCGAAATGGCAACTGGATGCTTTCTGACGTATGACAATATCACCCTTTCCTTCATGAATGTCGGTGATGTGTGATCATCTAGGAAATTCTTTGTTCATGCCGTACAATCTTCTTCTGTAACGCATAAAATGATAGATTGTACACATCCATCACCAGATCATTATAAAGGAGGATAGTCTACTCGCTAGGGACTGGTTCTGACACTAGAGGTGGTGGAGATTGAGAGGTGACTTCGGGTGCTCTCGGCATGAGGTCAGTGTCTTGGTCCCATGGCTCCAACCCCAAATCCATGTCCATCACTTCAATCAATTGCTCAATCTACTAAGCAAGCTCCCGATCCTACATCTTCTCACTGTGTTCTTCAACTGTTGGCTGTTCTGACTCCTCAATATGTATGGGAATTTTTTCCTCTTTCAGCACGCCTTGCCTTTCTTCATCTTCCTATTTCTTCTTCTCTTCCCTCTCTCTCCTTCTCAGTGCCTACTCCTCCTTCAACTTCTTCTTTGTTTCATGCAACTTCTATTCTACTTCCTCTAACCTCTCCTTTTCTTTCTTACTTCCATCTGCTCTCTTTAGTCGTTTCTCCCTCTATTCCTTCACTACCAAAGATGCTTCTTAGTGATAGGATATTCTTGCATCTTGTAGCTTTTATCAGCCCCTGGGTTCTTGAAAATCTTCCTCTTACCCTTGTCCTACGCTGGTTTGCTACTTATTACTGTTGTTGTCGTTACTTCCTGCACTACTGCTACCTACAAAGAATCTTTCCATGTTGTGGCTACACTTACTGCTCATGGAGCTTGGAGTTATTATAATAGTATCTCCAAGGATCCTCCTCGTTCCAGTGGAATGTCCCATGGATCCATGGATAGTACACCTTCGCAGAATGGTTCTTTCAAATACCCTAGGGATCATATGGATTGAAGTCTTTGGTGCTGAAATCGAACTTCACTATTTCCTTAGCCTCGGCATATACATCGTTCAAGTTCTTAATCTCAAACAATTTGATATGCAAAGGATGGGTGGGCCATGGTGCCTTCTTCTTCTTGTGCAGTTCTAATGATAACCCTATGGAGAGTTGATATGAAACCTCTTGCATGACCAACTTGTCTGTGGCATACCTTGGTAGAACATGCAGAGTCTTCTCTCCACGAAACACTTTGATGAAGGTGGCACCAGGTGAGGCATAACAATATGCAATTTTAATTATTGCCTCCATCGCTTCTTGGGACATGCAAGGTGGATCCTGCTCAAAGATCAACTTGTAAAATAGGATAATGAAATAGTTAGTCAGCCGCGCCCTAATTCCTGGGTAGTTGCAGTTAGAAATAAACTTGCAATAAATAGTGACGATAATATCTTTTGGTTTCCATGTCCATCTCATTCCAGGAAACTGATGTTGGGCACATATTGCATAAATTAAATACGCATACATGTAGAATCTTCCTTGCTCATCCTTGGGTGGATTCCAAATGTTAGTCACGTGGAATTTCAACGAAAGAGCCAATAGATCTGACCAGTTGAATGGTCTTCCATCATTCACTAACTCATTCAAGCCAACCTAGGTACATCGTGGGTCCATTTGGTAACCTCATTGGCTTGGGTTTTCAGCATTCAGGCATACATATGATGGTCAACTACCATGCAGAATGATCTCATGGCCCAACAATCATCTTCAAAGGGGAACACTTCATCACCAAGGTTGGAACTACTCTTGAGATGGGGTACAATAACCTATAAAGTGATGTTGAAAGTGATCAAGCCCATCTCTCAAGGGGTCCTTTCTATTGGGAAAACAAACTAACAAAAACCTCTAAATATCAAGTGCGATCAATAATAATTAGGGAAAATAACCATTAAAGCATCTTAGTGGGCCATATCTAATGCTAAGGACACAATAATACTTCATAAATAACTCACATTCAAAGTTCTCACTATATTAGGACATATAAACAAGTTGCCTCACTTATGTTACAGATGATTAGTTAATAACACAATTAGTTGTTTCCAGTCCCCAAGGGTGAGTTGCATGTCCTACATTAGCCCATCAATCCATATCTTTGTGTGTTAATGATGGATATGGGGTAAGAAATACTTTAGAGCAAGTGTCATAGCCATCTTAACAACTAATTTGGGGGTTGGGTTTTCAACTTCCTTAATTAATAGATATAAGGAGGGAGAAATCATGGTGGTATGAGTTACCCCTTTCCTTGACCTACGTTTTCCACCCATCTAGTGCACCTTTTAAATTTAATGATTTGTCGTTATTAGTTACATAACTTAGGAAGCTTGAGTTTGTATTTTACCAATAACCATTTAAAATGTAGTAGTTTATCGCTCACCAGGGTTAGGATGTTAATAGTTCCTTTCTTTATATGAAGCATTAAATGACGAGGGTAGATATCATGCTAGGATTTTCCCCACATGCTAAATAATGCCCCAACCATATTTTTAATTTTACATTTTCCCTTGATTGTGTATTTTGTATGATTTTAACTTTCCTTTAGCTACATTAACCTCCAATGCCAAGTTTCTAAGACCTAAATTAATGATGCAAATTAAGGGTGTCAATCCCCATGACCAATGACTACCAATAGAAGGAATGAAGATGTCTAGTAAGGAGAGATAGGGAGTGGTAAGTGTGGATTATTTTAGACTTGCTACATCGATAAGTGTTTCCCGAATATTTCCCATCCTAAATCCTTAGACCTTAGAGAAGGTCCCACTAGACTAGAGTTAAATACTAACCTCCCAAGTCAAGTGTGGGAATGCGAATACATCAAGGTCAACCAATTATCAATATTTCCCCACAATCCATATTAGTATGTACATAACATTAAATAAAATAATATTATTACAAAAATGGTTGAAGTACCTATTGATATATGAACCACCTTCCTTCGAGAAGAAATATCAAATGGGAGAGATATCTTACCAGAAAAATAGGTGGAGAATCCTAGCATAATTTTATGTGTTGATCATATCATAGGTGTGTTGGTTAGTTGGTGTAAAAAGAGGATAAAAAATTTCTCCTAGATTTTTCCCAATTTTGGTGGGTAATAAGAACTCTTATACAAAACTATATTATCTATCAAGTATATTTGAACATCTAGAGCTAGATTCTCTATTGAAGGTAAGACCTACACCTATTTCTAATCCAACACAGAAGGCTCATAGAATTTGAGATTTTCCACATCCACCACTGATTAAATGTACATGTATGAGTGTATGTTGAATCTACTTGCTTCACCTCCCACATTTTCAAGAGTGGTGGAGTGTATTTGTAGGGATACATAGAATTAGATTGATTTGGGAGTGCAGTGGATAGGAATAAAAACTAAGGATTTATCTTCAACTTGAGGTCAATAGCAATCTCACAGTTTAGTAGGAAGAAGTATTTTGCAGCACTTAGTTTAGAAAATTACAAGCACGTCATAGTGAGTTTGGCAATTTGGCTTCATAAGGTGCTCATAAGGTTATTTTGTTTCGAGTTATATCCCATAATGATTCACTCGAATGATCAAATTTGCTTCAAAGTCTTGGAGAATCCAATGCTTAATGATAGGTCCAAGCATATTGAGATAATGTATCACTTCATCGGGTACATGGCCTAGAGAGGAATTGTTAAGCTCCAATATATCTCCATATATAAGCAAGTTACATACATTCTCACCAAGCCTCTGGTGAAGGGGGAGTTTTTCTTCTATAGGGATAAATTGGGGGTGGTACAAAATATATTTCTCACTAGGCGAGAATGTTGATAATAGTACAATAGATATTTACTTTTTCATAATCTAGGTGTCACGCATGCAGGAGTGGTCCAAGCCTCTCTAGGTACTTTCTAATGTGAGTAAGTGACTTTTATGATTTATTTGCTACATATAACATAGGAAAAAGCATATTTATGAATTAATTAATTAATGTTGGCTATTTGGATAAATTTTTATAAGGAAAAGTGATTTAATTACTTGAATCAATTAGATATAATGTTTATTGTTTATTTAAGTGGGTTATGACTACATCCTAGCCATTCATCACTTTGCATATTGATGGTTATGGTTTTGGCTCAATGATAATTATAAAACAGAGGCTAAGGGAAAAGAAAGACACACTGAATCATTGAGAAAGTGATTTTCTTAAGTGGAGAGTGAGAGAGTAAAGTGTAAAAGTAGTAGGCCTTTTATTTCACCCCATATTTGTAAATAATACTACATAATTCCATCATGGGAGATAGGGTTGGCAAGACAATTTTATTTTAAATACTTCAAAAATTAAATGTTAATTTAATACTAACCTAAAGGGAGGGAGACCATTAATCCATTGTGTGAGACCAAGGACTATAGTGTTGTAATGAGATGGGACTGGGCGGTGTGGGCATAGGTTCATTACCATCACCATCCCCCTAATTGATTCAGGATGGGGTTTGCATCCTTTGAGAAAAAACGAAAAGAAAAATGCTGAGAGGTAGAGGATGAGAAGAGGGAGCTACAATGAATGGTGAAGGAAAGAACAATGGAAAAATAATGAAGGAAAAAAATGTAGTGAGGGGTTCTCAATATCTCTCTTGTTTTTGTTCATTGAGTATTGATCATCTCCGCATGGAACATGGAGAGTTCACATTGTGGCTTACATTAGAGAATGTAGAGTTGATGGGCCATGAAAAATATCGTCGAGTAGTGCTCAAGTTGATGTTGAGCCCTTTGCTTGGTGACCTTGGGTCTGATTCCCTATGAATTTATGTTTGAGGCCATTGGACTATGTGTCTATGCCCGAGTCATCAATGAGTGGCTCAGTGGATGACAAAATCATTGTGGTGCTTAGTGTATAACTGATAAAGAACCTAAACAAGGAAACTTGAGACATTGTGGTGCTAGCTCAAGAGTTAATAAACCACCTAGATAGTGAACTACAAACCCCTCTTGTGCTTGATACGAAAAGATAGCTAAAAAACCACCTAGATAGTGGATTTAATCTCTTGGACTAAACAACACCACATTTGGACCTTAGGTGAATCCCTGTGAATGAACTTATAAGAATGAGTGAGTTACTATGGCACTTATTGCCAAAGGAAAATTGATAAACCACTTGGACAATGGACTTGATCTCCTAAGTGTATAACCAAGAAATTGGTGTTTATTTACCCTAAAAAAACGTCCCCTCAAACTTTGGATCTGGGCTCAGAGGAGTTCAGTTACAAGAAATTTGCAGTGCAATTGGCCTATGGCTGGGTGGAGAATGAAAGTCCCTTCTTTAGTTGGTAGCCATATTAATACACACAAATAAGTATAATTGTTTATGAATATTTAGATCATGGGTTATGAATATCCTTGTTGTGTTTTTGACTGATGCATCATCTTGTATATTTATGAGTGAATACTTGAGATTCAATGTGTACTCAATGCGTACAATCTATCTTGTATGCCTATGATTAAATGAATGCTTTCACATTGAACTTCATTGTCATAATTATGATCTAAAGTTATCTTGTATGCTATAAACTGAAGGAATATCTAGATTGTGTTGATGCATGTATAGTTGATGAATAATGTAATAAATTGTGGGTTTATACACCTTCATATTTCTATGGCGAAGAACTGTAATGGATTTACTATTTAGATATTTCATGTTGCTTATGTGATGTATAAATAATGGTATATGTCTAGTGTAATCTCTTGTGTATTCTTGAATGATGTTGGAGTATTGAATGGTGATGTTTTCTATTATGCACATGATTGACATGAAATATCTTGTGTCTATGGAAATGACAAATGACTTAACTGTGTTGTCCAATTTTGTGTGTATGGTAGAGGTGTTAATTGTGTGATTTTTCTCATTTACTTAACCATTATCGATTAGGATTGTAATGGTCTTAATGATCAAATATTGCATGCTATTTATAAGATAGGAAATATCTTTCATGAGTAGTCATGCAAGCATCCATGTCTTGTTGAGATGATTTATAGTTCAACCCTCAGTGAAAAAGTTTTTCTAGCCTACAACAAGGCAATAGAACTGGATCACCGATCATGTTTTCTTGGTACAGTATAAAAGGTTGTATGGATTGCTTTTTGGAAAAAATCCCCTCCTTTAAGTCTGAAACTTTTGAAATTAGGACCCTTACTCATTATGAGTTGTGGCATCGCATTATGATGGCCATGGTTTAGGCCCTTGGGCCATAAGTCACTATAAACCAATGAATGGAGTTTCCCTCTTTTGTTGTATATAATTGTTAAACTTAGAGTCCAAGATCGTGAGCCTCAGACCATAACACCTAGTATAAAAGTGTGCGGAGATGTTCAACTCATCTCCATACATGAAAGAGTTTAGTCTTGACAGAATGTTGTTGAGACCCTCAGTCTAATCCAATTGGGCATATGTTGTATTGTAGAGTTGTGTGGGGAGGTAAATAGTTGAGCCCCAGTTTATCATACCTAAATGGAACATTGAGCTATAATCAAAATTAAAAGTTTGAATATGCAAGTTGGGTAAATGAGGCATCGGTTTAGCTGTCATAACCTTTCCCCCAGATGACCAAGATATCAAGCCCCAAAAATTCTTATGGTTTGTTCAAATGGGAAGGGATGATCTAATGGAATAACCAACCTAGGTGAAACCTCACCGACAGACCACCAAGCCACTATACCTTAGAAATAATATGCAAGTAACCCATGCAAAGAGGTGTGATTTGATGGAAGAACCCTACCACTAGGTTGTCGAACCACTAGGTTTGTGGAAGTGTTAAGTACAATGATGAATAGATTAGTCTGATCCTATGTGACATGGTTCATGGGTGGACCTCATTGCGCCCTCGACCATCAACACCAGGTGCTTTTCAATAACGCGATTAAAGTGGAGATTTGTTGGGTCAATCCAGTGTGAAGTGTGCTAGAGGTGATCCCATTCAGGTCACGGGTCATTAAGCCACTAGGATCAAAATCAAAGTCATAAGGGAAATATAGATCCAATAGATCCTCAATTCGATGTGATGTGAATTTGATGGATCTAGAACGGGTGATAACCTCAGCCTTCGATTGTCTTACATAACAAAGTCATTTGTTTCACAAGGTCAATAAAACATGTCACAAGTTTTGTATATGGACCCATGAAGATGGTGTAGTAGTGCCAGCTAGGACAAGCAGAGGCCATGTGGGTGTCATGTGGTGCCCTTGTGATGACACAACCTCTTTTAATAGGCCAAACTTGCAATGAGCAAAACTTTTTTATCCAGGACCCAAATTGAGATAAAATCTATATATCTAGAAATGTCTGCATGAGTTGGATGTAGTGGTAGTATCATAATTAAGTTTCGCAGACTGGAAAAATTAGATTCTTGTAACCCCATCTCCATAACATATTTTGGGGATCAAGTCAAATAGGTAACCCTCCCATAGATCGGGATGATCAAGGCGGTGGAAGGTGGTTACGTAGTGGTATTAGAGCCTAGGTTCAATGTTAGACCTAAAGAGGCTCACACACAAAGGATAAAGCTTAATATGATAATTTAATTGTTATAAGAATGCTAATTTTAAAGTTGCAGTTGATGTGGTTGCTAACCTTAATAGAATGTTGATATTTTCTTTTGTTCTTAAATTACATAACTGATAGGTATTGTGATTGCATGAATAACTTTAGATCAACATGCTTGGTGCTAACATGCCAACGTGATCAATTGATATGTTTATACTTAATTAGTTGATAGTTGTGTGTGTGTGACAACACATAAGAAGACACAATTACAAAAATAAATAGAGGAATGAGAAAAATAATGTTACAATATAGCATGAACATAACCCAACCTAATCAGGAAAAGGTCTTAGTTGGAAAGAGATCAGAAGAAAATTCCCTTGATTGAATGGATACCCTTAAGAGCTTAAGAGTAGTTTGCATAGATTCCTGCAAGGAAGGACTACGTGGCATCTTGATAAAAGAAGGACATTTTATTTGCTACTAATTGAGAAAAATAAATGAGCATGAGAATGGCTATGTCACTCATGACATGGAGCTAGCAGTAATCATGCATGCACTAAGGATGTGGAGGCACTACTTGCTTTGGAAAAGGTTTGTGTTGATGTCATATCAAAAAGGGCTATGATACATTCTTGATCAACCCAAATTAAATTATATCCAAGCCATATGGCTGGCCTTGATTAGAGAACTTTATTTTGAGATCAAACTTATTAAGGGCGATAAAAATAGGGTAGTACATGCACTTAGTAGAAGTCTACAAGTAGCTCACTCAGTAGCCACAATAACTTGTGAAATTGACACCAAAGAAAGAATCAAAGAGGAAATAAAACATGATGGATATTTCCATAATGTGAAGGAATGATTACAGTAGAAACTAGAGGGGAAAATGAATAAGAATTACGATCTCACTGATGATGGTATGTTTTTGTTGAAGGACAGATGGTATGTTCCTTGTGTGAATGACTTAAAGAAGCTCATAATGGATAAGTTTCATATGATACCATATATAGGTCATATGAATAATCATAAAATGATAAAGGCCATATAGAAATTGTATTATTGGCCAAGAATGAAGAAGCAGATTGTTGACTACATTTTGAAGTGCCTGGAATGCCAACAAGTCAAAGTAGAATGCAAGAACCCAATAGGATTATTATAGCTAATCCCAATCCCTGAGTGGAAGTGGGAAGTCATATCTATGGACTTCATCACAAGATTACCAAACACCTCCAAAAAATATGATGCCATTATGGTGGTATTAGAAAATTTGAGTAAGGAAGCTCACTTTATCACTGTTAAGTCCACCCACAAAGTCATTTTCATAGCTTATATTTTCATGAAATAAATATTTATACTGCATGACATACCTAAGAATATCATTTCAGATAGAAACGAAAAATTCACATCAATTTTTGAGAAGGATTTGGGACTCGGCTAACTTTTAGTATAACATCTCATCCTTAGATAGATGGCCAAAATTAAAGGGTGAATATAATTTTAGCGGAAACGTTGAGGATGTATGTCATGTATCAACCAAAGAGGTTGGATGAATTCATCTCATTAGTCGAATTTCTGTTTAACAATTGCTATTAGGAGTCACTGAAAATGAGCCCTTTTGACGCATTGTATGGTAGGAACTACAACACTCACATCATCTAGTGATGACCCACTAAAGAGAGTGGTTCTCAAACATGACATGCTAAGGAAAATGGAGCAATAAGTGCTCAATACTAGGTAGAAATTGAAGGCATCCCAGGATAGGAAAAGGAGATATGAAAACTACCAATTGACACAAAAAGGATTGCAAGTGGGAGAACACATTAAAGAAATTTTGAGGTATAAAATGGGCCTCCTAAAGAATATTATAAAATAATAGCAGTAATAATAAAATAACATTAGATTATCTCATCATGTTTTGGAGGGAAAAATTAAAAGACTATTTTTTCAACTCGTATTTTACACTATCTCCCTACAATTTTACTAAAATTTCATGTGGGGTCACTTGTTGTATGTGTAATTTAATTTTTCATTCAAGGATTGCCCATGTTGCATACTTTTTATGGACCCCACTATAAGAAAAATGTGAAATACATGAAAATACGTGATTGCAATCATGTTTTTTCATGTATTTCACATTTTCAGGTAGTAGGGTCCATCAAAAGTATGCAACATGGTATTGCTTGAATGAAAAATTAAATTAAGCATCCAACAAGTGTTCTCACATGAAATTTTAGTAAAATCGTAGGGAGATAAGTTGAAGATACAAGTTGAAAAAGTAGTCTTTTATTTTTTCCCTCCAAAACATGATGAGGTAATCTAATCTTATTTTATTATTGTGCTATTCTTTTATAATATTCCTTAGGGGGCCCATTTTAGACCTTAAAATTTCTCTAACGTGTATATAACTACATCAGACCAAGGAAGATCTCATTGAAAGTGGGGTCTTGTGCTAAATTATCTACTAGATTTTGTGGGTCATTTCAAATTTTGGAAGGAATGGGACTAGTGGCTTATAGACTGGTCTTGCCACCCATAATGAAAGCACATGATTTATTTCACATTTCTTTTCTCAAAAAGTATGTATGTGACACTAATCATGTGGTTGATTGGTTTGTGATACATGTGGAAACTGAGGTAGAATTCCAACTAGAACCATTTTTCATCCTAGACTGGAGATAGACCACACTATGGAATTGAGTAATAGAGAAGGAAAAAGTGAAAGAGAATCACATTAGACCCAATGAAGAAACCTGGGAAATTATAGATCAAATGGGGGAACTCTACCCATTTTTGTTTAATGTATAAATGAATGTAAGAGATGTAAATACAAATATCAGATTTATCTGTTGTCTTATGTTTATAGAACATTGTGGACAATGTTCCATTAAGGGGGTGGGGTTTGTATCAAACCTTTTATTTCATCCCCTATTTGTAAATATGACTATAAAATGCCAACGTAGGAGCCACAACTCACCAAGACAATTTGACTTTAAACACTTGAAAATTAAATTCTAATTTTATGTTGGCTTGAAGGGAGGGACACCATGGATCCACTATTCAAGGGGAATGCCTATTGTGTGCCTTGAAGAACCAAGATTCATCCTATTCTAAATTACTTAAGTTTTCACAAATCACTAGAACAACCCCCGAGAGAAGTTGTTAAAGAGATGGGATTAGGTGGTGTGGGCACAGGACCATTCACATTCCCATCTCCCTCGTGCATCGAGGATGAGGGATATAGCCTAAAAATAAAAAAGGAAGTGTGAAAGGTTGAGTGGTAGATGACAAGAAGGGGGAGCTATAAACTATAGTCAATGATGAAGGAAAGAACAATAGAAAAAGGGGGAAGGAAAAAAAGTAATGATAGGTTCTCAAGAGCTCTTGTTTTTCTTCATTGGGTATTGATAACTCCCCCCTATAATATGGAGAGATCATATTTTGGCTTGTAATGGACTGCATGGAGTTGACAAAGCCATGAAGAACATGATCGAGTAGTGCTGGAGTTGATTATTGAGCCTTGTGATCTACAACCTTGGGTGTTATTCCCTGTGATTATGCATTTAAGGCCATTGAATTGTGTGTCTATGCCTGAGTGGTCAGTGAGAGGCTTAGTCGATGACCAAATCACTATGGTGCTTGATGTATAGCTGATAAACCACCTAGATAGGGAAATTTGAGTCAATGTGGTGCTTTTGGAAGAGCTAATAAGCCACTTGGATAATGGACTGCAGACCTTTGTGGTGCTTATGACAAGACAATTGATAAACCACCTCGATTGTGGATTCAATCAGCTAGACTAATAAATGCCCCATATAGTCCTTGGGTGAATCCTTGTGAATGGACTCAATAGATTGAGTGAGTCATTGAAATGCTTAATACCAAAGGGAAGTTAATAAACCACCTGGATAGTGGGCTCGATTTCGTAAGTGTATGACCAAATAATTAGTGTGTATTTACCATGAGCAAGCATCAACTCAAACTTTGGATTTGGGCTTGAGGCAATCAACTACAAATAATTTATAGTGTAGCTGACCTATGCTTGGGTGGAGAGTGGAAGTTCAACCTTTAGTTTCTATCCATATTAATACACACAGATAAGTATAGTTGTTTATGCATATTTAGATCACAGGCTATGAAATTCCTTGTTGATGTGTGGTCCTATATATTCACGAGTGATTTCCTAAAGTTCACTGTGTACTCAAGGTGTATAAGCTATATTATCTATCTATGGTGAAATGAATGCTTTCACTATGAATTTCATTGTCATATTTATGATCAGCAACAATCATGTATGTTATAAACTGAATAAATACCTAGATTGTGTTGATGCATGTATAGTTCATGAATAATTTGATAAAATGTGTGTTTATTCACCTTCATATTATTGGTATGCCCAATATTGTAATGGATTTAATGTTCAGAGACTTCATGTTATGTGATGTATCATGAATGTCATAAGTCTAGTATAATATCTTGCATATCCCTAAATGATGTTGGATGCTTGAATGATGATGTGTTTAATTATGCACATGATTGACATGAAACATTTTATGTCTATTGAAATGATGAATGAATGCACTATGTTGTCTAATATTGTATTTCTGGTGGAGGTGTTAACTATGTGGTTGTTGTCTAGATAATCTTCGGCAAAATCACATGATCAATCTTTTGTCGACGCGTTTTGAACCAACCAGTGTGGTTCATCGTCAGGACAAGTTGAAGAACTGATCTGGCTTAGCTGATTAAATAGAGTGTGCAGAGACTCCAACGGTTATATTACAACGACTAAATTTGACCTGAGGATCAAAGTCAAACCACTGATTTTATTCTTAATAGAAGTTAATTTAATAATATAATAAATTTATTGTTTTAAATATAATGGTCATTATATCTCCGAATTTATTAAATAACCTATATTTATTATTAACCCTAAATTATTTAAATATAAATAAATAGTATTAAATTACTTATTATACTTAGAATTTAGTTACAATAGGTAACTTGGTATTTATTTAATAATAATTGTTTAAATTAAAGGGTCCAATGGTAACTAAATAATGATAAACTAAACAAATTGGTCATTAATAAAATTATAACTACATATAACCTATATTTATTATTATTCCCAAATAATTTAAATACAATAAATGGTATTAAATTACTATTATTATAAAGTTACAATAGGTAACTATGTATTTATTTAATAATAATTATTAAAATTAAGGGTCAAATAAATCATTTTTATTAATTATCTAAATGGCCTATTTGAAACTAAAATACTAAGTTCATACAATAGTTTAGTTTATTAATAATCTATATTTACTTAATAATTTATAACTCTAATATTATAAATCATTATTATGTAAATCAAAGTACAAAAAATAGTATATCCATTAACTTAATATTATATCACATATTTCTAATAATTTCTTGTCTATCATTGCACCTATTATAATTAATTTAGTAATTTATGTTCATTAAACAATCAATATTTATTATTAAAAATTTTAAAAATTAACTATGTTATTACTTATAAGTTTTAAAAAGGGGATCTTTATTAATTCAATATATAGGAAATCAGTTAAAGGAAATAACAAGGGGTAGAAGAATTAAAAATCGATGCAAAATCTAACTTTAATCTACCCCCTGGGATAAGATTAATACCATAATTAGCCTTAATATCATATTACTCCTCCTGCACCCCATGGAAAACCCGCCAAAAAACAGAACTTGAGGCGAGGGACGACATAATATGGGGTACCAAGGGAGGTACCCAAGGTAATAATGTAATAATGGGATGGGCCATAGTAATAAATAAGGTGGTTAACCCATATCATGTAAGGGACCACAAGTAGTTAATAATAATGTAATGGGCCCATGGTATTAGTTTGATGGTATGAGGCAACCATGGTAATGATCCATGGTATTGTATGTATGAGGCCTATATAGAGGCTAGAGACTCCACATGGAGAGATAGTCAAGGATTATTGTATGAACAGGCATATGGCTTGTGGATTGTTCTCCTTCCTTAAGGAGTGAATGTATGGTGTTGCCCTACTTTAAGGGTTTGATCAATAAAGAATAATTTCATATTATTTCTGGGTTATTTGCATTATCTTATATTTTCATATCAGATCTATAATATTCTTGGGTTAGATCTATAACAAGTGGTATCAGAGCTATATTTTCATATCAGATCTATAACAAGTGGTATCAGAGCTATAACAAGTGGTATCAGAGCTATATTTTCATATCAGATCTATAACAAGTGGTATCAGAGCTATAACAAGTGGTATCGGAGCGCTTTCTTGGGCACAAGGGGATATTTTTTTTTAAATTTTTTGCAGGATTTCGGGGGCGGCGAGTTTTCAGATCAGATCTGTATGTTTTGGTGAAAGATCTGCAAAATCTAATTGTAGATCTGTATTCTTTGTGAAAAAATAGCCGATTAAAAAAAAAAATCGGTTGAATCAGAGTCTGGATGAAGGAGACATCGTTGATCTAAAAATCAGTGGGGTTGCAGACAATTTTTCAGGGTAGCGAGTTTTCGGCGCAGGTCCAGACGTCCTGGTGCACGATCTGCAAAATCTAATTGTAGATCTAGATTCTATGTGAAAAAATACCCAATTTCAAACAAAAAAATCGGTCGAATCAGAGTCTGGATGAGGGAGATATCGCTGATTTAAAATCAACCCTTTTTTGCAGAAATTTTGGTGACGACGGGAGAGTGGCAGCGCAGATCTGAAATTCCAGTGGCTGGATCAAGATTTTTATCACATGGGTAGATGCAGAAGGGTTGTTCCATTTCCGAAAATAGGTCATAATAGGGATTCTGAGTAATATTGACTAAACTGTGACAATTTCAAATTTTCGTCAAGTAAGTGATTTTTTTCAAAACCCTCTTCATGGCTTCTAGCAAGGTTCTATTGTTTACAGGAAAAGATGATGGTCCTACTATCGAAGAATACATAAAAGAATACAAGAGGTTATTTAAAAACAATTGGAAATGGGTGGCAATCGGTAATTTTGAAGATGAGGCAGCCACACGGTGGGGATTACTTAACCAAAAGAAGTGTTTCAACCTGCCCGATGAAGCATTTGAAAAATTACTTTTAGACAGATGGTATCATGCCAAAAAACAAGATAAGGAAAAACATGTGGGGTTATTTCCTACTGGTATATCCTTATTACAAGTTCATGGATTGATTCAAAAGGAGAAGATCATGGTTTCTATAACTCCTAGTTGCGAGCATAATTTTATCAATGTTAATTTGGCAAAAAGATTGCAAGTTCCAGCAAAACACATTGAAAA
This sequence comes from Pinus tabuliformis, assembly GCA_031772625.1. Classification (NCBI taxonomy): domain Eukaryota; kingdom Viridiplantae; phylum Streptophyta; class Pinopsida; order Pinales; family Pinaceae; genus Pinus; species Pinus tabuliformis. Next base: position 328,413,565 of record CM062811.1, read on the forward strand.
CACACAAGTGGATGATGAGGATGTTCAAGTGTACAAGGATTTGAAGATTTCTATGGATAAGTATGTGTTGCATGGTGATTTTTATACTGCAGAGACGGATAATATGGATGTTGTTTTGGGATACCCTTGGATGGAATCAGTGGGTACTATCAATATTAATGTACAAAAGAAATTCCTAAAGCTCTGGTATAAAAAGAAGAAAATTACATTACAGGATATTTCCATTAATAAACAGGTAGAGTGCAAGGAGGCTGAAGCAGAAGGTGTTCCAGGTTCTGACATATTAGATGATGAGCCAGTGATGATAGACAACCAAACACAAATAGAGGCGGAAGCAGAAAAGGTTACAGGTGCTGATACATCAGAGGAGGGCTCACTGGTGGAAGTCATATTGGAAAAGAAGACACCACAACAGGCACCACAGCAGAGTGAATTAAAGAAAAAGACACAGTGGGTTAAAACTCCAACATATCATCACCCACATCACCCCGCAAAAATCAACCAACAAGATGGCAACCAATTAGCCACAAGGACAACAACCCCCGTATGACGGATAGCAAGGAGTGACGATCCACCTACTACACACAGAAGAGCTGCCACAGTCAACTTCCATCTCAAGCGAGCAAGGCACCAGCGAGATCGAGGGTTCACCTTTCTCTTGGATGGCTAGATGCACGTTCATGGTACCAGTGCACTACTCTTTTGAGTAGATCTTATTATTTGTGTTCTTCCCATGTTTCGGGGACGAAACATGCAAAGGGGGGTGGAATGTTATATACCTAGGGGGGATAGTATGGGGTACCAAGGGAGGTACCCAAGGTAATAATGTAATAATGGGATGGGCCATAGTAATAAATAAGGTGGTTAACCCATATCATGTAAGGGACCACAAGTAGTTAATAATAATGTAATGGGCCCATGGTATTAGTTTGATGGTATGAGGAAACCATGGTAATGATCCATGGTATTGTATGTATGAGGCCTATATAGAGACTAGAGACTCCACATGGAGAGATAGTCAAGGATTATTGTATGAACATGCATATGGATTGTGGAGTGTTCTCCTTCCTTAAGGGGTGAATGTATGGTGTTGCCCTACCTTAAGGGTTTGATCAATAAAGAATCATTTCATCTTATTTCTGGGTTATTTGCATTATCTTATATTTTTATATCAGATCTACAATATTCTTGGGTTAGATCTATAACAGTTGTGTTCATTTACTTGAATGTTATGTCTAAGAAATGTAATTGTCTTAATTCTCAGATATTTCATGTTGTTTATAAGATAGGTTGTACGTTTCTTGAGTAGTCATGAAAACATATATGTCTTGTTGATATGATTTATGGTTCACCCCTCAGTGAATAAGTTTACCCAACCTGCAACATGGTAGCATGGCTAGGTCACCTATCATGTTTTCCTAGTACAACATAGAAACTTGTGTGGATTGGATTTTGTACCACGTGATCTCTTTTAAATATGAGCCTGATGAAATTAAGACCCTTGCTTATTATTTGTTATGGAATCCCATTGTGATTGCTAAGGTTTAGGCCCTTAGGCCATAACTCATTATAAATCAGTGAATGGAGTTACCCCCTTTTGTTGTATATACTTATATAACTTAGAGTTAACACCCAATAGATAGGTGGTGGGGATGTTTAATGTATATATGCACATGGAAGAGTTAGATCCTGACAAGATGGTGCTAAAATCCTCGATCTAAGCAGACTGGCCATATGTTGCATTGTAGACCTATATGCAGAGGTCGATAGTATGGCCTCAATATATCGTGCCAAAATGGACCATCGAATTTTAGCCATAATTAAACAATTGAACATAGAAGTTGAGTAGAGTTAGCGACATGCCTACGGTGAAACCTTGGATATAAGAACTTTTCCACTAAATGATTGAGGTATTGGGCCCAAAAAATACTTGTTTTCTATTCACATGGGAAGGGGTGATCCAATGGAAGAGCCAACCCATGTGGAACCTCATCACTAAACCACCAAGCCACCAAACCCAAAAATAACATGCAATTAACCCATGCAGAGAGGGTTGATACTATAGTAGAACCAGCCTAAGCAGAACCCTTGCACTAGGTCTGTGGAAGATTTAAGTATACATATGAGAAAAGGATTCCAATCTAATGTTACATAGCTTAGAGGTGGACCCCACCAGGGCCTCCAATATTGGTAATGGGCACTTTCCAATAACATTAGTAGAGTAGACACTGGTTGGGCCGATCCAATGTGATGTGTGCTAGGGGTGGGACCATTGCACTCATGGGCCATTGGGCCACTAGGCTCACATCCAAAGTCATACTGGAAAAGAGAATCCTAAAGAACCTTGATCCAGTGTGATGTGGATATGGGGGATCCACCACAGTTAGTGACCTTGACCTTCAATTATCTTAGATAACAAAATCTATTGTTGCACAAAGTAAATCCAACTTGACATAGTTTTGTACATGTGGACCCATGATGATGGTGTGGCAGTGCCACCTTGAATAGACAAAGACCACATTGGTGTAGCATGGCACCCTTGTGATGACATGGTCTCTTTTAATAGGCTAAAATTTTAATGAGCATAAATTTCAATCAAGGACTCATGCTGGGGTAGAATTTATATCTCTCAAAAGCTCCTGAAGAGCTAAACACAATGTTGGTACCATAATTAAATTCCATAGACTTAAAAAATGAGGTTGTTGTAATCCCATCTTCATAATAGACCTTAGAGATTGGGTCAAATAAGTAACCCTCATAGAGCCCAGGAGGGTAGAAGGTGGTGGAAGGTGGTTACACTAAAGAGAAGGATAAGTTGCAATAAGGAATTCATGATGATAGAAACTTGAAGGGTCCAATACATTGGAGAGAGGAGGATACATTTGCAAGGAAGAAAAAATTCAACTTGAAGGCATCCATAGGGGGCCATCCAACCTACGTAAAGGGTAAGATATTCTTCCAGTGTGAATACCATATAGACAAAGGAGAGAGGAGGCCATATTGAAGGGTGTAGAAGCCAATTTTTCCAGGGCTGAAAAATTCAAATAGGCCAAGTGTTTGGAAGGTCAAAACATCCAGGGGGGAATATTTCTAGGTTCCAGTTTGCTATGTAAATTATGTATTTCTCCACGGATATTTTACCTGTAAGGGAGCCCTAATTCATTCTAAGAAATAGAATTGAAGAGTAAATTGGAGGGTTTGAAATTTCTATTATCTGATTGAATTTTCTACTTGTGCTTCTGTTGTATTTTTAATATTAAAATACTAGTTCTTTTTTATTTCGCAATTTAGAAAATCAATCTAGTAGGTTAAATAATTGATGGCTATAAATATAGTTGGGAACATTAAATCATATTTGGTGTTGGAAAATTAACACATGATAGGCCTAAGCACATAGAGATTATATATCACTTTATATGAGATAGGATTTAGAAGAAAGTAATAAATCTCTATTATATTCCTATAGACCATTGAGTAAATAATATTTTGACCAAGCCCTTAGCAAAAGGGAAGTTTGACACAGAGAAAAACTTGGATTTCTTAAAAAATCATTCTATTCTAAGAGGCAATGTTAAAATATATAACTTGAATATGATATTTCACATAGATTTAGCGTGATTGTGATAGAATTGGTTTGATATATGTTGAAAAGTAATTATATATTGTAATTGACTTTAGAAATAAGTGAAAAGTATCATATTTAGATGTTGTGTCTAATAAAATGTATTTAATTCTTTAATGATCTAAACTAGGATTAATATCAACCATACATCTCATTGAGAGATTATGGTTTTGGTAGATTGGACTTTTGGAAAAAAATATAAATTCAAGTTGAGATAGAGAGTTTAGGAACAGATCTTGTTAAATGATCATAAGAGAGGGGGGGGGGGGGGGGGGGGAACCACCTCGGTGAAGAGGAACAATATCATACAATTGAATTTGTACAATAAAACCATACAATATATCTATACAATAATAAGATATGTTAAATACCACACAACCATGCAACTAATTATATAAGAATTGTTATTGTTTTCTTAAATTTTGTGAAATCCATTCCTATATTCAACATGTATTACACCTTATGTTGGGGTGGATTTGTTTACTATGTAGTCATTAGGTATTAGTAGCTATGGAAGTTTCATTGTAAGCTTTGATTAATTGAATGGTAATCATATTTGAAGGAGAAATTTAATTGTGTATTTGTAAATTATTTTATACTTCCACTATTTACTATTTCTAGCTATTGTGTGATTCTTACAATATTCATAAATTAATTTTTGATGTTAATTAAATTAAATTCTATGTTATTTAATTAATATAATATTATGATATTAGTCACCTAGGGTTGCAAAATTTCACATGAACTTCCATAAGTTCGATATTTTGTGTCCTTAGAGCATATAATAAATGAAAATGAAGATAATATAACTTATGTGAAGGTGGGTATGATGGTGATGGGATGGATGTTATAATAGTTTAATTTTCTTCCTTTAATTGATTAAAGCTTCTTACTCTATATTAAGATCAATGCAATATGCCTCGATTGTGATATTTTTCTCAATACTCATATGCCAACAATGGATTACAATGCCTATATTGAACACCTAAGTATACCCAAGGTTTCCATTTCAAACCAAGATTTGATTCCATTGATAGTGTCAGAGTCAATTAGTTTTCACTTGTCCAATGTCTTTGAATCCATAATTTTGTTGTCATGGAATAAGTTGAACTCACAAACATTTTTACTGTCATGAGTTCGATCGATCACTGTCTGAAAATCGCCATGAATCTGGTCATCAAATTTTTTGGTTGATAACATGAAGTGGTGTTGAGTCTTTGGGAGTCGTCGTCACAGATTTTTGGGTCATGGGGTATATTGTCAAAGTGAAGGTCTGTTAAAGGTTTCATTTGAAAATTAACTACAGTCAAGGGTCTTTTATTCAAAGAAACATGGTTTTTGGGATACTATATGTCTTTTCCTCTTCTAATATTCCTCATTTGCTCTATCCCCCTATTCTACCTTTTAATCCCACCTATTCCCTCATCCCTCATTCCATACAATTGTTGTATTTCCTATCCTACTCTAAGCCTAATCCCCTATAAAAAATCATCATGGCACATCATGTATGAATACTACCCATTTACCCTACGTATTCATCTCCTCTATCCCCTAATGGTCATCATTTCAAATCATATTTGCATGCCTCGCACTCACCTCCACTAACCAATAGTCATATCATCCCTATGATTCGAAATCATTACCTAAGTCATCATATTGTTATATGCGTGACTTACATCACCCAACTATAGTGCCAAATTTCGAATTAAAACTGTATGATGCCATTCCATCTCCATCATCACCTGTGCAATTTTTTTCCAAGCTCGATTAAGTGTTCATGGTTAAAATTTGAGAATGTTTTGTAGTTTAAATGAGCCTAACATAAAAATGCATCACCATTAGCAGTTATAGAGTAGTGTGATACACAAACGAGTTATGTAGCTGTGTAGCTTGCTATGCAACATCTTACCAGTGGTCACCCCATCATGGACACTGTTTATTCTTGCTTTTTGGAGGTAGGTTCATGTCACCCAATTCTCAGACTATGTTTTGTTACTTAATTCAAGTCTTGGTGAGTTGTGATCAAGGTGTGTTTTTAAGTTGTTGCGCACACCCTGTCTGCTACGCACATAGTCTCTTTTAATCTCAGAGCCAAGCTTATGTACAAATGTTGGTCGATTTTGAATGTTGAGTAGTCAAGGTGATTGTTAGTAAAGGTCGTAAAGCTTGCCACTCACCCTCCAAATTGCTAGAACACCCTATCAGCACTATGCAGTACCCATGTTTGTTGAATTTTGGTTGTTGTCACAAAAAGTGAAATCTCCACCCTCTATTTGTGTACAAATATTCTGCTACAAAAGGGAAACTCGCTAAGTGCTTTTATGTCAAATCGATCCCAATGCAAGCCAAAAAGGGAGGGGATGTTGTGCACACAAAGCCTTGAACTTTGGCCATAGTTAATTCTTCCCCAGCCATTAGGATTTCTTTTAAGAACGTTGGGTGCATTCCATTTTGTCAAAAGATCCAGAAGGTAGGTCATCACACTCAGCTAGCTAGCATGTTTTCTCTTAACTTTAAGGATGACAGGGTCAAATTTGGAGATTTGGAGATAGTGGTCACATAAAAACTTATTGTCAATGCTATGGGGCTTCCTACAACTGGTGAGAAGTGGTTTAAAGGGGATGATATGGATGTCTCAGTTCTGAATCTGAGTTGAGAAACAAATTTGCTACAACCTTCCCAATTGTATATCTTCAAGACCATTACAGTGAGTTGCTGAAGGTTATACAAAGATACTTCATATGTGAATGTAGATTTAGTCGAGTTTACCAATACCACGTAAGATTCATGTTTCATTTCAGAGATAAGAAGCCCATGAATTTAAGTTTTTTCTTGCTCAAGTGTTTGGAAAGAATGCCAGAGAAGGTTCAACTCTAAAAGGATAATCACATGTCAAGTTTGCTTCATTTTTCCCTTATCAAAATTCTTGTTAACTTTGTAGTGGAAAAAAATAAGGTTTATTGGTCTGATTTTCTATCTAGTCTTGGTATATCACCTTAGAAAGACTCTTCATCAATCAAAATTTGTGAAGAAAAACAAGAAGCTCATGGAACACATGATGAAAAAGTAACTCAGACAGTGGAAGAGGCAAAGACGAGTGAGAAAATAAGTGAATAGCCCAACAAGAAACCTAAAGGCAAACCTGGCAAGCAGTTGAGTAGGGGACAAAGCACAAAGGGTAAGGAGAAAGACGAAAAGCCAATGGTTCATGTGGCACCATACCAAACAACAAAGATTTTAGTGATAAAAAAGGAAATAGTCAAGGATGAGCAGTTTGTGCTAAGACCTAGTGCTGGGTAGCGGACCCCCCCATAGCATGTTTTTGGGGTGTAAAGGTCAAGTTTTGGTCAATGTAATGTAAAGACCCCGTGATGCGGGCGTGGAGTGCGAGAGTCTAGGGTTGTCCGCCCTAAAATAATGTAATTTAATGTAAAGTTAGGTCAGCCTACCCATGGTCCATGGACCATGGGATTGTATAAATAGAGTGAGGCTCTAAGTGTAAAGATAGTTCTGATATGTTAGAAAAGTAATAGCTAGATGCGAAGGCACAGTTAGAGGATAGAAGTGGATATGAAGGTATTGGGTCATAGTAGTAGCAAGAGGCTCTGCAGCTGAGTGTGCAGAGGCCTAGTAGAGTCTGTAGCTGAGTGTGTGAACCCCTGCAGATGAGTGCGCAGGGAGGAGTCAGGTATGTATTGTACTGAACTTGAAAAGGCTGATTAATAAAGACAAGTTGATTCAGAATATTGTGTATCTATTTGTATATCTGGATTTCTATGGGTCGTTTATCTTTATGCATTTATATGTGTTTTGGTTACATGCACTTCTTTGAAAGTAAATAAGTAATAAGAAAATTGGGCTTGCACAAACTAAGTTAAAGAATTAATAAATTAGCACAGTAAAGATCGGGATCAGGATAATATTGTATTCACAAAGATGCGCATGGGTTGCGAAGGATAGAAAGCTGCGCGGGGCAGCGCAGCGCACAAGTTAGGATCGTGAACTTCCAGAACCCTCATCAAGACATCCCTAGGGTGCAGAAACCTGGTTCCAGCACCCTCCCATACTACTTCAGGTGAGACCTCAGTCCGTGCTCTGTGGACTGTTGCCGAAAGGGCTAGTAGTACCGGGATTTGCTTGGCTAAACTCACTGCTGAACCTAGGTCAAGCCCCACGTAGCCAACAAATGGTTATGTTGCCGGGACTGGGATCTGCCTAAGGGATGTCTGATGTCGTGCCATTGGAATCCAACAGAGAAGGAAATTGAAGAGTGGTTGGACAAAAAGATTCATGAGTTCACGACACAGGGAAATAGAACTCCGCAGGTGTGTGAGAAAAGGTGGCTGGATCGCTACGTGTATATGGAAATCCACGATATTTTATTTGCATCCTTTCCTTCTGAACTATATGAGTGGATTCCGAGATTAGCCGGCAGCCAGGGAAGGTGTAGACTTGACCAACCGATAGTGTGGACTCTGGAATAAGTACGTAGACTAGAGGAATCAAAAGATAAGATCACGCGAGTTGTGGACCATTACCTCAACCAAATAATAGGGGGATTCATCACTAAGTTCACGTAGACACAACCATGAGCTACAGTGAAGTAGAACGACATTTTCTTAAGGGACCATGAGGTAAGTACATTAAATCTTTGAATACCTGGATTAAGATGTTGTTATGTGAATACATTAATGTTTAGGATGATGCAGAGCGTAAAGATCTACAAAGGTAGCCGAGAATTAGAAAATAGTCCATTAATTTCACCTTTGCAAGAGAGTGAGGAAGAGCTCACTCAGTTCTCTCTGAGAAGTGCGTTCAGTTTGATAAAGCAGCGCATTTCGCAGTTACCAACTCCACCCACGCCACCACCTACTTCACCTCCCTCACCTCCATCCCCACCCTCTCCAACTCCACTAACCCCACAGTTCAGCATGGTGAGCGGGATCAAGCTACCTGTATTCAGAGGAGTAGGGAATGAGTATCCGGACCAGTTCTGGTTCGTGGTAAGAGCAGTGTGGGAAGCGTAAGGGGTCACAGACGACAACATTAAGAAGGCTACATTGGTGAGCGTGCTACAGGATCGCGCATTGACGTGGTATATTAAGCACTCTAACGACCACCCAAATGTAGGGATAACAGAGATCCAGAATGTGTTGAATAGAGAATTTAGCTGGCTGAAATCCAAGACACAGTCAATCATCAAGTTCAAAGAGATCGTGATGCTTCTAGGTGAGACTCCCTCGGATATGGATCAACGGCTAAAGAGTATGATCCGTGAGACCAATATGATGCTAACAGATGCCCAACATCATGCATGGTTCGTGGCATCCCTAACACCACACTTGAGGATGGTGTTGTCGCAACAAAAACTTTCCACCCAGGCTGAAGCGTTGAAAATGGCGATGAGGTTGCATGAGACCCCGATAAAAGATCCTAGGTTGGGAGTTCAAAAAATCCATGTGCAACTATAGAATCTCTGCCTAAAAATGCAGAGCTTGAAGCAGGATAGAGCACCATGGCCAGAGGCGCGCAAAGAAGTATGGTGCATAAATGGAAAGGCCAGGGTCATGACAAGGACCATTGTCCAGTATTTGCAAACTACTTGGTAGGAGGGGGGCCAATGCTGTTGAGACTAGAGGCACATGCAGGGCCAAGTGCGACACCCATGTTATGGTGTGTGATCTGTCAGATAGGAGGAAAACACATAACAGCCAATTGTCATTTGCTGCAGAAGTATACACAGACTCCCGAGCAACTATTTTGTAATTTCTACAGATCAGTAGGCCACGACGAGCGCACTTGTCACAGTTACAAGTTAATGATGGATCGGACCTCAACCTATAGGATGCAAATAGAAATGCGAGCCCTCGACCCAGCTATGGGAATGGCGCACACTGGATTTCAAGGGGTGAGGTCGAGGACGAGGAGGAATGGGACTAGGAAGGGGCCGCAGATAATTGATTTGCTACAATTGCAGAGGACTAGGGCACTATGCCCACAATTGTACCAATCCGAAAAGGATATCCTATTCGTACTATGGCTAGTTTGATCATGAAACAGTGGATTTTCCTACGTTAATCACACAGATGCGCCAAAAAGGGGTATAACAGCCTCCTCTGACCCATAATATCCAAATGATGAGGTATGAACCGTGCGAGGAAGATCTGAATGTGAACATGATGCTCAGAAGTAGGGAGACCACAGGGGAGGATAAGGGGAAGTAGCCCGAGGAAGATACATCGGTCATTAAGGCTTATGAAAAGGAACCGGAGTTCGACTTAGAACGCGCAAAGGAGACGTTTATGGAAGCTAAGAAGAGCTTCATGAAGGCCTCCACTTCAAGTAGTAAGGATCAACCAGAGCCAGGAATGGATCCTTCCATGCTTACTACCTTTCTGGAGACATGGATGAAACTACTGCATGACAATAAGGCAGTTAAGGGACTACAGGAGTTGATCACTAGGTGCGCAGGGTCAGGGGAACCATGCGTAGTCCGAAAATTGGGAAAGCATGTATTGCGCACTGAGAGGGAAATGAGATTGACGACCATATTGGTGAGTACGAAATGGATCATGCCATCCTAGATCTGGGATTAGACGCGAATGTGTTACTGAAGCAAACATGGGAACGCATGGGCATGCCCACGTTGCAGTGTTCCCCTATTCAATTACGAATGGCGAACGAGCAGAAGATTTTTCCCATGGGGAGGTTGCAAGGACACAGACGGACTTTGAAGTGATAGAGATTGTCGATGACAACAATCCCTATCCTGCATTGCTAGGAATAGACTAGGCCACTGATATGAATGGAGTCTTCAACCTGAAGAAGCGGAAGATGATATTCGAGAAAAAGGCCCTACGCATAGTAGTACCACTAGACCTAGCCAAAGGAGCACGCTACACTGAACCAGTGCGCAACAATGAAAGCGACAATGAGCTGGATTGTATCTACAAGATAACTACGCAAGACAAGGATTGGGTGAATTCAACTGTAGATGGGAGAATCTCATGGGAGCACGGAAGCTCCTGCACTTCGGATTAAGACGAAGAAGTGGAGCACTAACAGAATCAGTTGAACGAAGTAACCACGCTGAATTGCAACATGATGATTAGATCACTGCATTATGTGATATCACAGGCCCGAGAAATGCCAACATTTTATGGATTGACAGCGGTAGACGAATTCTTGAGCAAGTTTGAAAGCACAGTACCAGAACAACAGCGGTTCGATGCGTTGAAATGGGCATTGTATGCAACACTTGCGTGCTGGTGGGGAACACATCAAGGAAATTTTGAGGACTGGTGCAGATATAGAAGGACGATGCACCTACAATTTGGAAAACCACAACCACGGTTAGAAGACAAATACAATGGATGTGATGACTTGCGCACACACCTCGTGAAATGGTCCAAGGCCTATGGGGAAGAACCACAGCCTGAATGGGTACATTTATTCTACCATACCCTGGATGTCATACCCATGAACTGGTATATTGAGATAGAACTCTGACATGGTACAGACGAATGGGATGTATTGTGCAAGGGATTTTTGTTAACCTTCACATTTGAAGACCGATGGTCAGATACTGTTGACGACATGCTACAAGCAGTGAAAGCTGCCATCTTCAAAATACCATAGGACCCACTGGAAGTGCTTCAACCAGCATGGGTGACCCAGTTAAGCAGTGCCCTAGAATGTTATAACACGTAGGTAGAGGATGATGACAACCCTAGAAATATTCATATTCCAGTAACCGAAGGCTATCGCGAGGTTCAAGGACCATTAATTGAGGACCTCGATATCACCGCACCACTAAAAACAAAGTAGGTAAAACATTGGCACAGAAGAAAACCTGAAGTACGCAACACTTGGGGACTATTAGGATGATGCTACGGTAGATAAGGTCGCCGAGTTACTCTGCGAATATCAAGACTTGTTCCCGACCAAAATCACGGACTTAAAGGGGATCATTGGCGACTTAGGGATGATGAAGATCACTCTGAAACTGGACGCGAAGCTAGTTAAGCAATGACCTTACCACTTGAATCCAAAGTATAAAGAAAAGGTCTGCGATGAATTAGATAAAATACTTGTAGCCAGAATTATTGAACCAGTGGAAGAATCCGACTGGGTGAGTCCTATGGTAGTGCAGGAGAAAAAATAGAAGGGCGAAATTAGAATATGCGTGGACCTTAGGAAGCTTAATGACACCTGTGTTCACGATCCATTCCTGACACCATTCACAGATGAATTATTGGAGAATGTTGGTGGTCAGGAAGCTTACTCATTCACAGATGACTTCTCAGGGTACTATCAGATCAAGATCACGTCGAAAGATAGGAGCAAGACAACCTTCACAACAAAATGGGGCTGCTTTTAGTACACCGTGATGCCCTTTGGGCTGAAGAATGCGCTAGCGATATTTTCGCGCATAGTGGTGGCTGCATTCAAGGAAAACATCCACAAGTTCTTAGAGGTCTATCTGGACGATTGGACTATTTTTGGGTTAGTTAAACACCATATAGTGAGCTTACATTTGATGTTGGATCCTTGTCGCCGACACCAGATTGCGCTGAAACTTAAAAAGTGCACCTTCCTCATCCCCTTTGGAAACCTGCTAAGCCATGTGGTCTACAAACAAGGCCTGATGGTGGACCCTGCAAAGATTGCTATTATTCTGAATCTTGAAGTGCTGCAAAGTGTCAAACAACTACACGCTACTTTGGGGCACACTGGTAACTACAGAAATTTTATCAAGAGCTATGCCCAAATAACAATGCCAATGGAAACACTATTGAAAAAGGATGCTACATATTGTTGGAATGATGATTGTATGAAAAGTTTGGATGTTCTTAACGAGAAACTGGCATCTGCTCCCATCCTAGTCTTCCCAAAATGGGACGTGGAATTTCATGTACATGTTGATGCGTCGTGTATTGTGCTGGGAGCTATACTCACGCAGGAAGGCGCGGAAGGTGTGGATCACCTGATCACGTTCATGAGTCGGTGGTTGTCTGAAGCTGAGAAAAACTACTCTACTACTAAGAGCGAAGGGTTGGCAATGGTGTACGTGCTTTAGAAATACCGACACTATTTACTTGGCGAGCATTTCAAGATGTATATCAATCATTCCACATTGAAATACCTGGTGAACAAGCCTGTGTTGGGGGGGTGCATATGTAGATGGTTGTTTCTATTTCAAGAATATGACTTTGAGGTCATCATCAAGCCGGGATGCCTAAATGCAGGACCAGATCACTTATCATGAATTGAGACAGGCGAGGAGCCAACAAATTTGGAGGGACTACCTGACACACAGCTCTTTTCCGTGCATGTCATGGACGGCCATTTCGAAGATATAATCCATTTCTTAACCATAGGGACTGCACCAAAGGAATACTTAGTCTAGCAAAAGAAAGAATTGGTGGTGCGCGCAGTGGACTTTTCTGCCATCGCAGGGCACCTCTACAAAATGGGAAAGGATGAGATATTGTGAAGATATGTACCTGAATTTGAACAAGGACAGATACTCGCGAAAGCACATGGGGGTGCTACAGGAGGACACTATGTAGGATGCATGACAACACAGAGGATTCTTCATGTAGGGCTATGGTGGCCAATCCTGCACCAAGATCTGAAAGCACACTGTCGAGCCTGCGACATATGTCAAAGGATTGGAAAACCATCATGAACGGATGAGATGCCACTCAATCCACAGATGACACTGCAACCATTCGAAAAATGGGCAATTGACTTTGTGGGGCCGATCAAACCTCAGGGGAAGACAGGTCCGCACTACATCATCATCGCGACAGAATACCTAACTCAATGGGCGGAAGCACAACCGGTGAAGGACTGCACAGCCACTACGGCTATGAATTTTTTGTTCAACCATGGGTTGACATGATTTAGTTGCCCGAAAATCTTAATGAGTGACCACGGAACGCACTTCCTGAATGAAACCATCAGCGTGCTTACCGAGGAGTTCCAGGTGTATCACTAGCAAAGTACACTGTACCATCTGCAAGCTAATGGGATAGTAGAAGGATTTAACAAAATACTAGAGATTTCGTTGACCAAAGTATGTAACATGCAACGAAACGAGTAGGACCTGCACATACCTGTCGTATTATGGGCATACAGAACCACGTGCAAAAAATTGACAGGTCAGAGACCTTTCAAGTTAGTTTATGACACAGAAGCTGTCATGTCGATGGAGTACATCGTACCCAGTTTTTGAATAGTGGAACTTATAGGCATGTCGGATTGTGATGCCTTGGAAGAGAGACTTGCGCAATTAGAAGAACTCGAGGAAAAATGGTTTCTATCGGGATTCCATCAGCAATTACAAAAACAACATGAGAAAGCCTAGCACGACCACCATATCAAGTTGTGTACCTTCAAGGTAAACGATTTAGCGCTGCTGTATGACAACAAGTTCGAAAAATTTCCTGGAAAATTCAAAATGCACTGGTTGGGACCCTATGTGGTAAAAGAGGTCATTGATGGAGGTGCGATTCAGCTAGTCAAACTTAATGGAGAACCCTTCCCGGGAAAGGTGAATGGTCATTGCCTGAAGCCCTACACCGATGGGCTAGCTATCTCACTAACCAACCAAAGCACAATCTTCACAACTTGAGAAGCCGGACAAAGGTGCAGGACTATAAACACAGGTACTAGAAGCCAGCATCAAAGTAGTGAATCAAGTCAAACGAAGATGATTCAGAAGCAGAAATGGGACAAATCCAGCTAATGACCGAATGGTGCACCGCGGACCTTCATGCAACTCAGGAACAGTTGGAAGGGCTTCGTGCCAAGATCGTGACACAGTGACTCGGGACAAGTCACGATGATTGTGTTTGGGGCCTGTTGGGTAGCGAATCCCCCCACAACATCTTTTTGGGGCGTAAAGCTCGCATTTTGGTCAATGTAATGTAAAGACCCCACAAAATGTTGGCGTGGAGCGTGAGAGTCTAGGGTTGTCCACCCTAAAATAATGTAATTTAATGTAAAGTTGGGTCGGCCTACCCATGGTCTGCGGACCATGGGATTGTATAAATAGAGCAAGGCTCTAAGTGTAAAGATAATTCTGATATGTTATAAAAGTAATAGCTAGATGCGAAGGCACGATTAGAGGATAGAAGTGGATCTGAAGGTATTGGGTCGTAGTAGTAGGTAGAGTCTCTGCAGTTGAGTGCGTGGACCCCTGCAGCTGAGTGTGCAGGGCAAAGTCAGTTCTGTATTGTACTGAACTTGAAAAGGATGATTAATAAAGATAAGTTAATTCGGAATATTGTACATCTATTTGTAGATCTACATTTCTATGGGCTATTTTTCTTTATGCATTTATATGTGTTTTCGTTACGCACACTTCTTTGAAAGTAAATAAGTAATAAGAACATTAGGCTCACACAAACTAAGTTAAAGCATTAACATTAGCACAGTAAAGATCGGTATTAGGATAAAACTATATTCACAAAGGTGTGCAAGGGTGGCGAAGGATAGAAAGCTGCACGGGGCAGCATAGCACGTGGGTTAGGATCGTACTTCCAGAACCCCCATCAGGACATCCCTAGGGTGTGGAACTGTTAACGGGAAAAGTGTCTATTCAGAACGAACCTATCCCACTAAGGTGTGACAGTGACCTTAGAAACAAATAGAGAAAACTACTTTCGTATTCTTCTTTATGAACTATAAACGAAGAGGAATAGGATGAACCAACCTGTGTCTTGCGCTAGTCCTTTGATCCAATCTCTCTCCTCTTTGACAGCTTCCAGCTACCTGCTCCCTTACTTTCCCAGCTTCACCAAGTTCCTGTAAGATCACAGAAGAAGAAAACTACACAAAGACATGGATTTATATTCATAAATAGCTTAGGATTAGATTTAAGCTAAACATACCAACGTAACAAACATCAATGATACACAAGCATGTAGGAGAAACTCAAATAGTTTTATTGATATAACAAGAAGATCCAGGAGGAGTTACAACCGATGATTCCTGATCCAGCATCAACCTCCCAGCAAAGAAACCCCTCTTCACCTCCAACAAAGCATAAATCACCCAATACTCTGATATCTATCTCAAAACCAACAGCAATTCTCTGCAATGTACAAAATTCCAGCCTCTGGATCTCTAGGATGAGGGATCCATATATAGATGTATGCAAAGAGGATGAGTTAGCTTATGATTTGACTAGTGGCTTCTCTCTGTCAGTTCTTGCTTCCACTTGGAGACTGAGAGCCTCTTACTCATCCTTGGTCGAACTCAGTGAGGCAAGTGTCATTGGAGAAGATTCTGGAAGCTTCCATTGTCTTTCCACCTCATGGAATGGCACTGCCATTTGTCATTTCCCGTTCAACGCACCCTGGTAGTGCATTTAGGTGCATTGCAATGCACCTAGCTAGTGTATTTGGGTGCTATGCAATGCAGCTAGCCAGTGGAGCAGCTGAAATGATCCTGATTTGACTGATTCTGAGCAGTTTCTGGTGGAGAACTTCTGGGAGAAGCTATAATTTGTTGACCTTGTTCCTTTAGGAGTCGGAACAACACTTTTAGGGACTTAGGATCCCTTGATTTATGGACATTTCATGCTTAGAGATGTAAGGCACAAAAATGTCTATAACAGTTGCCCCCTAAAGTATGAGGCCGTTTATCGGGTGAAATGCTTTATTAGGAGGATCCGAAGTTCTTTCAATGATGGGAGGAGTCCTGTAATAAGATACAATACAATACATTATCTTCATACTGTTTTCATGATCTAGCTGAGGCGGGCATTCCCATGCTCAGCTTTATAAATTCATTTTCATGTACATAGGACAGACAATCGTCTGATGGTAGACTGATGATTCTGATAGAGCCATCATCCTTTTGGTAGGATGATTATCTGTGCTGCAATGTTGTACATTTAATGTCTTTATTTTCCTGAATATATATCGCAGCCCGGATGGATGAAACTAGATCTGGGGTCTTCAATCTCGTCCGATCTTCATTCGAAGTACAAGTCAATCCATGTGAGAAATGTTTTGAAGTCGAACATGGAAAGACATCGCTTGATTACCAGTCAATGATGTAAACTGTTAACAAGCGCGAGAGGAATCACCGTAATGATGATGACCTTCAAGGTACTGCAGTACAATTCACGTGGTGTGAATAAAGGACTTGGCGTCGAACACCACGCAAAATCTTTCAGTCGAAGGTCATTGATGTATACCTGTCGCCGGAAGTGAGAAACTTGCCATTGAGGCATGCAAGCTTCAAAGTACTGAATGGGGTGTTCCTAGATCAACTTCTTGGATAATGAGCTGATGTCGACAAGAAGCGATCCGTCAAAGGAGGGCCTTAAGGAATCCCACATCAATGACACGGAACGGAGCAAATGATTTTGATGGAGGTGAAAACAATCTGATGATATACGGTTCAGGATGGCGGTCATGAAACAATGAAGTATAATGTATGGTAGTGGATGGGACACAGGTGACTTCTCTGGATGACTTCTCTTGAACATGTCGGCGACACTTATGTGATGGAATGGTAGCATTTACCCCAAATGTGGATGGTATGGCGTGACCATGGTGATGTGACCGGTGAATGAAACAACCCAACCCGACTCGGACACGGAGTGGAAGTGTCATGTTCAAGAGGGACTTGCTACCAATAAAGATTCTTTGAGTTTTCTTCCCAATTTTTCCCCAGTCATTGCTGACCAGTACCTCTTTATTTTTGTCAAGCTTGAGGAGGATAACATATTCTTGTTCTATAATTTGCCCTTCGGGCAAACCCATCGCTATGTTTTAACGAGCCTAGCGATAGTGAAACTCATTCTCGTCTAAAGACAAGTTTGTCGCTATTAATATTTTTAACGAGTTTAACGACAAAGATAACTCGGTCCTTTTCATTTTTAGAGAGTCTGGAAAGGTACGTAAAGGTAACTCCAAAATTCCTTTTTCGCCATCTAATCCCTTAAGTTCGAAAAAGTATAAAACAATACAGAAGGGATGAATTTTCGATAGTTTTAACGAGCCGAACAAAACAAGCGCTCGATCTTTTTGTGCAATAATCCCTCAGGTCCAAAAAGATTAAAATCTAGAGGAGGGATAGCACTTCCTGTCGCTTTAACGAGCTGGAAGGCCAAAACTCGGCAATCTTTTCATATTTTACGAGTCAGTTGAAAAGAGCTTAAAGAAGACTCGTCTTTTGAGGAACGAGTGATAAAATGGGTAGCAGCTGATTCCAGGTAAGGTTTGGAATTTTCCAATCACAGCAGTGTCAGAAGGATGGCTAGTGAAATCACTCTTCGCAGCTGTTCCTCAAAATGGGTAAACAATCAAATGGAGGTGAATGATCGGCCAATAGAAAGTGGAGGTGACGGTGCAAACATGACCAAGGCTTTAATGGCTGAAGTACTACATTCACGTTGGTTATTTACCGGGGAATAGTTCATTTTTTAACGAGCTTAAACACGGGTGGAAACATTTGCTCATGTCTTATGTTTATTTTTTAACGAGCTTGAACTATGTGCTAAAACTGCTCGATTAATCCAGTCATATGATAAGAATGTCTCATATAAAATGGCAACTTTTAGATTTTTTCCCCACATCCTTTCTTTATGCAAGTTAGGTGATGACTAATCCTACGATTTTAAAGGGTTAGAGGTCCTAAAAATTTAAAAATAAATAGTCGCCCCTTGCTTGCACTCCAAAAGGTTTGCATGCCCCAAGGTATAAAACAGAGTTTCGAGGTCTCCCTCTATTTGAGCTGACAAAACATTCGTTTAATCAGGGAGGGTCACCCTTTATTCGAGCTGACAAAACATTCGTTTTATCAGGAAGGGTACTACCTCTTACAGGTTACCCAAAGATTGTCTTATTTACGGTGTAAACAAAACACTTCTTCGGCGATGTCTACCGAGATAAACAAAGGTGAACGGATGATATAGTGAGACCATCCCTGACATAACTTTGACAAGAGAATCCTGTACTAGAATAACCCCCTCTTCCACTCATGGACGGGGGTACAAACTAGGCATATTCTCCCGCGGAAATCTACTCTATACCCGAAGTTTTCTTGCCGAAGCAGACCAGGATGCATGCCCCCTGGGTTTCAGTCATATCCCTCCGAATTACTCGCGCTCATCAGGAGGACGGACTGAGATTGAGACATTTATTGCGTGAAAAGACCACTTAGGGATGGTATATGACTATTTTCTATGCGTGATCCGGGAAATGAAAGCTGGTCCACGAGCTTGACCACTCTTCCTTCGTGCACAAAACACATTACTCTAAAGAGTGAGGAGATGATGGCTCCCATGCAACAAATATAGTCTCGTCCGAGGAGTAGGTTATAATCCAAGGGTCCTTGAACTACCATTACGTTCATGTGAACTATCTTCCTTCTCAATGTTATGGGCACATCGGGAAGGATCCCTAAAGGTCGACTGGTTCCTTTATCAAAGCCTGTCAGATTTCCCATTTCAGGAAAAAGCGATGGCGAATCAAGCGCTTTCCAAGCAGTAGAGGAAAGGATACTCGCAGAAGCCCTTTCATCTATGATGGTACCAGCCATGACCATTCTATATATTTGAACGATAATTCGAAATGGTATGCTTGCTGGTAAACGGGGTCTGCCTAGTTGGTTCCAGTCGAAGGAGACAACTAGGTTGCTTGGAGGTGGGACTGAGTAGACGGCCGGATATGGCTCTGACGAACTTCCTTCCTGCGGTAAAGGAATGGGTAGATTGCCCCCATGTTCGTCGGAGTCTGCGTTGATGAAGATAATTTGGACGGTGTCATCCTTGTTCTCTTCAGTGATTGTATCATCCGAAGATAAAACCTCTGAAGGCAAGACCGGGTCAACTGCCGCCTCGACCTTTTGACTTTCGTCTGGTATGGATTCAGATGGTTTATCTTCAATGATAGGCATTTCAGCCGACCACTTGAGCAGGCCAGCTGGATTCTCAACTAGCGACGGACTCGGCAAGAGTTTTTTATATCCAGGAGGAAGTCGTAACGGTGAAACCGGACGATCATCCAAAACTCTTTTAGCTTCGTCTAAGAAGGGACAACGGTGGACGGCATGATTTCCTTTGCACAGTTTAGAAGGAAATCTAGCTTTCCCTTTTTGTCCTGGGGCTTCACTTTCGCTAGTTGACGATGTGCTTTCAACATGATCATCAGAGGTTGATGACACCGGATTGTGCAAACGAGGAGACCAGTCCCTTAGTATCCGAGGGATGCAAGGACAATCTCTGTGAAAATGGTCTCCTTTACAAATGACACATGGCGATTTAGGCCTGGTCGGTGCAGTGTGTGGATTTTCGTTAGACGACACTCGTTTTCCCCCATTTGCCTTTGGCTCCTTCTTCTTCTTCTCTTTATTCTTCTTTTCCTTCTTCTCCTTAGGAACTTGACTTTTGGCTTTGCCAGCCCCATCAAGCGAAGAGGAAGGAGGAGAGGAAGAATTAGAGGAAGTAGAAGGTTGGTGGGCAATTCTGGACTCGTCTAATTGCTGATTCGATTGTTCAGGAATAATGGTGTTCTGAACGACATTGGTTGAGAAGAGGCATACCGGCAAGCCAATTGTCAGTCCTGGAAGCGACAACGTGGCCATATGGGGTGCACCAACATCTCCCCAAGAGGAGAAGGGACTAGGATTTCCACCAAGGGGAATTCCTTGGTTGGTAGACTCCATTTTCTCAACCTAAGATCAACGTAGGAAAAGGGTAATGAATATTCCGTTTAAAATTAATTTTTAGACGCTTTGACACAACTTGTTTTTTCAGTTTTTAAGAGTCGAGAAAAAACAAAAGATGACTCTAGTCTCCTTCGATTTTTAATGAGCTTGAAGTGACAAGTGCTCAGATGGACCATTTCCGTTAAGGAGTCTGAAAAGGAATGAAAGGGACTGCTCTGGAGATCTAGGTAGAGGGAGTACCAAACCAATCGCAAAACTGCAGAATACTTTTTACGGTACGACAGTCAATCTTCCCGAATGCTGTGTTCGGTGCATTGCGATCAGTAGGGCGGCCGACACGGCTTCCTATGGATAAAAGTTTTTAAGCCTATAGGGGTCTCCCAATATATAATCGACGGTACGTGGGAGCACAAGTCCGTACTGGCACTTATCGTCTCAAAGTGGAGGAATCACCCAACCATCAGTGAGGACAACAGTTACCAGGCTTTACGACGCCGGAATACGTCTCTAGCCTAGACCTCTAAATGTTGTGCGTTAAGTTCCAAAGCGCTGTTAGATTCATTGAATTTATTTTAAGTTGATATTTCTTATGAAGTTTGCCTTTTGGGTTCACCACGAGATGTAGATGTAATTCCTAAAATGCAATCTAAAGATGATAAGAAAACTTTTATCTCTTTTCAGCAATGAAAATCCTAGCTACAAGGGGAAAAGAAAGACACAATCTTTTCACAAAGAGCAAAGAGCACACTGTAAATGCACTTTCCTAAATCAAGCCAAACAGACTGCCAGTATGCAAATGCACATGT
Source organism: Pinus tabuliformis (assembly GCA_031772625.1). Lineage (NCBI taxonomy): Eukaryota > Viridiplantae > Streptophyta > Pinopsida > Pinales > Pinaceae > Pinus > Pinus tabuliformis. The sequence goes on from CM062811.1 coordinate 328,434,685, forward strand.
GCATGTATTTGTTTTTCACTTTCTTAATATTTATGCCTAAAAAGAAAGTTGATGTACAAATCTGAATTTGCTTTCAAGTGACCAACACAAAAAAGCTTCTTTTCGAAATCAAAAGGTAGAGATGATTACGACACTTTATGATTTTGAAATAAATACTCGTTTCGACACTAGAAAGTCACAAATTCAAACCGAAGGCAAATGTAAAAGCATAATCGACTGTCAACAACAAATAAACTTTCTCCTAAGATCAAAATCGACACTTGTGACAGATCTAAATCAAAGGACGACAGTATGACTATTCTACTTTTGCAATGGAAAACTGTAAATGATGCCACAAACACACAAAAAAATCTACAGTCTTTTTGTACAAAGGAGGTGGAATTACGGTAAAGAAAAGGGGTTTTTAAATAGACACATATACTGTTCACAGGCTACAAAAATCAGAGACAAAACTGAAAAAATGATGCAAAGAACCTCAGCTGCACAAGGCTAGGCTGATCAGCGCACCTGTTACACAGAGAAACTGCATTTCAGCGCAGGTAGCCCTCTCGGGAAGTGCGTTGAAATGCAGAACCTCTTCACAGAGCCTGCGCTGGGGCAAAAACAAGAATTCTATCCGGGTTCTGGGTCATGGTTTGCAGTTTAATCTATGGCTTTTGACCGAGTAAAAGCAATCAGTAATGCACAATCAGAGGGTAGATTTAAAGGAGGTCTAAGAGCTATCACTAAGGGCAATCAGATCATTTGTGAATCAGCTGTTCAAATCATAAACAGATCCAGTGAATGGATTGAAGTAGCAGATGTCTACTTTGCATTTGTTAATGGCAAATGCAGTTCGATTGCTACTTCTAAGTTTATGAAACAAACAACAAGAGAAACACAAACAAACTAATTAGACACGTTCCCTAGCGGAGTCGCCATTTTGTTAACGGGAAAAGTGTCTATTCAGAACGACCCTATCCCACTAAGGTGTGACAGAGACCTTAGAAACAAACAGAGAAAACTACTTTCGTATTCTCCTTTATGAACTATAAACGAAGAGGAATAGGATGAACCAACCTGTGTCTTGCACTAGTCCTTTGATCCAATCTCTCTCCTCTTTAACAGCTTCCAGCTACCTGCTCCCTTACTTGCCCAGCTTCACCAAGTTCCTATAAGATCACAGAAGAAGAAAACTACACAAAGACATGGATTTATATTCATAAATAGCTTAGGATCATATTTAAGCTAAACATACCAATGTAACAAACATCAATGATACACAAGCATGTAGGAGAAACTCAAATAGTTTTATTGATATAACAAGAAGATCCAGGAGGAGTTACAACCGATGATTCCTGATCCAGCATCAACCTCCCAGAAAAGAAACCCCTCTTCACCTCCAACAAAGCATAAATCACCTAATACTCTGATATCTATCTCAAAACCAACAGCAATTCTCTGCAATGTACAAAATTCCAGCCTCTGGATCTCTGGGATGAGGGATCCATATATAGATGTATGCAAAGAGGATGAGTCAGCTTATGATTTGACTAGTGGCTTCTCTCTGTCAGTTCTTGCTTCCACTTGGAGACTGAGAGCCTCTTACTCATCCTTGGTCAAACTCAGTGAGGCAAGTGTCATTGGAGAAGATTCTGGAAGCTTCCATTGCCTTTCCACCTCGCGGAATGGCACTGCCATTTGTCATTTCCCGCTCAACGCACCCTGGTAGTGCATTTAGGTGCGTTGCAATGCACCTAGCTAGTGTATTTGGGTGCTATGCAATGCAGCTAGCCAGTGGAGCAGCTGAAATGATCCTGATTTGACTGATTCTGAGCAGTTTCTGGTGGAGAACTTCTGGGAGAAGTTGTAATTTGTTGACCTTGTTCCTTTAGGAGTCGGAACAACACTTTTAGGGACTTAGGATCCCTTGGTTTATGGAAATTTCATGCTTAGAGCTGTAAGACACAAAAATGTCTATAACAGGAACCCTCATTCCAACACCCTCCCATACTACTTTGGTGAGACCTCAATACGTGCTCCGCGGACTGTTGCCGAAAAGGCCAATAGTACTAGGACTTGCTTGGCTAAACTCACTACTGAACCTAGGTTAGGCCCCATTTAGCCAACACCTAGAACTAGGTCAAAATTTTAGGAAGGTATGGAGGAGTCAACTCCTCAAACAATTGTTGAGGTCTCAGAGGATAAACAAGAAAAGGAGGTGAAAATCCTTTGTCTAAAATTTTACAATTTTGTTCATGACTGAAGGTTACTTATGCTGCGTATCAAGGATCCATCTTTGTTTACAAGATGTAGATGGTTTTCTTGTTAGCATGTTGGGATGGTTATTGGTGTATGAAGGGGCTTGCAGTACTATGATTTTTTTCATGAGGTCTAATGGTGTGAAGAAGGTAGGGTGCCTATTTGAAATTCATTACACAACTGCTGCACATAGGTTGTTACAAGCTCTTGGAGATTGCTAGCTGTCATAAAGCTGAGTGGATGGATGTGTAGTGGAGTTGGGAGCCAGGTGAAACCATCAAGCAGTAGCCAGGTGTCAAATTTGGAAGGAAAACATAGCAGTGCAACGTGCTACCCATCCAATGCACAATAATCCTTGTTCATTGACAATGTTCTACTTTTTCTGTTTTTGTTATGCAATGGATATGTTTTGATGATTTAGACCACTGTTAGGACACTTTTTATTTAGAATAGTCATAATGATCATGCTATTTTTCTTTTTATCATTTAAGAAAAATTATTGTAAACAACATTAAGTTTCTTCTTTTTTAGTTTGGTTTGATCCACTTCATGGATAGAGGGTGCACTACATCTGGACATATTTTGATTTCCTAGTCTATGTCTATTTAAGATGGAAAATTGGAATGAAAACAGGTTAGACAATATTGGTATCGACTTTGAGTTTCTGGTGTATTTTTTGTTGATTTTAGTTTAATGAAAGAAAGGCTCAAATGCACAGTTTTTCTGGGTAATCATTGCAAAGGATATTGTGGTATGAAATTTTGGATTTGTGTTTTCCTGTGTGTCTTTTATGTTGAAATTCTTCTTTAAAATTTGAGATAAGACTCAATGATTCTAGAATTCAATTAAATTTTCTGTAGTGTTCACTTTGTTCTTGTGCTACAGTTGCAAATGGAGCATGTTACTTCTACATTTCCTCATATGTTTCTCTTATATTGTCTCATAACTATATGTTGAACCAGTTTTGTCGATGTTTCCCTACATGTTTCAAAGAATGTTTTGACAGTTTTCCCACTATACTACATACTCTCTATTTGTTCCAAAATGTGTATTAGTAGCAGCCCTTTGTGCTGACCGGATATATGCATAGGCATTATAGACAAAAAATTGGGATCACCTACACCATATCTCAAAAAATTTCACCAATCCCCAACAAGATATTTCAAAGAATCCTTTCAGATCTGGTCTGTTTCTTGTATGTATTTGCAAATTCCCTAATTTTAAGTTTTTCTGAGTGAGGGAGCCCCCTCTGGTTAGAAAATACCAGTTTCTAACCAAAAGCAGTCTATGGTTACCTTTGTGGCCCTTTTCCTTCAGCCTAAAAGGAACCATTCAGTGCTAACAAATAGAACTTAAATTGTTTAGTTCTAAGGAAGAAATGTATTTTTACATGCTTAAAAAATCTAGTGTAGTTACATTAGTGTGATGCTTAGTGTTGAGAGTTGTAGTGTACTAGGTATTTTTCTGAGTGAGGGAGCACCCTCTGATTAGAAAATACCAGTTTCTAACCAAAAGCAGTCTATGGTTACCTTTGTGGCCCTTTTCCTTCAGCCTAAAAGGAACCATTTAGTGCTAACAAATAGAACTCAAATTGTTTAGTTCTAAGGAAGAAATGTATTTTTGCATGCTTAAAAAATCTAGTGTAGTTACATTAGTGTGATGCTTAGTGTTGAGAGTTGTAGTGTACTAGGTAAACATCACTATAAAGGATCACATCTTGGAATTTTTGGTAAAAAATAGCTAATCATTGTCATGAGTTAAGGACATGTTCATGAAAGGTTTGCAAGAAAGGCTAGTGAAACAAATTCTAACTAAGTTGAATATGTTCTTAGTGGCTAAGAACATGTTTCTCTTCATCCTTATACCCATTGATGCATATAGTCTTATTACTAAGGGATGTTAAGGATGGGACTACTAAGCATAAATCTTAAAGGAAGAGAATACTATGAGAGAAGCCAAAACTATATAATGGGAAGGGCGAGGGGGCAAGCATTCATGTGTATTGTGATATCGAATTGGCGGTGGCTACATAAAACGATGATGATATTATGACATCCATCATCTCCGATAGACATGGAATCACCATTAGAATTCCTCCCGAGTACCTTTTAGCAAGCTACTCTCATGCGGTATGATCCTAGTGGCTCTCAAATGTATGCACCAAAAATATTCCTTAGATGAATTTTTGGTAATAAAGAAAGAAGAGAAGATTGATTTTATAACCTTTTGGAGATATCATCGATAACATTAGAAATTTTCACTTTGAATTGTATTATCATGGGAAAATCTCCCTATCCCTTTATGAAATATTGCATATCTCCCTTTGTTTTCTTCTTCAACCCTGTTCTTAGGGAGATCTATCATCTAATGGTGGCATTTAAATTTGAAATGGTCAAACTTTCCTTTATCTTGAGAGAAATTTCTAGACTTACATGGCATAAGATTTCCTAAAACATTGTAAACATATTCCTATTAAGATCTATTTTGTATTATTTGTGAATTTGACACATTCATACCCCTTTTGTTGAAATCCTCTATCAATTATATCATATATTATTCAAATGATGACATCTTTTCTAATAGTTGTCCTAAAAAAAAGATATTGATATTACCTAGAGAAAATATTGAAGATAAGGGATACATGTGTTCTTCACCTTTTAATATATCTCCCACATCATAGAGATGATATCTAATCTCGTTTCTCCTCATCAAATGTCATTCTACTTCCTTGGATTCATGCTACTCACAAGTAATTAGTTTGTTTCTCACACAAGGTCCACAAATTATTTGTTGATTCATGCCATTCCCACATCTACATTGTTTATTTGTATCGTCTAATATGAGGAATCAATGAGTTTAATATATTTACGGACATATTGGATTTCTTATCCATCTTTATGTATTGAAAGGAATCCCAAGGCTTGGGCTCTATGTCATCAACAATGATATCCATAAATTCTAGCTCATAGAAGTGTTTCCATCCTAAATTTTAAGGAAGGATGATTTGAAACACCTTTCAAATTATTAAAGGTTAGAAAATTGATTTGATTAGATTCTATTCCCACATGTGGAATAAATAAAGTTAATAGAATAAAAAAATAAAAAATAAAACTTCAACAACACCGACTATTTGGAGGTCCACCTCCGCTCTTTCAAATCCCTCCTTTTGAACACTTTATAAAGTTCTTAAATAACTAGAAGTACACACTAAAATAAAGTTTCAATACCTTTTATCTAAAATATACATAGCTTTAACACTATCTTGGGCATTACTAAAATGCCCTTCAGTAACCTCCTCCAAGTGATTCATGCTTAAACATGAAATTAATTAATTACTAAAAATAACCCTTAATCGAGAAACATTTTTTATTTAAAGATTAGTGAATAAATTTACTTATGAACAAATCATGCATCTCAGTATAGAGATTCAAGAGAGTAGTTAATTATGGATAAGAAATATTCACCATGGAATAACAAAAGATCAAACCTTCAAACCATAAATTCATACATAAGTTAAAAGGGTTTATGGTTTATTTATGGAGGCATTCAAGTTATTTGTCTTCAAAGCTTCTACGAAAATAATAACTCTTAACTAAGTTATTAACTTGTTAGTTAGAATACAATGACTTTCTATTATTAGGATAAATGTGTCATACACATTGCAATTATGGAAAAGAAAAGAATAAAAGCAATGTTGTAATGGAGTAGAGATAAAATGCAATATTCTAGTGGAATAGAGAAAAAATATGATGGTGGTTTCTAGTATGTATAAATGGCAAACCATAAATAGCTTATGATTTATTATACCTATTTAATTAATATTGAGGTTGGAGGAAGGGTGTGTGTGATTTATCTTACTATTATTTTATTGACATAATTATGTTAGTGTTGAACATTTTTACTCAAATTTGTCCATAATGATGTTAGTGTTGAACACTCTTATTAAGAACATGAAAACTTTGTATTGTGACCTTTTATTTTTTGAATAATGCGTTGATGCGGTTTAGAATGTAGGATTATTCTCCTAAAAGGGTTTTCCTCAGGAAATCTTATTGTATATGGTTTGTTTTCTTCATTATTACAATTTTATTCTTTTAATTTTTGCACAATCTTCTCTCATAGATCAACATAAGAAGCATATTTTGCATATATACTTCATTTCATCTATACCCATTTATTATAACTAGATACCATTTTTCAATATCGGAAACTAATCTCTTATGACTAAGAACCTTCTAAATAACTCATAATTTTTAAAAAATAATATCAAGTGAATATGAATATGCGTAAATATCCTACACAATTGATAAACTTGACAAAATAATGTAATAGTAAAGTTTAGTTCAGGTTGGATGCCTCAAGGGACAAATTTTATCCCCCATAGCTAGCTCACATCATTGAGCCTTCCCCATGAAATTTGAACTTGAAACCTGCTAAGGACAAAACCCCACACAAACCACTATTCTATGTCTCATCGATTAGATCTCTAATTATCGCTTATAATGATGTCCATCCATTTCTTATTGTACTCATGGAAAATATTATTGTAACTTATTGTGAATGAGTATGTTAGGGTCCAACCCTAACCCCTTTATTTATTTAATAAGCCCAAGGGACCGAGTAAGTGTCATAGTTAGTTAAAGAGTCAATAAAGCTCGCCTTAATAATTGTAAGTGGTTGACCTGCATTATAGAAAAGGCACCACAATTAGTTATAAATGGGTCATAGTTAATAAATAAATTAGTTAACATGTGTTATGGAAGGGACCACTAGTAGTTAGGATTTGGACGTCATTTAGCTATAAATAGTCTTAGTGAGTAAGGGAAATATCATCGCGTCTTATTGTAATTCAACTCTACTCTATTGGAGGTTTCCCCCTCAAAGAGCCAAGTGAACATTGAATCTGCTTCTGAATAATAAAATACCTTGTTCTTTTTCTCATTTCATGTGATAATTCTGTGTTTTCGGCTATATTTCTTCCTATTTGTAGTATTCTAGATTTCTCGTAGGTCAAGAGTATAACAAGTGGTATCAAAGCACTTTCCAGGGCTAGTTGTAACTCCAATTTTCGTAGATTTTTTTTTGGCTAGAGACGTGTTCCAAAGACTTTAAACCATAGGATCTGTTGTTGAGCGCATAAACCTGCAGATTTGGGGAGGCATGAACGTAGGAACTACAAGAGGTGGTTACGCTTGTTGGACTCCCTTATAACCCTTGTGGGTACCACTTCGAGTAGTAGCACATTAGACAGAACCATGCATGGACTACACTTCCACATGCCCTTGGGTATATCGAAAACCCCATAGGATAACCTAAAACCTAACCTCAGATAAGTTTCTTGCTACTACAGTACATTGAGAACAAAACTTGAGGAGATTATTCACACGTATAATAGAGTAGTTTCGTAATACGGATAAGGGTATGGTCGATCCTCCTTAGTTAGCGCCCTGAAAGATTGGGTCAAGTGCTATTGTTGGACCCCTACGTATATTGCAATTTGTATCACCTACACTCCTTTGCGACCATAGTTCCCTCTATTATCTGAAGATCACCCTCTACTTTGTCTTCCATATCAGATCCAGTTATTGGGGTTTGATTCCATCAAGATTAGATCCATCAGTTAGGGTTATGTCATCATCGTATAGATCAGATTCAGTAGTTTGGGTTTTCACAGAACAGATCAGACTCTTTTGTAGTGATGGTTGTGGCCGCCATAGTCCATATCATATTGTCGTAGCATTCTATAGTACCAAGACCTTGGGGTTTGATGAGCCCCAAAAATGGGTAACTTATTGGGCTCATTTTGCCTATTATTCTTGATTAATCCACCATTCTTCATAGTTTATGCATGCTTTTGAATATGTTTATGTTAACTGAATGAATGAGAATAGTCACTTGACCATGAAGTCTAATGCATGCTTATTGCATATTTTTAGACATCTTTTGGACCAAGGTCAAGCAATTATGAGCCAGTTGACAGTGAAATACGAGGGAACAAGGCTGAGGATTGGTAGGAAGGGTGTCTCCTACACTAAATGACCCCTTCCTTGAGTCCTCCACCATCAGCTCGAAGTTCAACAGCCCACCAAATATGATTTCCAGGCACAGCCGAGCAGATTTTGTGAAGTGGCTGATTAACTATAGTTTTGAGCAGCCAAGCCCCTCAAGTTGAGGAGGGTTGTTGGAGGTCCTCGTGGTGCATAAGTAGGAAGGCTTCAAGCCTCGGTATTTGAGCTCTTGAATAGTTGTTTTTCGCACTTTGGTGCTGCTCTGCCTTTCAACTCATTTTCGAGCTTTTGTTGTAAACATTTTTGTGACATGGTTACTTTTTGAGTAATGGAGATAAATCCCGCTTTGCACCAGACCTGAGCTTCTCTTAGGAGGCTGTAGCTCTTAGGGTTGGGCCCAACCCAAGTGCCAATACCTCCTTTGTGTACTATTATGTGTTTTATTTGCATTCATAGAATATTTTCTACTATTTAGGTTAAGATCTTGCTTTGTTACTTAGGTTGATTTTGATGATTGAAACAACTTTTCATGCTTCAGGTTGATTTGACAGTTTGATAACAGAAAATATCTGCAAGAAAAGGCCACCAAATAATCCCTGATCTCATCTCTCCCTCCTTGGGACCATGAGCTGAGGCCAAGGCATACTTGCTGCCACAAAAACACTGTTTTGCCTTTCAATGCAATTGCAAGTGTTAGATTTTTAGTTGGAAAAGTTGATACCATTGTGCTTGCATATTTAGATATGTTCTTGCTTAGGCTTCCATAGTTATCTTGCATGATTTCCTGTTCACAACTTGTTGCTCATCATGTTTCTGGTTTTTAGGTCAGATTAGGTCAAAGTAAATAGATCTCTGATTTTTCTAGTCTTTCTTTGATTAGTTTTGAGAGACAGTGTACAAATCACCTATAATACATCCCTACCTATTCTTCCTTCATCACACAACCTTCTCCAACCCCAAATTCCAGATTCCTTCCCTTCATTTGCCACACTTTTCCAATTTGACCTAATTTCTACATTTTTGTGCAACATTGCTCCCTCCATGAAAAAATCCAACCATCTTCATCACTCCTTAGCCTCATTTACCAGGTCCTAGACCTATTCACATCCTCATCCATCCTCCATTTCCACTTTCCCACCATTTTTCCTCCATCAACCCTTAAAACCGTCTCTCGGCTCTTCCTATAGAACATCCTGTAGAACCCCTGCAGACTTCGTGTAGAAGATCACGTGAGAAATTTCTCGAGATCTGATTGCTGTGAAACTCTTTGGAAGGGTGATAGGGACCCCTTAGGCCCTCTTCTCACCTTCCCAACCTCCTGCAAATGCCCACTCCATTTTCTTTCGCCAATAAACCCCCGCACAATTAAAAATCGTTAAAGCACAGGCATATTAATTCTACAAAATTACTCAAAAGTACAAAAAGATGTTTTTTTCCATATTTTCCTTCAAAAGTATCTTAGTCACATGCATTTTACCTTTCCAAGAGTCAATGGCATCCATTTCCACAGCTTTCATCTCTGTTCTTGCACCAGTAGGGTTAGTCGGTAAAACTAGGGTTTTATAGGGTTTGCATTTCCTTTCAGCTTTCAGCTTCTTTCTGCAAGTAGATTAGCCTCCTTTGAGTTAGCTTTCATCCATCATAGTTAAAAGCTTCTTCTAAGAGCTCATAGAGGTTGGACTAAGCTCCTAGCAGACTTGTGCCAGCTGATCAAGTGACAACCTGCGGCAAGAGCTAGTACTTGTGCATACAACATCGTCGCTTCCAAGTTTGTTACGAACTACGGGGTTGATAAAAGTAAAGAAGGGAGTCCCAGGAGTTGCAGCATCATTGCTGCAATACTAGAGCCCACCATATTTTTGGCGCTGTTGCCGGGGAAGCTTCAGAGCATTCGTGATTGCTGCTTTTCTTCTATTTTCTACTGCAACCTTCTGATAAGTAGTTTATTCCAGTAAGAGTAGAGTAGTTGTTTCATTTCCATTCTGAAATTTCATTTCCACAAAAGTAGATTAGACATTTCCTAGTTTCATTTCATTTCAGCAAGTGTATATTAGCATTTCCTGCTTTCATAGATTAGCATTTCAATTCCACAATTTGAATTCTGCAAGCGTAGATTAGCATTTCAATTCTACAATTTCCATTTTGCAAGCGTAGCTTAGCATTTCATTCCTGCAATTTCATTTCAGAAACATAGATTAGTCCTTTCTTTCTTTCATTTCAATTATGCATTTTCATTTTAGCAAGACAGATTTTAGTTAGTTGCAGTTCAATCTATTTTGGTTTTGCAGGTACAAGCAAAAAAAAAACACAAAAATCAACCAAAAATATTTCCTTTCATGCCTAGTAGGAACAGAGACAATACAGGAAAATTCTTACCCAACACCCCCACCACATCACTAAGTCACCCTTCTATTTTCTTCGGTGGCAGTGATCCAGAATAACCTATAGGTGAACCTCCAAAGATATACGAATATCCTATAACAGAAGAAGAGCAAGAAAACGTTCCTCCTGAGACCATGGCTGAACACAGGAACGGTATAGGAAATTAGGAGAGAATAGAAGGTGCCTTTCTCATCCGAGAGACAAATGGGTACACAAAAATGAAAAACATAAGTCCCTCAGCCTTACCTCACTTGCATGGATTGACCACTGAGGACCCTGATACCTTCTTGTTAGAGATTTTTGTCCTTTGTTGAACTTATGACTATGCAGAAGACGAGCAAAAGTTGAAACTCTTTCCCTCTACCCTCAAGGATGCAGCACTACGTTGGTTCATGGGGTTACCTGGAAATAGTATCAGAACTTGGGCTCAAATGCAGCAAACCTTTAACAACAAATACTGGGACTACTGTAGGTCAAAGAAAACAAAGGGAGAAATCTTTCGGATGACCATGGGAAGTGATGAGTCTTTGGAAGACTATGAAGAAAGGTTCCAACACAGTTATAAAAGGGCCAAGCCCAAATCTTTGAAGTCGGTTCTACTCCGAGGATTCCCTAAAGACCTTCTAGATATCCTCCATTCGGTAGCTGGAGGAGACATCAAACAACTACCTTATGATGACATAAAGACTGTGTTTAGAAACCATTCTAGGGTAGCCTGGAAAAGAGGTAGGGGGAATCCACTTTCAACTAGTGCCACCTTCTCCAAACATGAGTTTACAAATCAGATGGAAGACCTTAAAATTGAGGTGAGACAGACCATTTCCATGCAACTGGATGCTTTCGAATCCAACAGAAGAAAGAGGAAGCTGAGAGGGCTTTGGCCATCTTTTGTCCCAGATGCACAAGGAAGAATCCTAAGAACAAGTGTCCATTGCACTCAGTAGAGGTATGTTTCGTTTGTGAGGAAGACCACCCTACAAAATAGTGCCCAACCTTACCAAGACTTAAAGTTGTGTACCAAGGGGCTGAAGGAGCCACTAAACCACTCTACTTCCCCAACCAAAGGAGGCCACATGGATCCAGACCTTACCAGCAGGGGATGCAAGGAACATCCCAAACTTATTACAACCCCAACCAATCCACTCACATACCTTCTTAGGGTCCCCCTGCTCATCCTTCCTAGTCTGCACCCCCTCCTTGGTCATATCCATCTCAATACCGTACTCAACTTGCTGCTCATTCGTTTCATTCTCATGTTCAACCACAACCTCACTAGAATGCACCAAAACAGGGGTGGAGGCCCTAATACAACTCTCCTCCCACCATTTTGCCTCCACCACCTGCTCAACCACAACCATTACCTCCTGCTCCTCCAAGACAACCCCAGATGATTGCTCAACCGAACCCGAAACCCAATAACAAACAGGCCCGACAGGTATATACCAGAGAGAAAACATGCCCTACCTACGCTATGGAGATTCAGGAGATCAACCTACGATCTGGGAAGGTCCTCCCAGATAGCCAACCTCCTCCTAAGGAAGATGAAGCAGAGGAACAGGAAAGTGAACCCAAAGCCATTCCACCCTTTCTTGAGAGACCAACTGGAAACACGCAACCAAACCCAGAAGAGACTTAACTTATGGGAGAACTTAAACAGCTGTGTGTAAAAATACCACTTCTCCAAGCCATCAAAGATGTACCAATCTACAACAAATTGATCAAAGAGAAGTGTTTCAGGCACCCAGGCAGGTGAAAGAGATATGCCCCAACTATTAATTTCATAGGACAATTGTCCGAACTAATGTTGGGAAAAGTAATCTGTCCAAAATATTTGGACCCTGGGAGTCCTGTAGTGGATGTCCACATCAATGGCACCATAATCCCCCACACCCTGATTGATCTGGGGGCTGCCATTAATGTGATGACCAGGGACACTATGCTCAAACTTAACCTTCAAGGTTCCCTAAGGAAGACCTCGACAGTACTACAGTTAGTAGACCGCTCCATCGTGACTCCTGAAGGGATTGTGGAAGATGTCCTGGTCTCTGTTGATTCTTGGGAGTACCCTGCAGACTTTTTGGTCCTTTAGCGAAAGGAAAAAATCACTGGATACCCCCTCATTTTGGGAAGGCCTTGGTTAGCTACTGCAAATGCTTACATCAATTGTCGAGCTGGGATCATGACCATTAAGAATGGGCCAATGTCCAAACAGCTAGTCCTATATCCTCCTGCCCAATCTTTGCTCGAACATGACTTACCTCTCTGGTTGGAGGAGGAAGATGAGGATGAAGTCTACTCTGCACCAATGTGCACCGTGGAAGCCACCAGGGGAGGTCCTCAAACTGAGGATGACCTTATTGATAATTTAATTCAAAATCCACCTCCCAATGTGCTGCCATTAGAAGAGTTGGTAGGAGACACGCAAGCCAGTGCTTTAGTGGATCTCTGTGTAGCTGATTTGACCTATTCCCGAGTTAAGAATGTGGAATTTGGCCCTGAAAGAACCTTGAAGATCAACTCATCCCTATCTCCCTCTCAAGAGAAAGAATTGTGTAGCTTATTGAACTGCCATTTGGATGCTTTTGCTTGGAGCTATAAGGAGATGAAAGGAGTCCACCCTTTAGTCTGTACCCATCACATTTACATTAAAGAGGATTGTAAACCAGTCAGGCAGCCTCAGAGGAGAATGAATCCAGCCCTTAAGGACATTGTCAAAGAAGAATTGCAAAAGTTGTTGGATGCAGGATTCATCTACCCCATCTCTGACAGTAAGTGGGTTTCTCCTCTGGTGCTTGTGCCCAAGAAAAATGGGAAGTGGAGAATCTGTGTAGATTATCGAGAACTTAACAAAGCTACCAAGAAGGACCATTTCCCTTTGCTTTTCATAGATCAAGTGTTAGATGGCCTGGCAGGGAAGAAGTTCTTTTCCTTCCTAGATGGTTTTAGTGGGTATAATCATATCCAAATAAGCCCGGAAGACCAAGATAAGACCACTTTCACTTGTCCATGGGGTACCTTTGCCTACCGGGTCCTTCCCTTTGGGTTATGAACCGTTCCTGCCACTTTCCAAAGAGAAGTACTGAGCATATTTGCTAAGCTAGTTCATGATTCGGTGGAAATCTATATGGATGACTTTACTTCTTATGGGTCCAACTTCCAAGAAGCAGTGACTAACCTGGGAAAAGTTTTAACCAAATGTGTTGAAATGAACCTGTCCCTCAGTCCTGAAAAATGTGAATTCCTGATGACTGAAGGGACCGTGCTAGGTCATACGATTTCTCAGCAAGGATTACAGATGGATCCCAACAATATTGCTATCATCCAAAGGGTTCCACCTCCTCAAAAGGTAAGGTATGCTCGGAGTTTTTTAGGCTTAGCGGGATATTATAGAAGGTTCATTAAAGATTTCAGTAAGCTAGCCTCTCCATTGTTCAGTCTTTTCAGGAAAGATGTTGAGTTTATATGGACTGACAACTATCAAGAGGCTCTGGATGTGTTGAAGGATAAGCTGGTAACTGCCCCAATCTTGAGAGGTCCAAACTAGGCCCTACCTTTCCACATTCACACAGATGCCTCGAACAAAGTCATAGGAGCAGCCTTAGGACAAGTTGAAGAGAAGCTACCGTATGCCATATATTTTGTCAGTCAAAATCTGTCCAAGGCAAAATTAAACTATACTGTAACTGAGAAAGAGCTCCTAGCTGTAGTCCATTCCCTAAATAAGTTTAGACACTATATCAATGGTTATCAAACATTCGTACACACTGATCATGCTGCAATTAGGTATTTTATGAATAAACCTGATGTAAATGCTCGTATCATTAGATGGTTACTTTTATTGCAGCAATTTAATTTGACCATTGTTGATAAGCCAGGTAAGAGAAATGTTGTTGTTTATTTTCTGTATAGACTAGATTTGCCTACACGTGAAGAAGGGGTGGTGGATGATCAACTGCCAGATGAACACCTATTTTCTATTTTAGTACTCACTCCATGGTTTGCTGATATAACAAATTACTTGGTTTCAGCACAATTCCTGCCACACCTATCCTCAAATGAGAAGAGCAAGATCGTGAGGAAAAGTGCCCCATTCACTTGGATTGGGGGCAACCTATTCAAACTTGGACAAGATCAGATTTTGAGGCATTGTGTCAAGGAGGAGGAAGTTTTTGACATCCTCCTAACCTGTCATGATGGACCCTGTGGAGGCCACTTTGCAGCAAAAGGAACCGCTTTCAAAATTCTACAGGCAGGCTACTATTGGCCCACTCTTCATCAAGATGTGAGAAGATACATCAGCTAATGTGACCGATGCCAAAGGATGGGGAAACTGACTCCAAGGGATGAAATGCCCCTCCAACCTCAGGTGACTTTCAAGCCATTTGAGAAGTGGGGCATGGACTTTGTGGGTCCTATCAACCCTCCTTCAAAACAAAAGTCTTACATCTTTGTGTGCACGAACTACCTGACAAAGTGGGCAGAAACAAAGGCAATCAAGGCAGCAACAGAAGAAAAATTCGCTGAGTTTTTGAGGGAAAATATCTTCTATAAGTTTGGCTACCCAAGAGAATTAGTCACAGATCAAGGAAGCCTGTTTACCTCTAACCTGATTGAAGACCTGCTTGCTCATCACAAGATTAAGCACAGAACTTCCACCCTTTATAATCCGCAAGAAAATGGGCAGGTGGAAGTCACTAACAGGGATTTGGAAGAGATTTTGACTAAAGTGGTGAGCAGCAGTAGAAAAGATTGGGCAGATCGCTTGGTTGAGGCCACCTGGACCTACACCACTACTTGGAAAACTACAACAAGTTTCAGACCTTATGAGCTGGTCTATTGGAAGAAGGCTTTGCTGTCCATAGAATTTGAATACAACACATTGAGGTTGGTAGCTCAACTGGACCTAGATCTCAACCATACACAACAGGAAAGACTACTTCAGCTGAATGGACTAGATGAACAAAGAATGCAGGCCGTCCTCCACTTAGAGGTGGTCCAACTTCAAAGAAAAATATGGCATGACTAGCACCTTAAAGAGAAGAAATTTCAGCCAGGAGATTGGGCACTGTTATATGATTCAAGATACAAGGATTTCAAAGGGAAGCTGAGGACAAGATGACTGGGGCCATATACAGTGGAGAAATGTAATGAAAATGGTTTAGTCCTTATCAGGACCATTGATGAAGAAGCCATCCCAATTCTCGTCACTGGGCATCGATTGAGGATCTACAGGAAGCCCCTTTCTACGAAAGTGTTCATTGAAACTCTGGATAAATTAGTGCTGGTAGTGGAGCAGGCCCCTGTCTCCACCCCACCCACATTCTGAGCACCAAAAAAAAAAGAAGAAAAAAACAGGAAAAGAATGAAATATCCTTGGGTGAAAACCTCTTGGAGGCACCCAGGGTAGGCAGTAAGGGTGAAAACCTCCTGGAGGCGCCCCGGCTGTCTCAAAAAAAAAAAAAAATACATAGAAAAAATAAACCTGACTTCTGTTGAGCAAATTGCAGGTTGCAGGAAGGACATTGCAGGTTAGGAGGATCGCACAAGACCAAGACAAAGGTCAGCACTAGGCTACATGCATCCCTCACAATCAATTCCTCCATGACCACTACCCTTCCCTAAGATTTGATCTCATTCGGGCCAAGATTTCACCTTCTACAGGAAGTTTTGTGTCTTCTACAGGAAGATCCTGTAGAACCCACAGACGAGAAAAATTGATCTCAGAAGGGAATCTAAAGGTTGGGAACCTACCTATGAGACCTGTCCACATCCCTGTTTCCATTCATCACCATATGTCACCCTCTTCCATCTCTTTACACCTCCATTGCACCCATTTTTTATTTTTTCATGCACAGTCACAGACAGAAAACGTTGTTTTCTTCATACTGCCAGCAAAAATTTTTATTGACAAATCAAGTAGCAGTTTCTCACTCACCATACCTGTCAATCTCCATCTTGACTCCTCATCAGCCGAAATCCTTGTCAGCAGTGTAGCCCTACTCATTCTAGCTTGCATTCCAAGAGGAGAAGCAGCTACAAGGCATCCTACAGGAATCTTGTAGTAGTTGATCCCTCTGGAAGACATACTTTGGAGACAAGGACAGCTAAGACTGGAAAAAGAGAGATGCAAAGAGCTCTTCATGAATGTAAGAATATCAGTAGCAGTCGAATCCAAGCATGTAGTGTGCATGCAGCAACAAAAAATGAAGGAACGGGTTCCAAAACCTGTGCATGCAGCAACAACAAACGAAGGAATGGGTTCCAAAACCCGAAATCTGCATAACACGGCCGTGACCACGCAAGTAAGTGCCTAAACTCATTTTTCAATTGCATAAATCATATTTTAAAAGTTACATGCCTATGGGAATGGTTTGGATTGAGTGGAATCGCTGGCCACCCTCGGCTAGTTACATATCCTTGTGGGATCCAAACGAGCCCTGTTACATTCAAAATTGCCGACGAGATGTGCAGCCAGCATGTGTGGAGTGTCCTTTTAGGGACAAATTTCCAGGACTAGTAGTGGTGGCGGCGAATAACGACAGAGAGGAGCTGACGGTGGTCATAAACACGCAGAAACATTATGGATGTGGCGTCGAACCAACGGTCCGGTCCAGCCACCTCATCCCCTCACCATGAATCATGCCGCAGTTAAAAGATGCTGGACTGAAACATGCACCACCTTCTGTTCACTCTGCAATCACAATGTCCTCGACTGGAGTATGCGTCCACCGCTTCCAAAAACAGTTAACCAGTCGTTCTCCGCCCGTCTTTATGCTTGTGTTCGAAAATCTCCCACGTATCGGGCTCACTCAGAAGCACAGTGTCATTCTACAGGAATCGGGGGCCTTCTATAGGAAGGGTTCTACAGGAAAGGCAGAACAACTTTACGGAGCAGGAAAACCTGGGATTTTCGTTGAATTTGGAGCTCCAAACGAGGTAGGCTCGAAAAAACCTCCTCTATGCATGATGTGTTTGTGCAAGGTGGTGAATTGAATGGCATCAGATTGAAAAATCAGAGGAAAAGTCTGCCTGTGTATTGGAAGTAAAATGTTTGCCTGCATATTGCACTGAGTTTCCCCAGTTTCTCTGCATCAAAAATCTCCTCCATGTTTTCTTTTTAAATTCTCCTGTAAGGAAGATATATACAGCCATAGAGGCCAGCCTGTGTGTGAAAAAATTTGAATTTGCATATCTATGTGTGTGCTGAGAAGGGAACCTGATCCTTATGCTCTGTCTGTAAAAAAAAAATTCTTCCTTTCATAAACAGACAGTTGAGTTCTAGGTGATAGCGGTCTTAAAACAAGGGAATTGTTGCTAGTTGATATTGAACATGCGATAAATTCCTTCTTCAGTAAAGGGGAAACCAATTTCAAGCTATCCTCTATTCCAGATTGACTGTTTGGTTGCCTGAGCATTTCCTTTTTTGAATAAAACATAAAAAGAGCACTCTCACCATGCCAGGAGGATTCATAAGGAAAGAGCCCTCAGACTCTAGCAAGCTACACGAGCATCCTGAGGTGGTGGACCTTTTCACCCGAGAAAATTGGATATCCTTCTTTGAAAAAATTCAAGGTCATGATGAGGAGATAACTGAGGAGTTTTTAATGTCCCTGAGACCACAATCAAAAACACATGCCACAGTTAGTTTTAGGGGTTTGACCCTAGAACTCACCCCTAAGCTCATCAGTGCAGTTACTGGTCTACCATTGGGGCTCCCTTGGAGCAAAGAAGAGAGATCCTGTAGAAGACAAAAATGGGGTTAGAAGAACCAACTTGCCTCCTCTCTAGAGTGAAGTTAGTTTTCAAATTATGAAGTATATCACATGTGAAGGGAGGTTTAGCATCATCTATGGATATCATTTCAGATTGTTGTGTGAATTAAGGCATGGGATTGACTTGCCTCCAGCCAAGAAACTAAGCATCCCCTATTTCCTTCTTCAGTCACTAATTGAATGTGGTACAAAGTTAAATGAAGGGATCACAGATCAGTTGGCCCATCATGGGCTCATCAAACTATTGTTGGAAGATGCTTTGCACACCTACACTGATCCCATATCTTGGGAAATCTTCAGAAACATGTCTAGGGATGACAATATTAGAACTTTGGCCAAAAACATCACCCCATCCAGTAGTGAGGAGGGAGAACACATTGAATAAGGTGAGAAAAACAATGATGAAGGAACACAGGACATTCAAGCACAGAAATAACAGAAAGAAAAAGGGGAAATGGGCCAAATTGCTAAGCCTAAAACAGAGGAAGAAACAACAACAAAAACACCAAGGGAAAAGAGGATGCAGAGTAGAATAGAGAAGGCCAAAAAAGCGCAAATGAAGGTTGCCACAGTGAAAGGAGGCACACAGAAACAAAATGAAAAGACACACCCTGAGATCTCAGCAACACAGACAGAAATAGTTGACATAGGGATTTATACAGGAAGCAAGGAAAAAGGACAGCAAGAGGAGAAATCACCTGAGATATTGGTAAGGGAGGTAGCAGCTATGCTTGCTGCCTTAAGCACACCTCCAAAACAAAAAGGGAAGAGAAAGAGGCAACCCTCCATGTACTTTAAAGCAAGGAGAAGCACAAGGATCAAAGTGGGCAGACCCCAGCCACAATCAAAGGAGCCAATTGTCATTGAGGACAAAACAAATAAACCAAAAGAAGAGTCTCCTTCAAAGATATCTATCACCTATGAACGAGGAAGCCCAAAAACCTCCACCTGGAGAGAGAGAATTCAGATGATGGACTCAAAGACAGCTCTACAGGAAGCTGAGACATCTCTATAGGAAACTCTAGCTAAGTTAAAGGAGACCGAGAAATTGGAGGAAAAGGCAGCCAAACCATCACAGGGAGAGGAAAAGACCGAGGAGATACTGGAACCAAGCCCTCATCCTAGCTTGAGCTCATACTACAACCTCTTAGAGGGTGGGAAAATCATCCCACAAAAATTTGTTTTGCCACTCTTCTTTGCATTGGAACAAAAGAGGATCAGAACACACACATGGATGAAAATTTCCAAATCTAAGGGGATTGAGGACATAGGCCACATGGAGGAGAAGTTAAAAGAATTGAGAGGAGAACTAGCCATGGTAAGGCATGTAGAAAGCTGCAAAAGGGCCCAGTTGCAGGAGGAGAATGAGCTGCTGAAAAAACAGTTGCAGCTACAGGAAGTCCACAAGGAAGGTAGGTTGTCCATTTTGGGAGGGCAATAGTAGCAATAAGGACCTCCAGCAAACAAAGACACAACTGAGAAATAGTAGAAGGAGGAAGAGCTACAAGCCAATGTGGAGATGCTCATAAAACGGCTTCAAGAACAGGAGTCTCAGGAAGCAGAAAAGATACAGGGTTTAAAACAACAGCTGCAGGAAAAAGACGCCCAGATGGCCTGCATGGCCAGTTGGGAAATAGAAGCCTTACAATGTAGGCAACCTGCTAAGTCATATGCCTTATATCTTAAAGATCAATGGTTGCAATTTCAAATTAACACCTTGGCCCAGAGGGGCACCATTCCATTTCAGAATTACCATCAGTTTATGGACTTGTGTGACAGTAGTTCAACAGAAGATAAGGCCAAGTTATCAAAATTATATTTACAAAACTTGGCCCTTCCAAACATGAATTTGTGGGACCCCAATGCTACATTGGGAGATGTGCAACTCATGGCCATGGCCTCGTGGTTAAACCATGAGGAAAATAAGGCAGCAGAGATTTAGAATGTTATGAACAAGGAGCTAAGTGAGCCACTCATGATCATAGCAAAGCCAGAAGATCCCTTAGCTTTACTGTATGCCCATCAGCACCTTGCCAACAACCCGCAAGTTCTCCCATACTACATTGAAAAGCAAGCTCATGCCATTGCCCACTTTGAGGACATGGAGAGACTGTTGGGTGATAATTGCATTCATGCTTGCACAAGGAGATGGAACACATTGTCCCACAGTCTAGAAATCAGAGAGTACCACTCCCCAAAAAGGATGAGGGAGGCATTTGCAAGCATACCACTTTATAAACAATCAATGCAAACTCTGCAGGCGAATTGGATCAGCCTGACGTTTAGTCCTCCATTGCTTTTGGGAATGCTGGAAGGGGTCAAAGAAGAAGAAGAGCACAGGCAATGGGAGGAAGTAGAGAGAAAAGCAGGATTTCATGACCATGAAGAGGACATCACCTCAGAAGCCTGGGATGTTAGAGAGGTAGTCAAAGCAATCAAAGATGATGAGCTAGATTAGTTGCTCAGAGGATGAGCAACACATTTAGCAGGGGGTGATGATGAGCCCCAAAAATGGGTAACTTATTGGGCTCATTTTGCCTATTATTCTCGATTAATCCACCATTATTCATAGTTTATGCACGCTTTTAAATATATTTATGTTAATTGAATGAATGAGAATAGTCACTTGACCATGAAGTCTAATACGTGCTTATTGCAGATTTTTGGAAATCTTTTTTACCAAGGTCAAGCATTTATGAGCCAGTTGACAGCGAAATACGAGGGAACAAGGCTGAGGATTGGTAGGAAGGGTGTCTCCTACACTAAATGACCCCTTCCTCGAGTTCTCCACCATCAGCTCGGAGTTGAACAGCCCACCAAAGATGATTTCCAGGGGCAGCCGAGTAGATTTTGTGAAGTGGCTAATTAACTGTAGTTTTGAGCAGCCAAGCCCCTCAAGTTAAGGAGGGTTGTTGGAGGTCCTCATGGTGTGTAAGTAGGAAGGCTTCAAGCCTTGGTATTTTAGCTCTTGAATAGTTGTTTTTTTCACTTTGGTGCTGCTCTGCCTTTCAACTCATTTTCGAGCTTTTGCCATAAAAAAAATTTTGACATGGTTATTTTTTGAGTAATGGAGATAAATTTTGCTTTGCACCAGCTCTGAGCTTCTCTTAGGAGGTTGTAGCTCTTGGGGTTGGGTCCCACCCAAGTGTCAGTACCTCCTTTGTGTATTATTATGTGTTTTCTTTGCATTCATAGAATAATTTCTTCTATTTAGGTTAAGATCTTGCTTTGTTACTTAGGTTGCTTTTGATGATTAAAATAGCTTTTCATGCTTCAGGTTGATTTGATAGTTTGATAATAGAAAATATCTGCAAAAAAAGGCCACCAAGCAATCCCTGATCTCATCTCTCCCTCCTTGGGACCATGAGCTGAGACCAAGGCATACTTGCTGCCACAAAAACACTATTTTGCCTTTCAATGCAATTGCAAGTGTTAGATTTTTAGTTGGAAAAGTTGATACCAGTTGTGCTTGCATATTTAGATCTATTCTTGCTTAGGTTTCCATAGTTATCTTGCATGATTTCCTATTCACAACTTGTTGTTCATCATGTTTTTGGTTTTTAGGTCAGATTAGGTCAAAGTAGATAGATCTCTGATTTTTCTAGTCTTTCTTTGATTAGTTTTGAGAGATAGTGTGCAGATCACCTGTAATACATCCCTGCCTATCCTTCCTTCATCACACAACCTGCTCCAACCCCAAATTCTAGATTCCTTCCCTTCATTTGCCACACTTTTCCAATTTGACCTAATTTCTACATTTTTGTGCAACATTGCTCCCTCCATCCTTGAACAAATCCAACCATATTCATCACTCCTTAGCCTCATTTACTAGGTCCTATACCTCTTCACATCCTCATCCATCCTCCATTTCCACTTTCCCACCATTTTTCCTCCATCAACCCTCAAAACCCTCTCTCGGCTCTTCCTATAGAACATCTTATAGAACCCCCGCAGACCTCCTGTAGAAGATCACATGGGCAGTTTCTCGAGATCTGATCAGTGTGAAACTCTCTGGAAGGGTGCTAGGGACCCCTTAGGCCCTCTTCCTACCTTCCCAACCTCTTGCAAATGCCCACTCCATTTACGTTTGCTAATAAACCCCTGCATAGTTAAAAAATCATTAAAGCACATGCATAATAATTCTACAAAATTACTCAAAAGTAAAAAAAGATGTTTTTTTCCATATTTTCCTTCAGAAGTAGCTTAGTCACATGCATTTTACCTTTCCAAGAGTCAATGGAATCCATTTCCACAGCTTTCATCTCTTTTCTTGCACCATAGGGTTAGTCGGTAAAACTAGGCTTTGCTATGGTTTGCATTTCCTTTCAGCTTTCAGCTTCTTTCTGCAAGTAGATTAGCCTCCTTTGAGTTAGCTTTCATCCATCACAGATAAAAGCTTATTCCAAGAGCTCATAGAGATTGGCTTAAGCTACTAGCGGACTTGTGCTAGCTGATCAAGTGACAGCCTGCGGCAAGAGCTAGTACTTGTGCATACAGCACCGTCGCTTCCAAGTTTGTTACGAACTACCGGATTGATAAAAGTAAAGAAGGGAGTCCCAGGATTTGCAGCATAATTTCTACAATACTGGAGCCCACCAGGGTTTCTGTTACTATTGTCCATGCCCAATTTTCACAGGACATTGGGTAGTATCAAGCTTTCTGGAATTCAACCACTGTAGTATTGATCAACTGGGAGTAAAACTCCTTTCAGAGTTAAAAGAAATATGGGGGGGGTTGGGGGTCAAGGTAGGAGTTTGAGACCTACCGAGATGCTTGGAAGAGACTTAGCTCATAAGCTTCAAGACAACAAGTTGGTTGCAGTGGTACCATTTACTTGTAAGCCCCTATTTTTCTCGTGGTCCAAATTTTTTTCTTAACAGGGCTTCAGGTGACCCACTCCATTACACTCTTGAGCTTACCCTCTTTCCAAGAAGACTACTCTTAAGTAATCTTAAAACTTTGACTAGGGCTGGTGTATGCTAGGTATCAAATCTCAAGTTATGGTTACAGAAAGGGCAGTCAAAAGGGTCAATAAACTTGAGAAAATATTCGAGGAATTAAAGACATCAATTACCAGCCAGATCTCACAACTAGCAGCTCTTATAAAAATGTCTCATAGGGAGGATCCTAATGTTGATCCACACATAGAAGGAGAATCCAACCATCACAATCACTTCCATGGAAATCAACACTCTTCGAGCCACAGGTCACCCAAGTTGGACATGTACAAATTTGATGGCTCTAACCCTGCATTATGGGTAGAACAAATGGAACAATATTTCTCCCTTAATGATATCTACAAATATGGAACTAAAATACATGTGGGAGCCCTTTACTTAGACCAAGAGAGATGATAGTGGCATCATAAATATTATCCATGGAGACCAACTTGGAACATGTTCTCAAAAGCCATATGTGATCACTTTGACTGAGAATCTAATTTTTTAGGTTGTCTCACTAAGCTCCAGCAAACAAGTACATTAAAGGAATACATTGTAGCCTTTGAACATTTGGCCATCAGAATTGACAGCCTAGTAGATGACTTATACTTGGAATGTTTCATCAGTGGCCTAAAAGAAGCCATCCAATCCCATGTCAGGATGCGCCGCCCAACTACTTGGTTGGACGCATGCTGCAAGGCCTTAGATCTAGAAATCGCCTTAGATTCCTAGTTAAATCATCCCAATTTTTTCGCCAAGAAACGTCCCACCCAGGCTTAGGTCCCCACCCAAACAGTTAAGGTTCAAAATGTGTCACTGATGAAAATGGACGAAAGAAGGAAACAAGGAATGTGCTACTACTATGATGACATGTACTCCCCTGGACATAAACGCAAGGAACCAAAATTCTCTCAAATTGATGCTACTGATAATATCTCAACAGATGAAGCTCCATCCCTTGAGGTGCATGAGGAAGAAGCGGGTGAAACCCAAACCGAAAATTATCTCACATGTATGCATGATGAGACGGTTATATCACTACATGCCTTCGCTGACATTTCTTTGAGGTAGACTCTCAGAATCGAAGGCTTTATTAAACATCGACCAGTAGTGGTATTAATTGATAGTGGAAGCACTCATAACTTTATCCATAAGAGAGTTGCAGAAGTTGATCATTGCTTTGTACAGGCGGTATCTAATTTCCAAGTCCTTATCGTTGATGGGGGGACCATCAAATGTGAAGGCCATTGTGAAAATTTTAAGCTTCATTTGGGATAATGCCAACTAAAGACCCACAGGTTTGCCATTGAAATGGGTGGTTGTGACATTGTCCTTTGTGTTGAATGGCTTCACACACTAGGCCCTATCACAATGGATGTCCAAGAGTTATATATGAGCTTTAAAAAGAACGACCACATTCATACATTAAGGGGACTCCAAGCAGGTTCTTCTACTATCATCAACTTGCATCAAATGGAGAAGCTTTTAAAAAAGGGCCATCATGGAGTAGTCACCCAATTTAATGCCATCCAGGCGATTGAATCCACTACTCCTCATCTTCATCTTGAGATCCAACAGGTATTAGATTTCCATGAGTGAGTCTTTGACAAACCTAAAGAGCTTCCACCCTCTAGGGTTGGACATGATCATAACATCCCTTTGGTCCCGGGTTCTCAACAACCTTATGTCCGCCCATATAAATATCATTTTTCCCAAAAGAATGAAATTGAAAAAATCATCAAGGAACTCCTCGAAGCTGATGTTATCCGTCCCAGCATCAACCCTTATTCATCTCCAATGGCCATGGTTCTAAATAAAGATGGAGAGTGGTGCATGTGTCCAGACTTTTGGGCCCTTAACAAGCTTATTATCAAGGACAAATTTCCTATTCCGGTTTTTGATGATTTGCTTGATGAACTACATGGTGTTAAATTCTTTACCAAACTCGAACTTTGCTCGGGCTATCACCAAATACAGATGAATTAAGTAGACATTCCCAAGACCACCTTCTGCACTCATTAAGGCCATTATGAATTCTTGGTCATGTCATTTGGTCTTTGTAATACTCCATCTACTTTTCAAAGCCTCATGAACCACCTTCTAAAACCATATCTTTGAAAAAATTTCCTAGTCTTTTTCGAGGACATTCTCATCTATAGCATAACATAGGACAAACATCTTCAAAATGTAGACCATATATTGCAACTGCTTCGAGATCAAAATTTATTTGTCAAATTATCCAAGTGCTCCTTTGGAATGGAAGAAGTAGAGTATTTGGGACACACTGTAGGTAGTGAAGGAGTGAGGGTTGATCCGAAAAATATCCAGGCAATGAAATATTGGGCCCAACCAAAAACCTTGAAGAGTTTGAGGGGTTTCTTGGGTCTCATTGGCTACTATCACAAATTTGTCCATAATTATGGACACATTTATTGACCCCTTACTAATCTTCTCAAGAAAAATTCATTTCTCTAGACTAATGCAACTCAGCAGGCCTTCTTGGCTCTCAAAAAGGCCATGTGCTCCACTCCCATATTGGCCTTACCCAACTTCAACAAATCTTTTGTGATTGAATGTGATGCTTCAGGTACCGGTTTTGGTGTTGTATTAATGCAGGAGGGTAGACCATTGGCTTTCACCAATCAACAACTCAGTGGAAAACATCTAGGTCAATCTAGTTATGAGAAAGAAATGATGGCCATCTTACATGTATTAGACACCTGGAAGCCATACCTATTAGGGCGACATTTCCAAATCCGCATGGACCACCATAGCCTAAAATGTTTTCTAAAGTAGTGTTTATCGTTTCCAGAACAAAATAAATGGCTTTCCAAAATGTTGGGATATGATTATAAGATAATTTATAAGAAGGGGCATGAAAATGTCGTGGTTTATTCTTTATCACGCCAATTTGAAGATGAGAGAACACTTCTATCACTTTATCTACCCATACTAGATTGGATTGAAGAGGCCTACAAGGAATGGTTCTCTGACCCCTCTCTGTCCCAACTCATTGATAATTTAAGGAGTAGATCCTAATCCCTCAGTAGACTACTCTTGGAAGGATGAGATTCTTCGCTACAAGGATCGAGTAATGCTATCCTCGGCCTCCACTGTCAAAACCCGTATCTTGGATGAGTTGCACTCATCTCCAATTACAGGACATTCAGGGTTTCAAAATACTTATGCTCATGAACATCGTTCTTTCTTTTGGACTCCCATGAAGAACAAAATTCTTACTTTTGTAGTTGCATGTGATGTGTGCCAACACAAGGAAGGGGAAATAGTGAAGTTACTGGGAACCTTACAACCATTTCCACTTCCTGCTTCTATCTGGATAGATGCTTCCATGGACTTCATCACGAGTCTCCCAAAGTGAGGCAACAAATCAATCATCATGGTGGTTGTTGACCGGCTTTCTAAATATGCTCATTTTTGCGCTCTACCACAACCATTTACCCCCGCTTTTGTGGCTCAAGTTTTCTTGAACCAGATCTTCAAACTGCATGGCATTGTGACCTCCATTGTGTCTGGTCGCAACCCCACTTTCCCGAGCAAATTTTGGCAGTAAATTTTCAAGCTACAGGGCACGCAACTCCAATTAAGTAGCACCTATCATCCCCAAATTGATGGTCAAATAGAAGCAACCAACAAATGTCTGGAGACCTATTTGAGGTGCTTCACTTCAGACAAGCAACATCAATGAGTACAATGGCTACCTTTAGCTAAATGATGGTATAATACTAACTATCATGAAGCCACCACAATGACTCCATATGAGGTAGTGTATGGTCAACTCCCACCTTCACCAATTTCTTATATCCCTAGATGTTCTAAAGAACAGATAGTTGATCAACTCCAGCAGAACCATGCCACCATGATTGCTCATCTCAAAGATAATCTACATCAAGCTCATAATAGAATGAAGCAATAGGTTGACTAACATCGTTCAGAGTGCTTATTCAAGAAGGGGATGAGGTATTCCTACGACTCCAACCATATGAGAAAACATATCTCAAAGAAAAGGGCTGCCAAAAACTAGCACCAAAATTATATGGGCCTTATCAGATACTTCAACGCATAGGAACAATCGCTTACAAACTGGCCTTGCCACCTACTTCAAAAACACATCTGGTCTTCCATGTATCATGCCTGAAGAAAGTGGTGGGGAACATTGTAGGGTTCAAACAAGTCTAGCTGAATTAGATGAGGAAGGCTCACTTTGGCTCCAATGAGAACAAGCCCTCGATACTCGCAGAAGACATCTCCGTGGCCGCACAATCAAGGAAGTCCTGATCTAGTGGAAAAACAACTCTCCAGAAGATGCGACCTGGGAGCCATCCACTATTCTTCAATAATTTCTGCAACTTCAGCGTTGAGGACAAGGCTTCTTTTGTTGGGGAGGGCATGTTAGGGTACAAACCTAACCCCTTTATTTAGGTAATAAGCCCGAGGGGTCGAGTTAGTGTCATAGTTAGTTAAAGAGTTAATAAAGCCCGCATTAATAATTGTCAGTGGTTGAACCACATTATAGAAAAGGGACCACAATTAGTTGTAAATGGGCCATAGTTAATAAATAAAGTGTTTAACATGTGTTATGCAAGGGACCACTAGTGGTTAGGGTTTTCGATGTCATTTAGCTATAAATAGTCTTGGTTGGTAGGGGAAAGATCATCGAGTCTTACTGTAATTGATCTTTTCTTTGTTGGAGGTATCCCCCTCAAAGAGGCAAGTGAACAATGAATCTGCTTCTAAATAATAAAATTCCTTGCATTTTTTCTCATTTCATGTGATAATTCTATGTTTTGGGCTATATTTCTTCGTATTTCTCGTATTTTGGATTTCTCGCAGGTGAAGAGTATAACAAAGTATTTCGAGTGACTAGATTACCCTCATCTTGAAGACCATGCGTCAAGCATTACATGAGATAAAATGTTGACACATTTAATAATTAATTCATGATGATAAGCTTGAGGTTAGAAAGGAACCAAGCTAAAGTAACAAAATACAATTTATTTATTTATTTATTTTTGTGAAGTAAATTCCTTTATTAACTAGAAGGAATTATAGATTATTTAGTTCCCCGTGTTCCTTTGGATTTCCATTGGGTAAACAAGACTATTGGAAAAATATGAGAGTTTTGGCCTAAAAAAAAATAGATACCACAAGTATTCAGAAAGATTACTGAACAAAGGCTTATTAGCCATAGTGAATACCATGAAAATTACACAAAATCTATCATCCTTCATAGACCTAGACAAACTAAGACAATAGTCATGTCAAAAAACTTCAAACATTTAGGTAATTAAGAAGAGGGGGAGACATTCACCTCAATAAGCACTAGGTCAACAATATTGTTAGGAGGAGTAGGTCTATTTACATGCATGATGACTATCTCGATCCTTGCTAGGCACTTGTCCATATCTCTGAGTTGCAATTGGAGTTTATCCATCATTAAAAGGATTTCATCTTTTGTATTATTTCATTCAAGAAGAAATTTCCCCAGGAATGTCTTTATGTGCAGTAGAGCTCCACAATATGCAAATATGGATTCTTATGCTCCCTCATATGGTCTATATCACGTACCCAGTTGATCACCATCGTAATAACCTTGGAATCAAAATCACAATCACAATTGGTGATGTTCTCCTTATTTACTTCCCTTAATTATTGTTGAATCTCAAACAAGGTTTTCATATGAAAGAGTTGAGCCAAGGACTGGGCTTGAGCTCTTGTCGAGAGAACCTCACCCACTAGTGCCATGTTGACCCCTAGCTCATTGATGAGCAATGGTTGCTACCTTTTTGCAAGAAATTGAGACCAATAATGACATAGACCATGGATAAGGGAGGGAGCACAGATTAGATGAAATGAAATACCTCCACAAATTAAAGGCAACTAGAGCTCGGCATTATTTCAAGTTGCTTAGGCTTGCAACATCTGTTGTGATCTCCTCTAACTTTGATCTCCAAGCAACATGAAGAAACATTAATAACTAGAATCGGGATATATGATGGGTGGAAGGACTTAGAGAGGGGAGGCCTGGTCCAGCACCCAAAAAGCCCCTTAACAAAGAACAACACAACCAAGTTATGCACCGACAAATAAAGAGGTAAGTTTCAAAACTTGTTGTAGAGAAATGCAAGGAATGAGAGTGACCAAACATGAGTGGATAAGAATTATCTATACCAAACTGAATTGCAATGACCATCATCATGAACTAGAGTGGATGTACTTTGGGAAGCTTCTGTATCCAACTTGCTAAATCCAATGTCGCATGTGGGAGGGGACAGACCATGTTTAATTCTCGAAAGCATTTTACCAAGCACTACGTTAAGCCATTCCAAGTTGCAACCATATTGGAGGGTGGTAGTCACATCTCCCTCAAGTAATCTTTGAGGTGGCGATAACCATCCCACTCTCAATGCCCCTTATCTCTCCCTATCACCCCATCTAGGGTGAAGTAATAAAATACATTTAAGGTTAGAGTTTGTTTCTTTTTCTTTCAAACGAGGCTAAGCATAAGCTAAGGCTAGTTCCAATGTTAGATAAAGGAACAATATTTCCACTTATAATATGTTGTCAACAAAATTGTATGAGGTTAAATATACCATGAAACACTTGACTTTGTCATCAACCTCTCCAAAGTCAACCTCTGCCATAAGATTTGAACCAATAACTTTATAGAGATTAAACTCCATAAAAAATCATTGATTTAAGCCGCAGCCTCATGGATAGTTAAATGTAGAGATATGTACAGTGCACGCATGAATAGTTAAGTGCAGAGGTATATGCGTTTCCAAACCTTTGAAAAATATGAAGATTGGAAGAAATCATCACTTTGTTCATCGCTGCACAAAGAGCACCCTCCGTTCGTTTTCAAACGCAGGAAACGGCGAATTTCGTATCTATTTTAGCTGCAGAGCTGTCAAATCAGGGGACGCCTTTATGGTTTTTAAATTGGCATTCACCAATAGGAGTCCGAAACGTGTCGATCATCGGCACCAAGAACAAGATGTGTCGTATTATTTTTATGGAATTTTGTGGTGAGAAAGTCGGTTTGGGTCACAGAAGTGAGATCACGGCCATTTCCACAGAGACTCCGGATCAATATTTCTCCGCCAGGTCAGTCCCAGAGCTTTTGCGATACGGGAGCGCATCGCATCTGTTTGGAGCCGCACATGTTGCTTCGCCTCA
This sequence comes from Pinus tabuliformis, assembly GCA_031772625.1. NCBI lineage: Eukaryota > Viridiplantae > Streptophyta > Pinopsida > Pinales > Pinaceae > Pinus > Pinus tabuliformis. The sequence continues at coordinate 328,465,225 of CM062811.1, forward strand.
TTCGCCCGCATCCATCGACATGCCACTTTTTCTTCTTCACCTTTCGACTCCTTCCGGGCCAATAGACTAGTATACTTTCGCGATCTCTGATACCGGGAGTCCGCGCCCTGGAAGCTAGTCAAAACTAGTGGATGGATTTTTGTTTGTTCCTCCTGAAACATATTCTTGAATAGCGGCAGGAAGCCATTAACGAGAGTTTGATCATCCTGCAAAACCTAGTAAACCCTGAAGCTAGTATAAACTAGTGGAAGGAAGCTCGGTTATTCTGCTCATAGAGCGAATTTGAGTTCAACGCCTGCCTATACTCAGATTTCAGGAACTCTTGGGATTTTTGGGTAATTGTGCAAAATGGGGCGCGGTAAAATACAGATCAAGAAAATCGAGAATAGCGTGCATAGGCAGGTGACCTTCTGCAAGCGGCGAGGCGGTCTGATGAAGAAAGCCTATGAGCTTTCAGTGCTATGCGATGCAGAGGTGGCGCTCATCGTTTTTTCTGGCCGAGGGAAGCTCTACGAACTTGGCACCAGCAACAGCAACAGGAACAGGTATGATTGACCATATTCACCTTCCAGTACACATCATTGTTGGTGCCTTTAATATACTTTTATTGATAATGAATGTTTGCAGTTGCTTCATGTAATGTTCTAGGGGGTTCATTCATGGAATATGGCTAGCAATCAGTTTCCATTTTGTGATAAGTGAAAGGGTGCAAGTTTGGTTGTGTTCCAATTTTGAAATTCCTTTTCCATTATTCAACTTGAGCCATCACATCCTCCAAATATTTTACTTGAGATATGATGTTTGTGCAATTGAATTCATAGGAAAGCATAGCATGTGTGGGGTTTAGAAATGTAAGGTGACAACAAATTGCCGGGAAGCCAAAGGATCTTTGTCACCTGTTACCGTGTAATTCATAAAACGTGCACTTAGAGCTCCTCCAAAGTTTGAGGGTTTAATGGGACAAACCCTTTGGTTTCTTCCCTGGCCTTATTCATGGTAAATATTTCATCATATGGCCTTATTCGTGGTAAATATTTCATCATATAGAGTCATTTAACTTTGAACTGGTCAAAGGAACTTTTATATTTATGATGCATAGCTTTTCTAAAAATATTATAAGTTTATTACCATCGAAATTTCTTTGTCAATATGACATTGATATTATACACTTTTTAATGAAATTTTTTCTCCTGGTTTTTCTCAACGTGACTATATATGTATAAAGTGATATTATATTATTTAGAGAAAATATTAAAAATAAAAATATATGTGTTTTTTATTTTTTATTATTTTTTTATTTTCACTATGTTTATGTTTATCATATTGAGGAGGTGATTTCTCATATTTTTCTTTTTCATCAAATGTCATTATACTTCTTTTGCTTCATCCATTTCACAAGTGATTGGTTTGTTTCTCAAAACTTCTTCATCAATTATTTGTAAATTCATTCACTTACTTCAATTTTTCCATGTCTACATTATTGATTTGTATTATCAATATGAGAAATTATTGAATAATTAACATTAAAAGTTTTTTATATTTATGGATATTTTTTAATTTTTTTCTACTTTATAGATTAAATGGAATCCCAAAGATTGGGATCTTGCCATAAACAATGATATCCATAAATACTATCTCTCATAAAAGTATTTTCATCTTAAACTTCAAAGAAGTATCATTTGAAATTCCTTCCAACTTATTAGAGGTTGGAAAAATGATTTGATTAGATTATTATATCTCCACAAAGATGAGACAAATGAATTTAAGAAAATGTCAAAATAATTTCAATAACACCAATTTTTTAACTATGATTATATGTCCATTTTCTTTCTGGAAATCCTCCTTTTCAACCTTTGAGCATATCATAAAATACTCCAATAACTAGGTATATAGGTTAAAATAAATTCAATATACCTGTTTATCTAAAATGAACTTCTAATATAATAAATGCAATGTTGCATAGAAATAGGGAATAAATACAATACTGAATATGGAAGAAATGTTGAGTGAAATAGGGAATAAATGTGATATTGTAGTTGAATAGAGAACACATACTCAATAGTGGTAGAGAATAACTTGATGATGGTTTCTAATATGTAAAAAAGGAATAAATGCATTGTTGAGTGAAATAGAGAATAAATGTGATATTGTAGTTTAGGAGAGGATACATACACAATAGTGGTAGGGAATAACTTGATGACGGTTTCTAATATGTAAAAATGGAAAACCATAGATGGTTTACTATTTTATTATGACTCTTTAGTCAATGTGAGAGTTGGAGGCAAGGTGTGTGAGTTTGATCTTACTACTATGTTGAGTAAATTTCTCTAGAATTATGTTATTACTAAAGACTCTTGTTAAAAGCACAAATACTCTATATTGTAATCTTCTATTTGCTAAATAATATATTGAATATCTGTTAAAGTATCCATATTTTTGTTAAAATAATTTCCCAGTAGAAAAACCATTAAGTGTTTTGGAATATCTAAAGTGTCTCTTTTTACAACACAATTTTAATGTGTTAAACCTTCCATTGATTTCTAATTATTGCTTACAATGATATCCATTTCTTCTTGGGCATTGTCTAACTATTATAAATTTTGGAGTTTCTTGTGTCAAATTATGATATTTTGTTGTTTAAAAAAGTTTATATATATATATATATGGATTTAGTGCTTTGAAAAAACATATAAATCACTAAGATTGTGGAGAGATCACAATTCAAACCTGTGATTCCAACCAATCCCAACCAAATTCTAAACCAATTAAACCTAAAATATTCAGAATAAATAATACAGAACATCACATATAATAGGTAGAATATGTTGAAAAAAAATTACGCGAAGAGGCAGAGGGGTGACTTTAGCGAAGCTGATTTCACACAGCTCAATTTCGTGGAGTTGCGGAGCTAGATTTCACGCAACTACACAGAAAATTAAAAACCCAGTATTTAGTGGAATAACACACAGTAAAACACAATAACTGTTGTTTTTCACACACCCACCAAAATTTGCTCCACCATTTCTCCTCTGAGACTCTCGCTCTCTTTCTCTCTTGCTTGCAAAATGACTTTTACATGCTTCTTTATCTCAACATACAATTTTTACATTCATGCATGACAAAGCAAATAATTAATACATTGTTGTTGTTGAGTGTGATCAGAATTGCGCAGGTGTTTGTGGAGTATGGGCAATAGTCGCGCAGTAAATGCTTGCCCATGTCTATTTACAAAAATATATTAAATGCCTTAAATTCTTTGTTGTGTTGAGGAATGGTTTGCGCGTTTCTTCTATTCTGGCTTCAGTCCTTCCATCTTCAAATGGAGACACAACTTGCAAAAATACTTCTGACAAGTATGGCTGCTATGAGGGTGTTTATTGTAGTGGTTGGGATTATTATTTCCAACACTCCCCTTAACCACAATTGCCACCATTAACAATTCCAAAACAATTTATGAGATAAACAAAACTTTCACCTGCCAATGGCTTTGTGAAGATATCAGTAAATTGTTCCTGTGACCTGTAGTGCTGCAACACAATTTCATCATTGTTAATCAACTCTCTAATAAAATGATATTTAACATCAATATGCTTGGTCCTCTTGTGAAAGATAGAATTCTTTGACAATGCAATTGCTGAGGTGTTGTCGCAAAAAATAGTTGTCGTTCCCTCTTGGTCATGAAAAAGATCCCTCAACATCCTTCTCATCCAAACTACCTGACACGCTATTGTTGTTGCTGCGACATATTCAGCTTCTACTCTTGACTGTGACCTTATTGGTTGCTTCTTGGAGGCCCATGAAATGGCTCCAAAGCCCAAATGAAAAACATATCCTGACGCGCTCTTTCTGTCATCAACACTTCCAGCCCAATCACTGTCAGTGTAACCAACCAGCCTGAAATCACTTGGTGCTATTTACAAAATGCCATAATGTTTTGTCCCATTGACATACCTTAAAATCCTTTTCGCTACTTGCCAATGTGTCTCCTTGGGTGTCTCCATAAACCTCGACACCAAACTTACTACATACATTATATCTAGCGCAGTGGTGGTCAAATACATGAAGCTGCCCATCATGCTTTTGAATAATGTTGGATTGACATTGTTGCTACAATATTCTTTGCTCAACTTTAACCCCATGATAGTTGGAGTTGATGCGGGCTTGCTGTTCTGCATTTTAAACCTCTCCAAAATGTCTGCCATATACTTCGCTTGAGAGATAAAAATGCCATTTTCTGTTTGCTTCACTTCTATGCCCAAAAATTCTCTTAACAACTCCAAGTCAGTCATTTCAAATTCTCTCTTCGTGACTTGTTTGAAATCAACAATGAGGAAATCATCACTGCCTGTAAAAATCAAATCATCTACATATAAGACAACAATGAGAATCTTACCTTCGCTTTCTTTGATGTAGAGAGTGGGTTCACGATCACATTTGTCGAAACCATTGTCCAACAAGTAGGCATCTATCCTGTTGTACCATGCACACGGTGCTTGCTTCAACCCATAAAGAGTTTTCCTCAACCGATACACTTTGTCTTCTTAGCCTTATACCTCATAACTAAGCGGTTACACAACATACACTTCCTCTTTCAGCACTCCATTCAAGAATGTTGATTTTATGTCCATTTGACACACTTTCCATTTATGATGCGCGACAATCGCCATAACTACGCGCAATCTCTCCATCACCACGACAGACGTGAATGTGTTTGCATAATCTCTTCCATGCTGCTACTTGTATCCTTTGACAACTAGCCTTGCTTTGTGCCTTTCCATCTTTCCCTTAATGTTACTTTTGGTTTTATAGACCCACTTCACTCCAATTGCATGTTTTCCTTTTAGAAGGTTCACTAACTCCCATGTGGCATTCCTTTCTATTGCTTCTATTTCTTCCTCCATTGCCACAATCCATTTTTCTTCTTTCACTGCATCCTCAAAATGGATTGGGTCATCTACATGACAAAACAAGGCAAATAAGGAATTCAGACCAGTGCTACTATCAACTTCATCTTGCTCATAAATTTCATCTAAATTTTTGAATTTTAGTCTTCTTGTGCTTGTTGAAGATGGCCTTGACATGTCACTTGGTATGGCGCTTTGCCATGTGCTTGGAGAAGCGCTTATTTGGCTGCGTGAAACTGTCCCATTATTTGTTGATGGTGTTGCTTGCTGCCTATTTTGTTGCACTTGAATAGGTGTAGAAAGAGTCGTTGTTGAAGAATTACTTGCTGCTGTTAATTCCTCTTTTTCCTCATGTGTTATACATGCTTTGACATTGATTGCCTTTTCTAAAATTCCATCCCATGCTTCCTCTTCTATAAATTGCACATCTCTGTTGATTATGACCTTCATGGTTAATGGATTGTAGAGTTTGTATGCCTTGGATTCATCACTATATCAAACAAATATACATTCCTCCCCTTTGCTGTCCAACTTATTCCTCAACTCATCCGGGACATGTGCATATGCCACACATCCAAAAACTCTCATGTGAGTGACACTATGCTTTCTTCCACTCCACACCTCTTCGCGAACTATGTTCTGGACGCTCTTGGTTGGACATTTGTTCAAGATATATACTGCACAAGCAACAACTTCAACCCAATAATCATTTGGCAAATGCTTTGCCTTCAACATACTCCTTGTCATTTCCATAATAATCCTATTCTTTATTTCCGCTACACCATTTTGCTGAGGTGTACACCTTGTTGTAAATTTCTTGTGAATTCCATGCTCCCTACAAAAACAAAGGAAATCATTTGAGATGTATTCTCCACCTCTGTCAGTCTTAAGGACTTTGATGTAGTGTCTGCTTTGCTTCTCAACAAGAGACTTGGATTGGTGAAAGAGCTCAAACACTTCACTTTTTTGTTTTAGGAGAAAGGCCCATGTCTTCCTTGTGTAGTTTTCTATGAAGGTCAATACATAGTGGCTGCCACCAATTGATGGTGTCTGCATTGGTCGACATAAATCTGAGTGGACAATCTCCAAAGGTGCCTTTGTTCTTACTGACTTTCCTGCTGGAAATGTTTGTCTATGTTGCTTTCCTAAGATACATCCTTCACATATGCAGTTCGATTTTTCTATGAGTGGAAAACCCTTCACCATGCCTTTCCTATGTAGCAAATTCAAACCTCCAAAGTTGAGTTGACCAAATCTCAAATGCCATAACCAGTTTTCATCTTTTACCTATGTTTGAAAGTTTACTTGTGTGACAACTGCCTCTTTTCTTCCATTCTCTTGCGAGTTCATTGAGAGTTTTTCTTGTGCACCTTCTTTCTGCAAATCTGATTTTAATTTTAGGGGAAACATTCTATTGTTTGTCATCTGAACCTTTGCAATCAATTGTCTGCTTGGAGGCCTATCCAAAATTATGCACACATCATTTTTGAAGAAGACATTGTAGTCCTTTTGCATGAGCTGTCCAATGCTTGAGGTTATGCTTCAAACTCGGGACAAAGTAAACATCTGAGACGTACTTCGTCTCTCCCTTTTTTGTTAGGATATTAACTCGAACCTTTTCCCATGATAGAGACTTTGGTATCAGTCCCTAATGTCACTTCAGATTTCATATTTTCATCTAGATTGGAAAACATTTCTATGTTTCCTAACATGTGGTTGTTACACCCTGAATCTATATACCATATATCACTTTGTTTTTCTTGTGCTATATTACAAGCTAAAAAGATGTCATCATGGTTCTGATTTTATTTTGTGAAATTTACACTTGGTTTGTTACTAATTTCATATTGCTTCTTTCTACATTCCTTTGCATAATGACCATACTTCTTACAGTAATGACATTGAACTTGAAATTATCATACCTCTAACCTTGTGCTTGATTTTGGCTTGGGCTTTGACTTGGATTTTGATTGCTGCCTCTTCCATTTGAGCTTGAAGGGCTGCTTCTTCCCTTTATGTGGGCTTCTTCCTCTTCCTCTAGCATATGATCTTCTTCTACCTCGACCTTGACCAAATGATACTTGTGTCTTGAAGGTATGCTCCAATGAGGAGCTTGTTTCTCTATTCAGCCTATGTTCATGAGAAATTAGTGATGCATTAAGCTCATCCAATGAGAACTGTGAAAGATCACTTGTCTCTTCTATGACCACAACAATGGAATCAAACCTTGCTGGCAAACTTCCCAAAAGTTTCTCAACTATTCTTCTTTCCTCAAGTGTCTCATCATGAGATCTGATTTGAGTAACCAACCCAGTTACATGTATAAAAAACGAGTCTACATTCTCATACTCTTTCATACAAAGTGTTTCAAAGTCTTTTCTCAACATTTGCAGCTTTGCTGTCTTGACTTTTGCCATGCCTTGGTAGGCTATCTAGAGGGTGTCTCATGCCTGCTTGTACTTTGTTGCTATTGCAACCCTTTGGAAAATACTTTAATGAACTGCTTGGAAAATATAAAACAGGGCTTTTGAATCCTTCTTACTATTGTCCCTTAAAAAATATATTTCTCGTTGAGATAAGACATTGTATACTGTTGCATCTGCTGGTTCTTGGAAACCATTCTCCACCAAATCTCAAATGTCTTGAAAAGAAAATAGGGCCTTCATTGTAGTAGCCAAATAATCATAATTTTTGCCATTAAACTGAGGTATTTGAGGATTAGTGAAGCTTGTGCTTGATGTTTCCATTTCTAAGAGTAAGAAAAAAAAAAATCTACCTACTCATAAATATGCTAAAAACAATCTTCCCTCAAATCAATTTTAACTACTAGTAAAAACACTTGTTTTTACACTAACAGAGTTTAACTTCCTCTGATACCATGTTGAAATTTTTTTTACGTGAAGAGGCAGAGGGATGACTTTCGCGAAGCTGATTTCGCGCAGCTCAATTTCGCGGTCGCAGAACTAGATTTCGCACAGCTACACAGAAACTTAAAAACTCAAAATAACACACAGTAAAACACAATAACTGTTGTTTTTAACGCGCCCAACAAAATTTGCTCCACCATTTTCTCCTCAAGAAACTCTCGCTCTCTTTGCCTTTTGTTTGCAAAATGACTTTTACATGCTTCTTTATCTCAACATACAATTTTTACATTAATGCATGACAAACCAAATAATTAATACATTGTTGTTGTTGAGTGTGATCAGAATCGCTTAGGTGTTTGTCGAGTATAGGCAATAGTCGCGCAATAAATGCTTGCCCATATCTATTTACCGAAATACATTAAATGCCTTAAATTCTTCGTTGTGTTGAGGAATACGTAGTGCCGTACTTCTGTTCTAGTTTCAGTCCTTCTATCTTCAAACAAACATGCAATCTGTAAAAATACTTTTGACAAATATCACGGCTATCACGGTGTTTGTTATGGTGATTGGAATTATTATTTCCAACTGAATAAGGCTTTATTAGGTCACCCATGAAAGATATTCTTATTACCGCAAACGAGTAGATCGACCCACAGGTCGGAGTCCGATGTTCTTCTAACCGCGAATGAGTAGATCAGCCCAACAGGTTGGAGGCCGTGCGTGGAACGTTACTCGAGATAAAAGGCTGTCATACTTACTAAATAATCCACGATGATGAGTTCGAGTTGGAAAGCAGCCAAACCGAAGCAATAAAATACAGTCACGGGTATAATTACATGCGTTGCATTTGCTAAAGACAAGATCGGTAGAATTAGTCAGGCCAGTGGCTTTATCATTACACACTGTGCACCCTCTCACCATTCGAGAAAAGGGGAGCGAAAAGAAATTTAGTAATTGATTATGGGGTGGCATATAATAATAACGAATTAAATCAACAACATACGAACTAAAGATTAATATGCAAGAAGCCATAGCAAACTGGATAATGAGACGAAAAAGCCTTCTTGTCGATTGTAATATCCAATTGGTGGTAGAAAAAGAAAATGAAGATGCCAATATGACATCCTATCATCTCACATAGTCATGGATTCACGATTAGAGTTCCTCCTCAAGTCCCTTGAACAAGCTCCTCTCATGTGACATGATCATGTTAACTGTCAAATATACGCATTAAACATTTTTTCTAAACGAAATAAGGAAAAAAAGAACATTGATTTTATAACCTTGTGGACATATCATTCATAACATTATCATCTTATTAATTCAAATATGTGCATTTGAACATCTTTCCCAAATGAACCAGTGGTAAATAGAAAATAAAAGAACATTGCTTTTATAATCATGTGGAGATATCATTGATAATGTTATGAAAACTCACTTTGAATTGTATTATCATGGATTAACATTGTAAACTTATTCTTATTAAAAAAAAATTGTTTTCTTTGTGAATGTGACACGTTTATACTGCTTTGATTGAAATTCTCTCTCCTCATCTTTCCTTATATGTGTATTATATTATGTATTATTTAAGTGATGATATCTTTTTTCTAATAGTTGTCTTGACCAAAATATGTTAATATTATCTAGAGAAAATATTAAAGATAATGATACATGTGTTCTTCACCTTTCACTATATCTCCCACGTCATAGAGATGATCTCCAATCTCATTTCTCCTTATCAGATTTCATTCTACTTCTTTGGCTTCATGCATCTCACAAGTAATTAGTTTGTTTCTCACACATCATCCACAAATTGTTTGTTGATTCATGCAATTCCCACATCTACATTGCAGATTTGTCTAATCTAATATGAGGAAACAATGAGTTTAGTATATTTATGGAGATCTTGGATTTCTTGTCCCTCTTTATAAATTGAAAGGAATCCTAAGGCCAAGGCTTTATGCCATCAACAATGATATCCATAAATTCTAACTCTCATAAAAATTTTTCCATCCAAATTTCATGGACATATCATTTGAAACACTTTACAACTTACTAGAGGTTGGAAAATTGATTTGATTAGATTCTATTTAGAGAAAGATAAAATAAATAAATTTAATAGAATACAAAAAATAATTTCACAACAATCATTTAACTATAGTTATATGTCCACCTCCTCAATTTCAAAACAATCTCCTTTTGAACCCTTTATAAAGTCCTTAAATAATTAGATGTATAGACTAAAACAAAGTCTCGATACCTTTGATCTAAAATAAACATAACTTTAACACTAGCTTGGGCATTAGTCGAATGTCGTTCCATAGCCTCCTCTTAGTTATTTATGCATAAACATGAAATTGATTAATTATTAAAAATAACCCTTAAGGGTGAAATATTTTTTATTCAAAGATCAGTGACTCATTTTACTCTTGAACAAATCATGCATCTAATAAAAAGATTTTAGAGAGTAGTTAATTATGGATGAGAAATATTCACTGTAGAATAACAATAGATTTATCCTTCAAACCATAGGTCTATACATGAATTTATTTGTTGTTAAATAGCTTTATAGTTTATTTACGGAGGAACTTAAGTTATTTTCCTTTAGATCTTTTAAGATAATAATAAGTCAATTTTTTAGTTAGGATGTAATGACTTTACGATAAGTGTGTCATACACATTACAGTGTTATGGTAAAGAAGATAATATATGAAACTTTGTAATGGAGTAGAGATAGAATTCAATGCTATAGTGGAAATGAGATTAAATATGATGGTGGTTTCTAATATGTAGAAATGAAAAAATGTAAATAGTTTATGGTTTCATTATACCTATTAATTTAATATTAAGGTTGGAGGAAGGGTGTGTGCATTTGATCTTACTATTATTTTACTGAAACCTTTCCATAATTGTGTTGGTGATGAACACTCTTGTTAAGAGCATGAAGACTCTGTATTGACATCTTTCATTTTTTGAATAATGCATTGATTGTGCTTTAGAATGCAGGGTTATTCTCCTCGAAGGGTTTTCCCCTTAAAATACTGTTGTGTATGGTTTATTTTTTTCTTTCTTACTATTGTTCTTCTTTTAGTTTTTGCACAAATTTCTCTCATAGGTCACTGTAAGAAGCATATTTTGCATACATAATTCCTTTCATCTATCCTCATTTATTATAATACCATTTCTCAATATTGGAAACTAATTCCTTATGGCTAAGTACCCTTCTACATAACTGATAAATTTTACAAAATGAGATCTAGTAAATCTTATGCTCAAATCTCCTTCTACAGAATTGATAAACTTGACAAAACGATGTAAGGTAAATCAAAAGAAATATATAAACTTGCCAAAATGGTGTAAGATAAATCAAAATAACATAAGAGTGACACAATTCTTTATATCTAATTTGACGATGGTTTTAGTGTTATACGCAATGAATGTTTCAATCTCTAATTATAGCTTTTCTTTTCTTCCGAGATAGGCTGAACCTAGCTCCAATGTTGGATGGAATAACTATCTTCCCAACTATAGGATGTTGTCATTGGGTTTGTGCAAAGTTTAATTAAGCCTAGATGCTGCATGGGACAAATGTTATCCTCCATGACTAGCTCATACCCTTCAATCTTCCCCATGATATTTGAACTTAAAACTTGCTAAGAAATCAACCCCACACAAACTAACTAGTGTACACATCATGTTTTGGATCTTTAATTATCACTTACATATAATGTCCATCTATTTCTTATTGTACGCATGGAAAATACTAATGTGACTTATTGTGAATGAGTATCATGAGCGACTATGTTTCCCATAGCTTGGAGACCACAAGTAGAGAATTACGTGAGATAAGCTTGAGGTTAGAAAGGAGCCAAGCTAAAGTAACAATATATATATATATATATATATATATATATATATATATATATATATATATATATATATATATATATATATATATATTGAAATAAAGTCCTGTATTAAGTAGAAATAATTATAGGTTATTTATCTCCTCGTGTGCCTTTGATTTGTCATTGGGTAAACCAGACTAAGAAAAATAGGAGTTTTTTTTTCCCAAAAAAGAAATGGATATGCTTATTAGTGATAGAGACTACCATGAAAATTACACAAAAGCTATCATCTTTCATAGGCCTAGACACACTAAGACAATAGACATGTCGAAAAACTCTAAACATTCAGGGAATTAGGAAGATGTGGAGACATTCACCTCAATAGGCACTAGGTCAACAACATTGTTAGGAGTAGTAGGTCTATTTCCACACATGATGACTATCTCGATCTTTGCTAGGTGCTTGTTCATATCTCTGAGTTGTAATTGGAGTTTATCCATCATAAAAAGATTTAACTTTTTGCATCATTTAATTCAAGAGATATTTTCCCAAGAATTTCTTTAGCTTCCAGTAGAGACCCATAGTATGCAAATATTGATTCTTACACCCCCTCATATGGCCTATGTTATGCACCTAGCCGATCACTATCACAACAACCTCGGAAATAGAATTAAAATCACGATCGATGATGACCTCCTCCTTCGCTTCCATTAGTTCTTATGGAATCTCAAGTGGGACTTTCATATGAAAGAGTTGAACTGAGGACTAGGCTCGAGCTCTTGCCCGAAGAACCTTGTCCACCTCTGCCATGTTGATGCCTGGCTTGTTGACGAGTCATGGTTACTAACTTTTCATGAGAAATTGAGACGAGCAATGACGTAGACCATGGACAAGAGAAGGAGCACAAATTAGATGAAACAAAATACCTCCACAAACTAAAGGAAACTAGAGCTCGACACTATTTCAAGTTGCTTAGGCTTGCAACATATGTTGTGATCTCCTCTAACTCTAGTCTCCAAATAGTAGGAAGAAACATTGATAACCAAAATTTGTATATATGTTGGGTGGCAAGATTTAGAGAAGGGGGTCTTGGTCCAACACCAAAAAAACCCCTTAGCAAAGCATAACATAACCAGGAGACCCACCCACAATTAGAGAGGCAAGTTTCAAAACTTGTTGCGGAGAAATGCAAGGAATGTGAGTGATCAAACATGAGTGGATAATAACTAGCTATACCAATCTGAATTGCAATGAACACCATCATGGGCTAGAGTCAATGTACTTTGCGAAGCTTCCCATATCCAAATGCTAATTCACCATATCCAGTGTCATTTGTGGGAGGGGATAGGCCATGTTTACTTCTCGATAACATCTTAGCAAGCACTACACTAAGCTCATTCCATGTTGCAACCATAATGGAGGGTGGTAGGCACATCTCCCTCAAGTAAGCTTTGAGGTGACAATAACTATCCCCCTCTCTGTGTTTATCTCTCCCTATCACCCCATCAAGGTTGAAGTAATAAAATACAATTAAGGATACATTTTTTTTCTTTCCAACTAAGCTAAGGGTGGGCTAAGGCCAATCCTACTCTTAGATGGAAAAACAATGTTTCTACTTGTGAGATACTCTAAATGTACCATAAAACAATTTTTATTACAAAAATAACTCTTACGATTGAACTCTCCCCATAAAATTTGAACTAATAACTTCATATAAATTAAACCCCACACAAACTCGATAATGTAGAGATATGTGCGTTGCACCTCATGGATAGTAAAGTGTAGAGATATACGCGTTGCCTTACCTTTGAAAAAGATCAAAATGGGGAGAATTGGCCACTTTGTTCAGGCGATTCCTATTTGTTACCTTATAGGAATTTTAATGTGGCCTGACATGGGCCGCATTAAGGTGATACAACACGCCGCTAAGTGATTTTTCTCTCTCATCACTTAGCGACGTGTTGTATCGCCTTAATGCGTCCCCATGTCAGGCCGCATTAAAATTCCTGTAAGAAATAGGAATTTCCCTTTGTTCATCGTTGCACAGAGAACACGCACCTTTCGTTTTCAAACGGAGGAAAGGCAAATTTCATATCTATTGTAGCTGAAGGCTGTCAAATCAGGGGACGCCTTTATCGTTTTTCAATTAGAACTCACCAACAGGAGTCCGAAACGTGTCGATCATCGGCACCAAGGACAAGATGTGTCGTCTTTTTATTTTTATGGATTTTTGTGGCGAGAAAGTCGGTTTGGGTCACAGAAGTGGGATCACGGCCATTGCCACAGAGACTCCGGATCAATATCTCTCGCCCAATTCAGTGCGATAGCTTTTGCGCATCGCATTCATTCCAAGAGTTATGTTCCAACCCGCGCATGCTGCTTCGGTTCATTCGCCTGCACCCATCCACATACCGTTTCTTTTTGGTCTTTCAACTCCTTAAGGCCTTATAAATTCTCGCGATCTCTCATGCTGGGAATCCGCGCCCTGGAAGCTAGTCTAAACTAGAGGATGGATTTTTGTTTGTCCCTCCTGCAACATTTTCTTGAATAGCGGCAGGAAGCCATTCATGAGATCTTGATTATTCTTCAAAACCTAGTAAACGCTGAAGCTAGTATAAACTAGTGGAGGGAAGCTCAGTTATTCTGTTCATAGAGCAAATTTAAGTTGAACGCCTGCCCATACTCAGATTTTGGGATTTTGCTGAAAATGGGGCGAGGTAAAATATAAACCAAGAAGATCGAGAATAGCGTGCGCAGGCAGGTGACCTTCTGCAAGCGCCGAGGCGGTCTGATGAAGAAAGCCTACGGGCTTTCAGTGCTGTGCGATGCAGAGGTGGCGCTCATCGTTTTTTCTGGCCGAGGAAAGCTCTACGAACTTGAAACCAGCCACAGCAACAGGAACAGGTATGCCTGACCATATTTAACTTCTACTACACATCAATGCCGGTGGTTTTAATCTACATTATCGATCATGAATGTTTGCTTTTGCTTCTTCTAATGTTCTAGGCGGGCTACATTTAATTTAGAGGGTTCATTCTGGAATCTGACTAGCCATCAGTTACTATTCTGTGATAATGGAAAGGGTACAAGTTTGGTTGTGTTTCAATTTTGAAATTCTTTTTCCATTATTCAACCTCAAAATAAAACCATGCATTACACCCTCCAAACGTTTTAGTTTGCTTGAGATATAGTGTGGGAGAACCCAAAGGATCTTTATCACCAGTTACCTTGTAATTCATAAAATGTGCACTTGGAGGTCCTCCAAAAGTTCAGGGTTTAATGGGACAAATCCTTTGGTTTCTTGTCTGAGCTTATTCTCGGGAAATATTTTATTATGGAGCGGCGTTTAACTTTGATCTGGTCAAAACTTTCTCTATGAAACTTCTATATTTATATTTTATAGGTTTAAAATTTATTAATTTTTTTATTTTTATTTTTATTTTTTTATATGATATATTTATATTTTTTTTCATTATTTCATGTATTTATTCAAACAAGAACATTTTTGTTTTAATATAAATAAAATGCTTATATTATTTAGAAAAAAATATTGGTTATATATATATATATATTTCTAGAATATATCTTCTATATTAATGATTTCTAATTCTTTTGCTTCTCATAAAATATCGTTATATGTATTTTTCTTTATAAATCTTACACATAATTAGTACGTTTATCTAAACATCTTTTTCAAATATTACATTCATTAATTATATTAACATTTTCCACATATGCATTGATGAATTAATAAATATTGAAAATTATTATATTTATGAATATCTTGATTTATTAATAAAAACCCAAGAATCAAGTTGGTTTCCTAAAAAAAATTTTGATCCTAAATTTCAAAAAAGCATCATTTGAAATTCTTTTCATAGGTGTAGTTTTCATCCAATATCTCAAGAAAGCATCATTTGAAATTCTTTCATCCTAGATTTAGCAACTTTCTATAATTGAAATAAGTGTCATATAAAGGGTGATTCAGTGACTTTCTATTATTGCAATAAGTGTGTCATATTTCTTACTCTGTTATAATAAAGCAAAATGCAGTATTGTAATGTAATAAAGAATTAATACAATGTAGAATAAATATATTGCTCAAATAAATTAGAGAATAATTATAACGCTGTATGGGAGCAGAGAATATATGCACAATAGTAACAGAGACTAATTTGATGGTAATTTTTAGTATTTAAAATGGAAAACCATAAATGTTTTATTATTAATATTTTATTCTTACTGTGTTTTAGTTGACTGGATTTTTTACCATGTTTTCTTCCCCTAACCCTAGTGAGATTTGATCAAGAATCGCTTTATTAACAAGGCTCATCCTCAACTAATTATACTAACCAGATTTAACCGCTCAATCTTACTATTATACTACTTAAATTTGAAATATTATATTACTTAAACTTTTCCAAAATTATACTGCGGCTAAACTCTACGGTTGAAAACACTTCTATAGCGAGCCCAACCTCCCATTCATCTCTGATTATCGTTTACAATGATATCCATTTCTTAATCTACCCATGGAATATGTTTTGGGCGAATGAGCAGATCGGCCACAGGTTGGAGGCCGTGCGTCCAGCGTTGCTCGAGATAAAAGGCTGTCACACTTATAATAAATTGGCGATGGTAAGCTCAAGGTCGGAAAGCAGCCATGGCGAAGCAATAAAATAAAGTCACTGGTATAAATATATGCGTTCCCTTTCCTAAGACAAGATCGGGAGGAGGCCAGTGGGTTTATCATTACACACTGTACTCTCCCTCCATTTGAGAAAGGGAGGGAAAATAAATTTTAGTTTCGGTTCTAGTTGGACAGTGGTCAAATCGAGGAACTCCTTTATTGTTTTTAAATTGTATCTCAACAATGGGAGCCCAAAACGTGTCGATCATCGGCACCAAGGAGCAGATGGGGTGTGTTTTTTAAACGGAGTGTGTGGGGCAGAAAATTCGGTCTCGGCCATAGAAGTTGGATCACGGCTGTGGCCACGGATACACCCGTATCAATCTCTCTCGGCCAATTCAGTGGCAGACCGGCTGTCGATGAGCATCCCTTCCAAGACTTGTGTTCCAACCCGCATATGCCTTTTTTCCTTTTTTAGGGTTTTTTACCCTTCTTCACCTTAATACTCCTCCTGTGCTTATAGACACTTTTATTCTCGCGATTCCCCATACACGCTGGAAGTTAGTTTAGATGATTAAGCTTTTTAAACTATTAATAAACTAATATTATTTATTTAATTATATATATAACTAGGTGAATTTTTAATAAAATTGACCCCAAAAAAAATAAAAAATATCTATAAAAAAATAATCCATTTGAAATTTTCCATAGAAACCACTAATAAAAAAATTAATTATTCTGCAAACCTAAACCCTGAAGCCAGTATAAACTAGTGGAAGAAAGCTCAGCTATTCTATTCATGTAACAAATTTAGATTCAACGCCAGCATTTAGTCCACTTTTATTTATAATGGATGTTTGCTGCTGCTTCGTCTTCTAATGTTCTGCACGGGCAGCATTGAATTTATAGGATTCATTTATGGAATAAGATTAGCAACCAGATCCCAGTCAGCCTGTTGCAAGTGAAAGAGTGCAAGTTTGATTGTGTGCCAATTTTGAAATTCCTTTTCCATTATTCAACCTGCTAATAAAACCAGCCGTGACAAACTCCAGATATTTTAGTATACTTCGAAATGTAATGTTTGTGCAATTAAATTCATGGGAAAGCATATGTGTGGAGTCTAGAAATGTAAAGTGATAAACTCGTGGCAGAAGATCTATCACCGGATCTTGGGTAATTCATAAAACTTAGTACTTATAGGTCGTCCAAAAGTTGAAGGCATAATGGGATAAAAATTTATAAGCCACTCTTATCCTTCATAATGTTGGAAGTTTGACAACGAATTATGTAAGTTTGGGAAAAAATGTAACTAGTTAGTTTTATACCGAAATAGCAGTTATGTAACGGAGGAGGCTTGTATAAAACTAGTGAATGCCCGAGAAATGTAATAGTGAAGAATCATTGTTGAATTAATAGAGATTTCAATCCCTTGCCCTATGGATGTTTCCTTGACACCCTGTCAAGGTTTTACCACATAAATCCTATGTAGTTACTTGTGTGTAAATTCAGTTTTCAAATTTGTTATATGCTTTCATTGGTCAATGTATGACTAAATTGTTTTTCCTTCTTCACTTATTCACTTATTAGAATTACAATTGGTATCAAAGCTTTTGAGTTTTTTGAAGAGGAGGAGTCTGGAACGGGAGGCCAATGTCCACCTGCGTGAGTCGAGCGTCCATCTGCGTGCATGGAGGAGGCCCTGTATTGTTACGTGCTGCCAGAGCAGCTTGTCGCAGTTGTGAAGGCTCTGCGTGTGCGTGAAGGAGAGGTTCACCTGTGTGGTGAAGCCCATTTTCCTGCGTGAAGGCAAGGAGGAGACGTTGGTGAGAGTTCACTGCCCTGCACCATCGCTGCGTGGAGAAGCCCATTTGCCTACGTGAACTGCCTGTGTGAAGGAAAGGAGGAGATGTTGGTGAAAGTTTGAAGCAGAGGTTCACTGCCCTGCATGAACTGCCTGCGTGTAGGCGTGGAGAGGATGCTGCCAAACCTCTGGTGAAGGGCTACGTTGACTGCAGCGTGAGGATGAAGAAAAGTCTAGAACGGGGGCTGCATTGACTGAAGCGTGAGGACGAAGAAGAGTCTAGAATGGCGTGAAGAGGAAGCTGCCAAACCTTTGGTGAAGGGTTGTGTTGATTGCAACGTCGTGAACGTGTTCCCTGAGTGGAAGAGCCATCGAACCAGGCAGAGCTTGCATGTGTGAGGGAAAGAGCTGTTGTCCAGCGAAGAGGAAGGTGTTGTCCCTGCCTTCTTCCTGCGTGGAAGAGCCAGACCTGCGTGGGAGGAGGACCGTGATCTCTGCGTGCTGGAACCCCTGAGAAAGTCTGCTGCAAACGCTGTCTCTATCGCCATTATTAACATTGGACACTGTCATGAATCCTGGTATTTTTTGAAAGAAATTTTTGTCCTAGAACTTTTTTTTTTCCAGAAAGTTGTAAAAATAAAGATTTGTGTAAATTGAAGAATTTCTGGAAATAAAAGGGTGGATGTATGTAAATTGAAGGAAAAAAGACAAAGGTTGTTTTTTTTTTAATTGAAGTAAAGGAAAAAAGTTTTTTTTAATGGTTTTTCCTATTTAAATTGAAAAGAAAAATTTCTTGGAGAAATAAGGAAAGATAAACACTAGTTGAAAGACTAAAGATTAAAACCCTAGAAAAATGGCCAAGATGCCGAATGCAAAATTGGAGGTGGAGAAATTCACCGAAAAGAGCAATTTTTCTCTTTGAAAACTGAAGGTTAGGGATCTGCTTGTGCAACAAGGGTTGCACAAGGCATTGGATGGGGTAACTAAGAAACCTACAACCATGACTACTTCAGACTAGGAGGATTTGGATGCCCGAGCTCTCAGTACCATCCGGTTATGCCTGGCAGATGAAGTTCTCTTCAATCTTGTTGAAGAGGCTACAACGTCAGGATTGTGGGAAAAACTGGAAAAACTCTATATGACAAAGTCATTAACCAACATAATTTATCTGAAAAGACAGTTGTATAGTCTTCGAATGAAAGAAGATTCAAAAGATGTAGAACATTTGAATGTTTTTAATACACTTATATGTAAATTAACAGATATGGAAGTTAAAATTCAGGAAGAAGATAAAGCCATAACCTTGCTGTGTTCTCTGTCCGAATCATGGGATCACTTCGTAACTTTAATCAACTTGAGCATTGCTGATTATTTGAAGTTTGAGTCAGTCGTGGGAGCTCTCTTGCTTGAAGAAGTACGAAGGAAATCTTGTACTGAAACAGCTGCATCAGAAGCCATGGTAGCAAGAGGACGCTCAAAGGAAAAAGGAGAAAAACCAAGGGGGTCTTACAGATCTAAATCGAAGGGAAAGAAGTGTAAGGCAAAATGTTGGCACTGCAATAAAATTGGACACTTTAAGAAAGACTATTGGAAACGAAAAGAATCTGATAACTCGAAGAGAGAAGCGAATCAAGTCGATTCAGGTATGATAAACGAAGTTTTATCTGCTGAAGAATTATGTATGATAGATGAAACTTCACCTGAATGTAATGTCTCTCTGGGTTTAGAAAGTTGGCTGTTAGACTCTGGTGCTTTTCATCACATGTCCCCACATAGAAATTGGTTTACTTCGTATGAAAATGTAAACAATAGTTTTGTGTTTATGGGTAATAATGTGTCATGTCAGACTTTTGGGATGGGAAATATCAGGATTAAGATGTATGATAACAGTTAGAACATTAACTAGTGTTAGACATGTACCTGATTTGAAGAAAAATTTGATTTCTTTTGGGAGCGTTGGATTCAGATGGTTATAAGTTTACAGGTCAGGATGGCATCTGGAAAGTCTCTAAAGGAGCTGTAGTGGTTATGAAAGCAGAAAAGGTCGGAAATCTTTACAAGTTAAAAGGAAGTACTCAGGTCAGTGAAACAATGGTTGCGTCAGAAAAGGAAGAAGCAGGTACTCGTCTATGGAATCAACGATTAGGTCATATGAGAGAGAAAGGTCTTTAGATACTGATGAAACGTAAATCTCTTCCCCATTAGAAATCCTTGAAGTTAGATTTCTGTAAACATTGTGTGTATGGAAAACAGTGTAAACTGAGATTTAAAGTTGGAAATCATAATAGTAAATGTATTTTAGACTATATTCATTCTGATATGTGGGGACCATCCCCTGTTGTGTCATATGGAGGTGCTCTATATTTTTAACATTTATTGATGATTTCTCTCGTAAATTTTGGGTTATTATGCTAAAAAAGAAAGCTGATGTATTCAATGTCTTTAAACAATTTAAAGCAATGGTAGAGAAAAGAATAGACAAATCTATTAAATTTTTAAGAACTGACAATGGTGGTGAGTTCACTTCAATTGAATTTGAACAATATTGTAAGGATGAGGGAATTATTAGACACAAAACTGTTGTTTATACTCCTCAGCAAAATGGTGTTGATGAGCATATGAATCAGACTCTTATGGAAAGAGCGAGAAGCATGATCAACAATGCTAACTTGCAAAAGGAGTTGTGGGTAGAAGCAATATCTATTGCTTGTTATTTAGTTAACAGATCACCTTCAGTGGCAATTAATTGTAAAATTCTTGAAGAAGTTTGGACAGGTTAGTCTTGTGATTATTTACATTTGAGGATATTTGGCTGTGATGCTTATTCTCTTATTCCTAAAAATCAACGTTCAAAATTAGATTCAAAATCGAAGTGTTATGTCTTTGTTGGGTATGACTATGCAGTGAAAGGATATCGGTTGTTGAATCCTACATTGCGGAAGATAGTCATTAGTTGAGATGTAACATTTGATGAATCTTCTTTTTTAAAATCAAATCTTGAAAGAATTGAACAGGAACAGGTATCACCAAATCAACGAGTTCAGTTGGAGGCTAGACCTTTCAGTGATAGTCAAAAGGAAGGAGAGGCTTCTGGAGAAAATGGTGTTGAAGACACAAAGGAAGTTGTTGAAGCTTCTAAACCAGTTCAGCAACCAGTCACTCTAAGAAGGTATACAAGGGAAAGAAAAACTCCCAAAAGGTATGAAGATTCTGCTTCATCTTTTTCTTTGATTACTGAAAATGGGGAACCTTCTTGTTATCGGGAAGCAGTAGATGATACAGATAGCGAAAAATGGAAAACGACTATGGAAGAAGAAATGGATTCCTTAGCCAAGAACAATACTTGGGATCTTGTAGAGCTTCTTGAAGGGAGAAGTGTTGTTGGATGCAAGTGGGTCTTCAAACTGAAACGAAAAGTTGTGGAAGTATCGAAAGGTATAAGGTGACCCTGGTAGCAAAAGGGTATTCTCAGGTTGAAGGTATAGACTTTCATGAGATTTTTTCTCCAGTTGTAAAACTTGTTTTTATTCGTACTGTGTTAGCACTAACTGCGTTACTTAATCTTGAGTTAGAACAGTTAGATGTTAAAACAACATTTCTACATGGTGATTTGAATGAAGAGATATATATGGAACAACCAGAAGGTTTTGTACAAGGTCGCAACAGAAGATTAGTTTGCAAGCTCAGGAAATCACTATATGGTCTGAGGTAGTCTCTCAAACAATGGTACAAGAAGTTTGATTCCTTCATGGTGAGCAGAACTTTATAAGAAGTGAGTATGATCATTGTGTATACTTCAAAAGTTTCAATGGCATATCCATTATCTTAGCTTTGTATGTTGACGATATGCTTGTTACAAGCAAAAGCATGGAAGAGATCAACAGGTTAAAGGCTCAGTGCTTTAGGACGTTTGATATGAAGGATCTTGGAGAACCAAAACATATCTTGGGCATGAAGATACACAGAGACAGGAAAAATGGTAAGCTTTGGTTATCACAGCAGAAGTATGTGGAGAAAGTACTTGAAAATTTCTCTATGAACAATGTGAAACTTGTTGATGTTCCACTAGATTCCCATTTTAAGCTTTCTTCAGTTTTGAGTCCTAGAACTGATGAAGACAAGCAATATATGTCTCATGTAGCATATGCAAATGCTGTAGGCAACTTAATGTATGTGATGGTATCTATAAGACTTGACATTTCACATGCAGTTGGAGTTGTCAGCAGGTTCATGGCAAATTCAGGTAAAGAACATTGGCAAGCAGTGAAATGGGTGCTTTGATATCTAAGAGGCACAAGTGACCAGTGCATCGTCTTTAATGGTAGTGAAGGTTCAGTCTGCGGATATGTAGATGCTGATTATGCAGATGATTTGGACAAAAGAATATCTACTACAGGTTATGTCTTTACTCTTGCAGGTGGATAGATTAGTTGGATGTCAAAGCTTCAAGAAACAGTTGCGTTGTACACTACCGAAGCTGAATATATAGCTGCTTCAGATGCCAGTAAAGAAGCTATCTAGTTAAAGGGTCTTCTCGATGAGATTGGAAGGACGCAAGAGAAAGTGAATGTACTTTGTGACAGTCAAAGTGCTATTCACTTGGCTACAAATCCTGCTTATCATAGCAGAACCAAGCACATTGATGTAAGGTATCATTTTCTGAGACATGTGATCAATGGCGGAAAAGTAGCTCTTCAAAATGTTCATACGTGAGAGAATTGTGCAGACATATTCACAAACCCAGTTACAGTAGAGAAGCTACGATGGTGTTTAACTTCTCTTGGCTTGCAGAAAAGATGATGAATGGGCATGGGCAAGGGATTAGGAAAATTGTTGTCAAGGTGGAGTTTGTTGGAAGTTTGACAATGAATTATGTAAATTTGGGTAAAAAAGTAACTAGTTAGTTTTATACCGAAATAGCAGTTATGTGACGGAGGAGGCTTGTATAAAACTAGTGAATGCCCGAGAAATGTAATCATGGAGAATCATTGTTGAATTAATAGAGATTCCAATCCTTTGCCCCGTGGATGTTTCCTTGACACCCTGTAAAGGTTTTACCATGTAAATCCTGTGTAGTTACTTGTGTGTGATTCAGTTTTCAAATATGTTATATGTTTTTCTTGGTCAATGTATAACTAAATTGTTTTTCCTTCTTTACTCATTCACCTATTCGAACTACACATAAAAGCTACAGTCGAACAATTATGTTTTTTTGTCCTGAAAGTTATGAAAATTTTGGTCATATTTTGAAAAAATCTGCCAAAGATTTTCGTAAATCCAAATAAAAATTGTTAAAAATTATAATTTTAGGTGTATTTGACATTTTTTATGGTGCTGAATCCATTTCTATTATCAAAAACATGCTTCAAACAATGCCTCTACAAATATTTTTAGAAATTTTTTTGTCCGGCCACCTTTCTATACAACTCTTTCCTAAAACACTCTTCTATATACTTCCAAACATATAGAAAAGCATATAAAAAATAACAAAGACAGACAAACTAATAAATGATTGTTGAAATGAATTAAATGAACAACATACCTCATTGTGGTTTCCTTTTTGAATGGACATGGGATGCTTATTCATATTATAGCATAAACCTCTCCTCTATTAAATTTAGGCATTCCGTTCACTACGGCTTTTTAAAAACTCCAATATATATGTTAAAATGAATTAAATGAAGAGCGTACCTCATTGTACTTTCCTTTTGATACTTATCCATATTATAGCATAAGCCTCTCTTACATTATTTTATACAACATTAAATTTAGGCATTTCATTCATTACATTGATCACTTTTTAAGATATTCAAGTTTGAGATGTTCAATTTTTTTTAATGAAATTTGTATTTTATTGCTATAAATAATAAGTTAAAATGATAAACAATGTTTAAACTAATTTAAATAAAATATTATCATAAATATTTGTCTATATTATTTTGGGTTTTTCAAATTGCAATTTTTTTAATGAAACTATTTTTTTCATCAAATTCAATCTATCTTCATATATCAATTACTAATAATAATAATATTAGATTATTAGTCTACTATTTTTTTTTGGTTATTTCTCCTACATGAGAATTTTATTTGTATTCTTGTCTATGCTTGAATTTTCTATTTAAATGGATAAATGTGAGATATACATTAATATATTGACTTCCATAATCTCTCATAATCTATTCACTATTAGAATTCATGTCCAAAGTATTTTAGCAAGCTCTTTTACATGTATTGAATGTCAAATTCAAGGACCAAATGTCTTTCCTAGATGAACTATAAAACCTCACTTTAGGTTATATTATCTTGGAAAAATCAACTTCTCAATGAAATGTTGTACATCTCCCTTTGGTTGTGTTCAATCGTATTTTCTCATGAAAATATCTCATCAACTACCAACCTTTACCTTTCAACTTGTCAAACTTTCCTCGCCCTTGAGAGGAATCTATATATTTATGTTACATAAGATTTCCTAAAGCATTGTGTTGTCGTTGCTACAACACTCTCTAAAATTTTTGCGTACATCTAAATTTCATAACCTACTTTAACCTCACATGTTGTTGTTTCTAGTAGTAAGAGTCATTCCATGAATATTCTCTAAGTTTTATCGTCACTTTAGGAAGAAACTCAAGTGTCGTCTTTTGGCATGGGAGCGTGACACATCACCAAAGTGAAGTTATGGTTCATTTTAACGGGTAACTTTGGTGCCAATGATTCTTATTTTTCATATAGACATGTATTACATTCATTCCCAAATTTTTATGCATTGTTGCACAAGTGTCGTGACTATCGTTGTAAAGTGTATCTTTATAAGTGTCGCACTTGAAGGAGGTTGTTGTATTATCTCCACGTTAAGGGGATCGTGTTTTTATTGTGTACTGAGTGTTCAATGTTGTGTTGTCAGTTTCTCTAAGTGTGTGTGATCATTCATGAGTTCAAACCTGGTTTCATTTCTACCTCATTAATCCCATACTTAGTCAAATTCTGGAAAGTTATCACCTAATCAACTTGAATCACTCAGCCCACTGGAACTACGCATTACATAGTGTAAACCCTCAAGATTATCCCTTGCCCCCTGGAATTGGGCAATGTGCAGTTCCTATCTCTAAGGACTATACATTGCGCAGTCTCAATGCTCAACCCTAGCCCCTTGACCTCCACAACTGCACAATTCATCCTCCTAGTCAACCGCCTTATGCGTATTGCGTAGTGGCAAGTCTCAAGTTATCATTCTCCTCCTTGAATTGTGAATTTGTGCAATACCTAGGCCTCTGTCTCTCCTGTACTGCAAATTGAGCAACTTTAGGGCTCAAGACCGTCTCGCTGAGCTCCTTAACCGCGTAGTCATCTTGCCTAGGCTTCCAGAAATGTGTACTACATAATCTCAAGCTTTAATCCATCACTCCTGGTCCCTGGAATTGCGCATTGTAAAACCCTTGAGTCTTACTCTCATTCAAAGACCCAATTCCAACTCAATTAGTGATTTTCATGAAGCATGTTAGACTAGGAGTTTTTCGGACTGATGTCGTCTTGTCATGTGTTAGTTCTAGTTGTAGGTTCTATATTTTCACATGACAGGATGATGATGGAGGAGAAGAAGAAGGAGATCATGCTAGAAGACACCTATGAAGATGAAAGATAAACTGACCATTGAACAAGAAGATGGGGGGACACTTGATTGCGACATATGTTGGAAGATCAATACCATAGTGGAAACTCCCTATCGTCAAGGCTTATGGAGGAGGAAGAGAAAGAGCATGTACCATCTCTCAAGAAGACAAAAGGATAACAACATGAAGAGTGGCTTGTCATTGCCACATCATCATCAAGTCGTTTCCATTAGTGTTAAGTCATGACTTATCACACTGTCACTTCAAGGTGTCAGATGAGTTATTATGTGCCACATTATTTGTGGATGTAATATGTAATTTTCGAATATTATGAGAAATGAAATGTGAAGTGGAAGTCCAAGAGTCATCTATAGAATGTGAGAGTCATGAGGGTAGTCCAAGAGTCACGAGGGAGGTGAAGACTCATCTCATTTGTTATATATACACCCTAATAGCTCAAGCAAAATAATTTTCACCTTGGCTCCTCCCACTAGGCACTAGGGAGGAAGATAGTTCTTTTGAGGAGCAAGTGGTAGCCCTAACGCTTCACTATTAGAGCTAGTGGTGTTCATTGTACCAATGTATCTTTGAACTTTTTCTTAATACTTGAAGCTCATTGATCCAACACACTTTCATGCGTATGTTTTAAATGTTGTAAAACTATTCTTTGAATGATTGCGATGTATGTTGTTTTCATTCATACTTAATAAATTGAACTATTTTGGTGGTTTTGGCACTTATCTTGTTGAAGGTTTGTTGTATTTATTTGAACGACCATTGCTTCTATGTGAATTATTTCTCTGGTTGATCAATGATTCTTTCATATATATGTGTTCGTGTGTCTATATTAGATTAATACTATTACTCTTCTCTTAAAGGCTCACTTTAATTTTCCCTCTGGTGAAAGAAACTTGATACAATCTACAACTGAACATTCCACAAGGCATACTCAGTTGTTCATTCAAAAATACATGCATATCACTCATGATAACCATTGTAGCCAAGGCTATTTAAGAATCATGGGCAGCCAGGCCTTAATTCTAGAAGGGATCCTACACCAAACGATGTGAAGTCTAATTTATACATTTCATCGGGGTGAACCCCTTGCATGTTGGCGGTCTCTAGAAATGTCAACATTCTAGCACTAGTAGGAGGGAAACCACCTTTTTATGGCTGATAATTCATTGCATCCTAACAAGTAGACTTTCCTACAAGGCAGTAATGTTCCCATTTCCACTCAAACTCATACTCTTGAGAGAGAGGAAAATTCTCAGCCTAGTCTGGGACAAGCATTTGCGGTTACTTATGATTATCTCTAGACTATCCAACCCATTACTCATCAGTTTGCGAGAGGTCTTGTTTTACTCCTTGTTGTTGCTATTCTACCGCGTAAGCCTATAAAGAAAGAAACAACTCCCAATGTCATCTTAGTTTCTTTAGTGGAAGATTTGGTTATCACAACCATAGAGGAATTAGTTGATCCTACGGAAAGAAAGATTTATCAAGGGGAACTTCCTCTTGTTCAGGAGAATTTTGACTGTGAAGGGGAATATTTTCAGTTTTCTTACGAGGAACATCCTGATTATAATGCAGATTTGAATGGTGAAGAAGAATCATATTTAGACTCTGAAGAAGAGGAGGAGGAGGGAGACGAAGACATGGTTGATGAACACTTGGATTGGATTTCACAAGGGCCACTCACTCTTTCAGATAATCTTCATAAGATGTTGAAACATCCATAAAAGCTATTATCACAGTTCAATCTTGATAAGCAGGCTAAAGCAAAAGACCACATTGACAATTTCTACATGCATTTACGAATGCTTGAGGTATGTTTGACAATGTTGCTTGTAGAATATTTCTATACACTTTAGAAGGTAGAGCATCTGTATAGTATCATAGTCTTCCTATCAATTCAATCCATAGCTGGAGGGAGTTTAAGAAGTTATTTTTAGATAAAATTGTTGATCATCAAACTCCCATCATGTTATTAAAAGAACCAGGGAACCCAAAAATTGGGGAAAAAGAAGGAGTTAAAGATTTTAACAAAAGGTTTACTCATTTGTTGAACAAGTTCCCCATTGATGCACAACTGCATGATGACATTACCAAATATTATTACATAGATACCTTTCCAACTAACATTTTTGTGTTTGTCAAAAGAGCTACAAAGGATACTTTGGCCTTAAACTATGTAGAAGCTCTTGTTGTTGAAAAGGATTTGCATTCTATTGGAGTCATTGAAGACACTGATGATCCTAAAGAATTCAAGGGAACTGGTAACAAAAACCAAGCCTCTTACAACAAAGCTAAAGAGAAATACTCCTTTGATATGGAAAGCTTGACCAAGTCATTGAAGCTGTTGACGAACAAAGTATTAGAGTTAAAGATAAGGTCAAATGAGGCATCCACTACCAACAACAAGTGTTTTAGGCCACCTTTCTTTAAAAATAAAAATAACTCTCAACCGGCCAAATATGCTCAAAGTTCTAACGTGATGTTCAATATTGAAAGTTTGGGCATGGATAATTTTTGCACTTTTCACCAAGAGAAGCATTCAAAAAAAACATGCCCACAGTGGAATCACAATATGAACACTATGATGGCTAATTTGGTTGATACCTTATTAGTAGAAGAACAACCTAAGCAGAGTGAAGAAGCAAATGAACCTACTGCAACCAAAGAAAATTTGGGTGCTAGACACACAGTGAATACTTTTAATGTTATATACAACGTTCATAGGAAAAGTGTTTATGAAAGATCAACGAGTGAATCTCCTCCCTGACAATCAACTGGTTGTTACAATTTGAGGAGAAAGGGACCTATTTCTGAGCAGGAACTTAAGAAGAAATTATTGTGTAGGATTCTACCACCTTCTAATCCAACTCAAAACTCATAGAATAAGTCTAGAAGTGCTCCTGCTGCCAAGAACACTTCCACCAACAATAAGAGAAAGTCCACCACTCTCGAAGTGTTGAATAAAGCTACACCACCTGATCTGTCAGCGCAACCCATTAAGATGGAAAGTATTGATTAAAACATTGTCGATGATATGAAACGAGCTCAGGCCAACATTTCAATATTTGAGCTGACAAAGATACTGTGGTAGCATGAACTGATTATCGAGGAAATCTCATCACACTCTCCAACAAGTAAAGAAGTTCATGCTTCTTAGGTAATGTCTATTAACTCTCATGATATTATCGAATATGTAGTTAATGCTTTCAATTTGAATTTTAACACTCTCTTCCCTCTATTTCTTTTAACTTTTGAAATCTTTAATTATAATGTCCATAATTGTTGGTTGATTCTGATGCATCCATGAATGTTTTTCCATTATTTGTCACTAAGAAAGTTGATGCTAAATGGGATAAAATTGATGCAAAAATCATACAATTGTACAAATCATTTGTCCAAGCCATTGGTGAACTCAGTAATGTTATCATTCACTTATCATATGACAATAGAGTTTACCAGTGCATAACCATTATAATCGTGGACATTCCTTACGCATACAGTTTATTGTTGATCAAATATTGGTCTAAATAGTTACAAGGGTACTTTTCAACTGACTTGACACATTTATGGCTTCCATACAAGGGAAGAAACAATCAAATTCAAGTAGAAAGTGAGCCTTACATGAAACATACCATGACACAACTTGAGGAAAAAAATGAACCAATGGGCTTTGCAGATGTTATTTTCAGAAATTGCTTTCTAGAAGTAGATCACAGATATTATCTTACACAACCTTCACTAGTCCCATTAGATACACAGTTGGAACTCCTTCCACAAAATCAAACTAGTGTAAATGACTCTTATACAATAGATGTAAATAGTAGTAGTGTAGGACATAGCTTTGGTTTTGCTAATATTCGGAATTTGTATTTTGATGGTTTTGTTGATGGTGCTATGTACCACCAACATACAGGAAGTTTCCTTGATGTGAAGTCCCAATTAGACCTCACACTGTTTGGAGTAGGAGCCCCATCCGGAGTATCGGGCCAACCACCATAACACAAAGGTTCGTCTTGGTTTCAAAATATAACATAAGAGATTATATACGTAAACCTTGAATAAGCAAGTAAGTTGAAATTTGTAAAGCACCAAATGTAAAATGTAAAAGGAAACCTTCACGAGGGGAGACAAGAAGTGAGTCTCTAAGAGGAAATTGAAAGTACTAACGTAGAAGAGGCATACGAGAGCATGGAAAGATTCATTAGCCAAATAGTTCACACAACGATATTAAAGCAAATAGAACACACATTCAACAATATGAGTACCAAAACCATTGAAATAGTTTAATTTCTCATGTACACATGAACACAACAGATACCATAAACATCCCAAGAATAGTCCTAAAACATTTGCGACACATGCACGAAAATGTGTTGGGTCATAGAGCTTCAATTATAAGGTGAAAGATCCAAGTACATTAATTACAATAGCGAAAAATAGTTCCAATAGTGGAACATTAAGTCACTCCTTGCTTCTCCAAAGAATAATGTTTCTATCTTATGCCAAGTAGAGAAGCCAAGACTAGCTCTCCAAAGCTTAAGCCTCCAAAATCCCTTTGCTTCAGTTATGAGGTTGCTTTTATAACACGGGGGATGATATTTCATATCCCATGATTCTTGAATTACCCTCATGACTCTTGGACTTCAATTATGACCTTTGTACTTTTATGCGACTCTTGAACTTCTAAATGACTTTTGGACTTCTTTTAAAGATATTTTTTCCATATATAACTAATTGGATTTTCATATTCCACATATGACTCTTGGACTTCCACTTATTTGTGTTTAAAATCATTATAATAATACATCATGACCTCCACATCATCATGTGACTAGTCTTGACATGTCACTAGATTTGATGACTGAGACTAATAGTGACTGATGACATGGAATTTCTCTAGTGGTGACATGGATTTCATTTGTGTCTTCATTCTTTATACATCTTTAATCATTGATGTCCTCACCCTCCAACGACTCTTTAATTTAATGGAGTCTTTGGAGTGTGCTCTTCATTCTTCATGCAACTTCTTTCATTTTTTTTCTTTTCCTGATCTTCCTCATGCATGCTTTCCATGGTGTTTTTGGAATACTTGCATCTGCAATTACTCATGACAAGAAATGATCAACCTGAAAATATCTTATTCTACCATGTTTTATTCATATTTTATGTTCATGCCTTTTCAGTGTGCTAGAGCAGGAAAAAAGGGGCTTATGGGTGCATGGATGCACTTTGAAAGGCTGAAGGGCTGAAGGGGAACGGCTTCGGGCTTACCAAATGTGATATGCACTTCAGGGAGAGAAAGAAGGCATAGGGTGCACTACTAAAATATGAAGGATGAGTATTCGTGCCTTCAAAGTGCGCTCAAGAAACCAAGAGGGAACATTCCTTCAAGTTGAAGGAGTGCTCTCAAGGAGGGCGTGTTCCTTCAGGTAGAAGGGGTGCTCTCAAGGAGGGTGCATTCCTTTGGGTCGAAGGAGTGCTCTCAAGCTGGGTGCATCCCTTTGGGTTGAAGGAATGCTCTCAAGGAGGGCGCATCCCTTCAGGTCGAAGGAGTGTTCTCAAAGGAAATAAATGAGGGCACATGGCACAAGTCCAAAGGCTGAAAGATGGAGCTTCGTGCCTTCAAAGTGGACTCATGCACTCAAGAGACTAAAGATGGCACACGACTCAAGCCCAAAGGCTGAAGGATGAAACTCTGTGCCTTCGAAAGTGCGCTCATGTGCTCAAAAGGTCAAGAGGGCGCATGACGCATTGTAGAAGGCTAAAGGGTAGAACTTAAGGCCTTCAGGGTGTGCTCATGCACTCAAGGAGGATGAATTCGTTCGGGTCAAAGGATTGCTCCCATGTAGGGTTTATTCCTTCGGGTCGAAGGAGTGCTCTCAAGGAGGGCACATTATTTCAGGTCAAAGAAGTATGCTCAAAGGAATGCTTGGTTTTTGAATCGCGCAATTTGAAACAAGGTAGGGGAAGTGTGGATTAAGGAGTGCGCTTTATGCTCTTAGAGGGCACATGGTGCACTTATGAAAAATGGAGGACACCTGATCAAGGCCTCATACACATTTGAATAGCACATACCAAATATTTCTCTAAGTATGGGATATAAGAAAATGGGTGAATAAGATGAGTTAAACATAAAACCATGTGTGACTCATACAGACTCATCGAGAAAACTTAAACAAGGTTGGAAAATGATAAATATTCATTAAGACACTACTTTGTACACATTCCCTAAGTACTAGGACAGGAGTGAAGTGTATGCTAATGCGACCCAAAAGTGTCGTTTAACAATAAAAGATGTTATGACCATGAAATGCACCTAAATATGTTCTAATCAATGCGAAAAAACTTGATATAATTCAGGGACAATTGGAACTCATAGAATAACATGAGACAACATTTGATGGTCAAAGAGACACATTAGATACAATGGTTTAATAGGCTCCAAAATTCGAATGTAGTGAAATTTTTGGAGCGTGTTGTAACAACGACAACACTTGGCGACACATTGGGTGGACCTCACCTTCTCTATTCAAGAATAGATTTTGGTTAAGGGTCAAACCTTCAAGAAGTATTTAATGCCTCGATTTCCCCTTTCGACCTAGTTTTATACATAGCATCTTGTTTTTCTCTACTCAGTTGAACACACATAAAAGATACACCCTATCACATTTGTTTCAATACAAGAAAGGTTAATGTGTGCGACGATTTTATGATATTCAGAGTATGATTTTTCATCTTTGGTGTTGCTATGATGCTAGCAGGCCTAGACAGTGCCTCGGCAAAGTCACTTCAGTAACACAAGAATTGCTTCATTTCCAACGAGCCTGGACAATACCCTGACAAAGTCGCTTACTTCACCTCCCTACACAGGAAGCCCTTCTCTTCTTTAACCCTTTATATATTTATTAGGAATGCGCACTAGCACTTATTGTTTTCAATGGGTGGAGTAGGTATCCATACTTATTGAGAGCAGAGGAGTTTGCCCCTTCAGAGAAGTATTTTAAGAACTATAATATTGGTTGGCTCGCTTTAGATTTCCCCCTTACCCTTCTCTACTAGATTGGAAAATTGTTAACGCACATGTATATTTACACCAAGTTGAGTAGTTTAGACACTAGCATTGGTGTTGATCTAATAGGTTCCCTCGAGATCTCCTCTTGGACAAATCAATGTGGTATGTGAGGGTGCGCTCATACAATTTCTCCAAGAGGAGAACCCTGAGGGAACCTATTTTTCTTTCCTAGGATTATTGATTGGCATGCATGTAGGGCATGGTTCATCCTTTCCCTACTCTTGGTTTGCATGTGTGTAGGATTTGGTTTATCCTTTCCCTACGTATGGTTGTGACATGTGTTTGTAGGATGTGGTTTCTCCTTTCCCTATGTGTGGTTGTGAGAAAGATGTGTTATATTCTTTCCATGTTAGTGTTCCTACGTCATCCTACCTATATAGTCTGGGACAGATGGGAAGTACCTCTCATTTGGCCACTAAGTTGGGAAAAGTGGTTTGGGACCATAGCACTACTGATGGACACATCGTGTATTGTCGTATTCCCTATGTCTAGGATGAATGATGTTCAACAAACTTGATCACTTGGGATCAAGTTTGATTGTGATTTTACATATGGTTATGTGGACTGACTTTACTCAGTGTAGACTGGAAAGCTCTTGTGACTCACTCTCGATCAATTATTCTTCATTATCTATATCAGTTTTCAACGGAGTTGAGACGAGATGCAGATATGACACATGATGAGAGGATTGCATGATAATAAATGGACTAGCAGGTGGAATTCTCCCTAGTTGAGAGGGAGTGTTAAAATTGGAAACTAGGCCCAAATTCAACTTTGGATAGGTCTTTTGAAGAAGATAATTATGGAATTGAATTCCTCCATTCGAGAGGACCAAAATCGGCCTAAAGATCGACAAATTTCGATAAGGAGAAATGGGTTTTTGAATTTATGTTCTCTCACATGCAAATTATCAAGTTCGACCTTACCTCTGTGTTGGCTCATCAAGCACAATGGTCATGTCCCTTGAACCCCATCGAATTGTATATATAGAAGTTCCTTCACCCTCATGTTCACACATCCATATCTCATTATTCTCTCTCAAATAGCTGCAGAAGAAGAAGATCTCCAACAAAGGTAATTAGGGCAAGGTTGGGATCTATTTAGTCTCCTTCATAAGATGAATTCCTCAGGCTGGAGACCGAGGTCAATATGGAGAAAATTTGGGCTTATCTTTGAATGGTTTTGGACTCATTTATCATCAAATTCATGAATGAGTTAGAGGCAACTTGAGGCAAGGAGGAAGAGCATCTTGAGGAATAATCTTGGGTGCAGATTTGTTGTGAAAGAGAGTCGCAGACCTAGGGAAGCTTGAGCGAAGGCTTGAAGGATTGTTTGGGGAAGCTTCTTCTGTGATTTAGTGTGGCTTCCTTGTTAGAATCAGCTGCTAGATTGAAGGTGAGTTGGGGGTCTATATTTTATATGTTTCTTCTATACTTTGAGTTGGGTTGTAGGAAATACTACTACAAAAGCCGGTTTGAGGCACTTGTGGAGAGGCCTAATGGCCTAATTTGACTCCTCTTCCTCAACCACAGTCAAGGAAAGAAGGCCACAATATAAACAAATAATGTTACTATTGTTTGTGTTGATTTCTAGTAGCATCGGATGTGCTCTAAGTCTCAAATTTTGTAGGGAGGCTTGGGCACATGTATTCCAAAGAACCCAGAAAGCGTTTTCAGAAATTCAACCCGAAGATAATTTTATTAAAATAATTAATTATTTTTAATGGGTCCCTAAGTTTAAACTTAGGAAATTAAAATCATTAATGGGTATTAATATAACTATGGAAGTACCTTCTAGAAGAAGACTTAGTCATTGATTAACTTCTAATCTAGGTTGTTGAATGTCAACGAGAAGATTATTTAAGGAGGCTCGAGGGTCATTTGGAAGACACACCGAGAGATCAAGAGATGAAATTTCTGAATTGAGAATTTCTCAGGAGGAAGTTATGATGGAGGAGATTTCTTGTAGTTGATGGGTAGAGATAACATCCAAAGAGAGAGAGAGAGATTTTATCAGCCAGAGAATCATCAATAGAGAGTGATCCAACAACTCTCATGCAGAGGTTGACGCAGGGCTACGAAGGTCATGCAGAGTAAGCGTAGAGGGTGAGAAAGAGCCTGAAATTTTGCTGGGCTGAGTCAATTTTAGAAGCCAGGAGCTGGGAAGTGAGACGGGGAGATCGAGATCAGTGATTCAGGGCAACAAATCGATTAACTGTTTGGGTGACACAGTGTCTAGAGGGGTTGACACAGGGACTGCTTGAGGACTGCACAAAGGCAACATAGGGCTTGCCAGAGGCACCTCATCTTGTGTCCGGATCAACCCTGATTTTTCTCAATGATTATGTGAGGTAATATCACAAATATTTATGCCAATATTTGTCTCTCTGAAACTGAATAACCATTAAGGTATTCAAAGATGTATTTATAATTTTCTAATGCTTAAAAATAATAAAATCTCAAAGTTGTTGCCCCAGTTTTCCCGCATTGGGTTTTTCCAGGGACACTTGTCCAAAAATAACGGTGTTAATTGTGTTGTATTTTCTTTCTTTCTCAGTATCTTGTTTCTAAGTGAAGAGTGCAGTAGTATTTACTTCAATATTTACCGTAGTACAAAGTAAATAACTTGTATGAATCAACAAGTAGGAGAAGTAACATTAGTTTGCTATAGTAGGAATTCCGGTTGAGGAATTTTCACATGGTATCAAAGTTGCAGGTGAAGCAAGAAACACAGAGCTAGTAGATCCAATGCTGAGTAGAAAAGGGAAATCAAAAAGTTCCAGGAGGCAACAGTTCGAAATCCCTGAGGGTTTGCGCAGTACATAGTCAGAGGGTTGAAATTTTGAGGCAGTCTCTCTCCAAGAGAGTCGATAGAGAGAAGGGATTCCAGATCAAATTTTTGCCGAGGCAGAGGGAGAAACATTGAAGCCTCAGTGTGAGGAGAGATTGTGGGATGCAGATTTTTCTGCAGGCAGTTTGGTGGGTAGAAAATCATCAAAATAAAGAGGAGAAGCATGACTGAGGGAATTTCTTCCTCAGAGAATTCCTAACCAAGGAATCTGAATTCTCTAGAGCTAAGTAGTAGCAAATGACAACAATTTTACTATCTCCAGTAGGGAGTGTGTAAGCTAGCCCAAGAGCAACATAGAGGAGACAAGAGGTCATTTCACTTTGTATTTTTGGAAGAAATGGAAACCAGTGGCTTGAAGGATCAAGACAGGTTGGACATAACTTCCAACTATGTCATTTGGAAGGCTAGAATGTCATTCCTTCTAGATGAGCATGCTCTCAAGACATATGTCGACATCGTGGTGGTTGTGCTTGCAGATATAAGTCCGTTGAGGAAGTACTGATCAAAAATGATGAAGACCAAGAGGATGATCCTTGATGGAGTAAAGGATCACGTAATGTGTCATGTCGCTAGGAAAGGGATTGCTAAGGAGATGTGGGATGCCTTCAAAACGCTATATCAAGGATCTTCTGAGCAGCAGAAGATGTACTTGGAGCAGAAGCTGATATCTTCTCGGATGCAAAAGGGGGAGCGTGTGGATCCATTCCTCACGAAGCTTAAGGAGACTCGTGATGAATTGTCCGTTGTGGAGCATACACCTCAAGATTTAGAGTTGGTTAGACTGGGCGTCAATTCTATCTCAGATGAGTGGCAAGTCTTTGTTTAGAGTATCCTAGGCAGAGTAGCCTCGCCGAATTGGGATGAGATGTGGGCAAATCTAAAACAAGATGAGCTGAGGAGAGACTTAGTCAAGGTTAAACTTGATGGAAGCAACAACAGTGGGTCGAAGCCCAAGGAGGAGAAGGATAATGCATCCCTTGCATTGAAGGGACAACAGGAGCATCAAAGATGTAAGAAGGATGTCTCGAAGATCAAGTGTTTCAGGTCTGGTAAGATGGGTCGCTATGCTACTCAGTTTCTTCTCAAGAAGAAGGGCAAGGATGAGAAGCACAATCTGAAGGCTACGCTCACGAATATTGAAGAGGAGTTCACCATGACAACCGAGATACCTCTAGGAGGGAAGTGGGATGATTTAGCACTGTAGTTTGAAAGAGCTATAGATGGGCAGGATCCTTGAGGAGACCACCTCTTGGATCAATTCCCTGCAATGAGAACCCAGATCAAAAGTAGCATGATGGATCAATGCCAGTTGGTGCAGAGGAGTGTTGAAGTGATAGATGCAGTGGCTAGAACACCAAGTCTGAGCAACATAGTGCAGAGTTGCAACAATGCAGGGAGGCACAATGCAGTGGCTTAAGGGGGATAGCGTGGGACTAACAACAATCAGATTTTCAACATCGATATGCATCTATGTTGAACACTTGTTTAGTAATTTGGGATGTTTTTTCGTTGCGGATGTAGTAGCAACAACAGTTTGCAATGCAGGGGTAGTTGGCAGTGGCAGTGCCACTAATAGCACTGATGCAGAACTTCAGAGGGATTTGTAATACGGATGCAGTGTTGACAATGCCAATGTCAGCAACAATACAGTTGCAACAGGAACATTGTAGTTGGTGGACAACATGTCAGAGATCAACCACACAAAGGACAATGTTATGAAGTCACGGTAATGCTTCAGTAGGAGGCATTACTAGAGCACATTCCTCGCTAAGAGGGAGTGTTGATTTCTGGTAGCATCAAATGTGCTCTAAGTCTCAAATTTTGCAGGGAGGCTTGGGTACATGTATTCCAAAGAACCCAAAATGGGTTTTGGGAAATTGTGCCCAGAAGAATTTTTATCAAAATAATTAATTATTTTTAACAGGTCCCTAAGTTAAAACTTAGGAAATTAAGATAATTAATGGGTATTAATCTGAATGTGTGTGTAACTTCTAGAAGAAGATGAGGATCAAGCAGAAATGATCTTAGCCATTCATTAGCTTCTAATCTGGGCTGTTGAATGTCAACAAGAATATTATTTAAGGAGGCTTGGCGGTCAGTTGGAAGACACACCCAAAGATCAAGAGATCGAATTTCTGAAGTGAGAAGTTCCCAAGAGAAAGTTTAGATCGAGGATATTTCTTGCAGT
Source organism: Pinus tabuliformis (assembly GCA_031772625.1). Classification (NCBI taxonomy): domain Eukaryota; kingdom Viridiplantae; phylum Streptophyta; class Pinopsida; order Pinales; family Pinaceae; genus Pinus; species Pinus tabuliformis. Next base: position 328,503,010 of record CM062811.1, read on the forward strand.
TGAGGGGTAGGGATAACATCCAGAGAGAGAGAGATATTTTCTCAGCTAGAGAATCATCAACAGAGAGAGGCAGAGAGTGATCTAGCAGCTCTCACGCAGAGGCTGATGTAGGGCCATGAAGGGTCACGCAGAGGCAACACAGAGGGTGAGAGAGTGAAATTTTGCTGGTCAGAGTCAGTTTTAGAAGATAGAAGACGAGGTGTGAGACCAAGAGTCTGAGAGCAGTGACTCTGGGTGGGAAATCGATCAACTGGCTGGGTGACGTAGTGTCTAGAGGGGTTGATGCAGGGACTGCATGAGGCCTATGTAGAGGCAGCATAGGGCCTTCCAGAGGCACCTCATCTAGTGTTCAGATCAGCGGGGATTTTTCTTAATGTTTGTCTGAGGTAATCTTAGAAATCTTTCTGCCAGTATTTCTCTTTCTGAAACTGAATAACCCTTGAGGTTTTCAGATATGTATTTAGAATTGTCTACTGCTTAATAATAATAAACGCTTAGATTTGCTGCATCAATTTTCCTGCATTGGGTTTTTCCGGGGACATTTGTCCAAAAATAACGGTGTCAATTGTGTTGTATTTTATTTCTTACTCAGTCTCTTTGTTCCGCATATAATTTTAAGTGAATTCTGTAGTAGTATTTACTTTGATATTTACGTGGTACATAGTCAATAACTTTTATGAATCAACAAGTAGGAGAAGTAACATCAGTTTGTTCCAGTAGGAATTCCGGTTGAGGAATTTTCACAGTTTGTAGGAAGATTCATGATACTGTTGGGACAGAGCTGTTGTAGCGTGCCTTAACAAGTATCCTCAAGTCCTTGTTCATTGTTGGATGTCTAGAAGAGGTCAGCTATAGGAGCAACTCATTGGGAGAAGTTTGATCAATGGCTTATCGAAACCCTAACCAAGAAGTAAGTTACATTAATAATATTTTTTGACCTTACAGAACAGTGATTTGGCAAGTCTATTTTGACTCATATTATTGTACTCTCTCTCTGCTAAACATTTGATAATAATAATAAGAAGAATTGGTTAAGGGTTTTCCCCATCTTGGGGTTTTTCCTTGGCTTGAGACAAATATTTATGTTTTGCCTTCTGCATTTACATTTAATGTTCTTTCATTAGTTACTGTCATGGTTAAAAGTGATTTCTCATGGACTAATTTAATTGATAATGGGCTAATAAAGTAACTAACCTAATAAAAGAACATGTTAACTCAAAATTAACATTATTTGATATATTTGATCAACACTAGTGCGCGCGCACACACACACACACACATATGTTTTGCAGTGAACACCTTGATTTACTTCCTTGTAGAGTCAAGGAAGGAGTATTATGTAGCATTAAAACTTGTCCTTAGATACTTGAGGGGCACAATGAAGTATGGTTTGACATATATTGGAGATGGTGAAGTGAAGTTGTGGGGTTATAGATAATGTAATAGATAAGAAGAGTGAATTAGGGTGTTTCTTTAGCTTGGGATCAATGAGGATACCTTGGTTTACCATGAAACATACGACCATGACACTTCGATTAATATATGAAAATTATATGGTAGTTAGTACCACTAGTTGTTTGGCCCTCCAAATTCATATTTTCTTGTAGAATTATTGTTTTAAATTAGGAGTTCGATCCCATCATAATTTATTGTGATAGTTATAGTTGTATCAAACTCTCTAAGAATCTAGTGTTTCATGACAAGTCCAAGCACAAAGAGATTAGATATCACCTCTTATGAGATATGGTTTAGAAGTAAGTAGTAAAGCTCTAGTATATTCCCATAGACTAATAAGTAATTAATATTTTGACTAATCCCTTAGCAAAAGGGAGGTTTGAAGCATTTAGATACTTAATAGATGCAAAAAACCTTCCTTGCTAAGAGGGAGAGTTGATAAGTATAGTTTGAATAGGATTTTCCACATAGGTTTTGTGTCAATGTGCTAGAAGTGGTTTGAGATATTTTGAAAAGTAAATATATTTGTAATTGGCTTTAATAAAAAGTGAAAAGTATTATATTAGATGTTGAACCTAATAAAGTGTCTTTAATACATTAATGGATTAGACTAGTATTAAACTAAATCCATACATCTCAGTGAGAGATTGTGGTTTTGGTGGGTATTAGTAACACGTATAAAGATATGTTAAGATAGAGAGATTTTATATGTGGTTCTTGTTGAATGACCATGAAAGAGAGAGAGAGAGAGATAAACATATTAGCAAATAGGAGAATTATTGTACAATTGAGGTTGTACAATATAGTCATACAATAGATCCATATAGTCATAACATATGTAAAATATTGCACAGGCATAAAACATACTATATAACAAAAAATAGTGTTTCCTTAGTTTTTATATAGGCCATACCTCTCTTTAGTAGGTCATACAACTTGGGTTGGGGGGAATTTATTTTCCATGTAGTTATCACGTGTTAGTAGCTATGGGGGCATCCTTATAATATTTGATTAGTTGAACGATAAGTAGATTTGAAGGAGAAAATTATTTGTGTACATGTAAATTATTTTATGTTTCCACTATTCACTATTTCTAGCTATTACATGATTGTGAGAATATTTGTAAATTAATTTCTGATGTTAATTAAATCAATTCATAAATCATTTAATTGAAAAAATATTAAGATCTTAGCTACCTAGGGTTACGAAATTTTACAGGAATTTTCATGGGTTGGATATTTCGTGTCTTTAAAACATATAATAGATGAATATGATGATATTATATTGCATGTCAAGTGGGTATGATGGTGATATTATGGATGCTATAGTAGTTTGAGTTGCACCCTCTATCTTAGTAAATTTTCTTACATTGTCTTAAGGTCAATGCAATGTGCTTCAGGCGAGGCTTTCCTTGTAAACATGGGATAGATATGCCAACATTAGACTATAATACATGTCTTCAACACCTAATTGGACCCTAGGATTTCATTTTGAACCAACATTTGGTTGCATTGATTGGACCCAACCATGATAGGCCCAAGGCTTATGCAATATGGAATATCAACTCACTTGACTAATAGGTCAACATTGTTGTGAAATCAAAGGCTCCATTGGTTAAGTGAGGTATTCTTAAATTTAAATGCATCATATTCTTTAAAGACATGTATGATATTTTCAAGGTGGAATTCAGTATAAGTTCATAAGAGAGTCATGTGGCCTAGAGCATAGATCAAGATTTTTCTGGAGAGAAGGAATAATTGTCTTTATTAAGTCAAAATTTAGTATAGTTGTAGTAGCATAACACCTAATCTAAGAACTAATGTTTTCTTAGTGTTAAAAAGATTGTACACATTGGAATGATGTAGCAAAAAAATAACAAATGCAATATCTTAATGGAAAAAATAATAAAGGTAATTATATGTCAGATTGTACAAAAGATAAATAAATAAAGAATAAATACATAAGAATAGTTGGAAAATACTTGTTAGGATTTTTATTATATAGAAATGAAAAAGAATAAATAGATTATAATTTTATTATATCTATTTGTTCAATGATAATCTTATAGGAAAGATCTATGACTTTTATCCCAACATTTTATACATTTTATTTCCAAATACTTTGGTTTCTTATGTCATAAATTTGATGTAAAAGGTATAATTTACATCTCTACTTTATTCATTTGTCCTAATTTATTAATACCGGATATCATTTTCCTTAACATTGAAAGTGGACATTTTTAGTGTTTTAAACCTTTTGAATACCAAGATCTACCAAGGTCTACCGAAGTTGACATTTAGTAGATAGCCCTAAAGCCTATCGCGAGTGACTAGGTCGCGTGTCGAGGGCTACGTGAAATAAGAGACGGTCCCACTTATAATTAACTGGCGATGATAAGTTGGAAGTCGGAAAGGAGCCAAGAAGAAGCAATAAAATACAGTTAAGGGTAGAGTTATCTGCGTTGCCTTCCCTGAGAAAAGAGTGCGAGAGTTCACCAGATTTCGACCAGGCCAGTGGGTTCATCACTGCACGATGAACACATGGGAAAGGAATTTCATTTATATTTTTGGTGGAGAGCTGTCAAATCGTGGGACATCTTCATTGTTTTTAAATTTGAACTCAAAAATAGGAGCCCGAAACGTGTCGATCATCGGCGCCAAGGGTCGGATGCGGCGTACATTTTTTTCATGGAGTTTGTGGTGAGAAAAGTCGGTCCCGGTCACATAGGTGGGATCACGGCCGTGGCCACAGATCCATTTCTCGGCCAAATCAGTGAGATACCGGCTGTCGATGAGCCCCTTTACCCTACGCGAGAACACGGAATGGGCGGATTTTTGTTTGTTCCTCCTGCAACAGATTCTTGAATAGCGGCAGGAAGCCATTGACGAGAGCTTGAGTTATATTCTGTAAGACCTAGTAAACCCTGAAGCTACTATAAAGTAGTGGAAGGAAGCTCGGTTATTCTGTTCATAGAGCGAATTTAATTTCAACGGCCGCCTATACTCAGAGTTCGAAAACTCTTGGGATTTTGCTGAAAATGGGGCGCGGTAAAATAGAGATCAAGAAGATCGATAATAGCGTGCACAGGCAGGTGACCTTCTGCAAGCGCCGAGGCGGTCTGATGAAGAAAGCCTACGAGCTTTCAATCTTGTGCGATGCAGAGGTGGCGCTCATCGTTTTCTCCGGCCAAGGAAAGCTCTACGAACTTGGCATCAGCAACACCAACAGGAACAGGTATGCTTGACCATATTCACCTTCTACTACACCTCAATTCCGGTGCCTTCAATCTACTTTTATCGATAATGGATGATTGCTACTGCTTCTTCTAAAGTACTAGGCAGGCTGCATTGAATTTATAGGGTTCATTCACGGAATATGACTAGCAATCAGTTTCCACCTTGTGGCAACTGAAAGAGTGCAAATTTAGTTGTGTTCCAATTTTGAAATTCCTTTTCCATTATTCAACTTGCTAATGACACCAGCCATTACATATTCCACATATTTTAGTTCGTGTACTTGAGATATATGGTTTATGCAATTCAATTCGAGTAACATGTGTGGAGCCTAGACATGTAAGGTGACAGTAAATTGCCGGAAGAAGCGAAAGGATCTATGACCAGCTACCGTGTAATTCATTAAAATTAGCGCTTAGCACTTACAGGTTCTAGAAAGTTGATGGTTTAATGGGACAAACCTTTGGAAGTTCATATTTTAAATTCACTTTTAGTAGATAACAACAAATTAGATATTAGGCCTCAGAGAGGTAACCATTTTCTTACCTAACCCACTTTCGAGTTATTGTATCGCCTCATTAATGTTATTAGTGGTGAGGTATGATGCTATAAAACATCGACAATAATGTGACAGGGGAAGTAGGATGCTATAAAACATCGACAATAACGTTTTCAGATTCTCAATGTATATATAAATTTGCATTGTGTAAAAATATGAGAAACATTAGATGAGTGTGGAAATATGAGAAATATAAAAATTTATAAAAGTGAGAAAATATATCATAATTTAGTTGTCAAATTAGCACTTAGAATAGTTATCACTCATTGGCCAACACAAATTAACTGATTGTTATTAAAGGAAAACCAAATCACATAGAATTACCCCTAAAATTATACCTTTGGTGGTCCATAAGGGACTAGATGCTTCGGGTCTTGGGCCATTAAAGTATTTCTTTACCTCCCATGAAAATAAACTCTTAACAAAATATAAACTCTTTTAAAACATACTCCAACCCTAAATATAAAATATTTACAATAATATTATTACTATTTTAAAAAATATAAAAATATATATTTATATAAATTATTTTTCGAAGTTTTATATATATATATATAATAAATTTATTTAACTATTATTATAAATAAAACTTAATTATTTTTCACTTTATCATATTAATCATGTATAGAGTTTTTTCATCCATTCTTTATAAGAACTTCACCAAAAGATATGATTCACCATTAACCAAATAACTTACTATTTTATGCTCTCCTAAATTATTTTACCTTAATTTTTTAAAGCTATCCAATTATTTGAAGAGCCTTATTCTCAATAAAATATAAAAACACATTACTCTTATGTTTTATAAAAATTTAAACACTTGCTACTTCTAGCATCTGGAGGTAAGACAAATTAGTAATTGATTGTGCGGTGGTACACCATCACACACTGTAGAATTAATTAAATTAAACACGCCCCTCTTCATTTTTACCACCTTGGTTGGATGTGGGTATTTAAGATGCATACCCACATCAAAATCATCTCATATGGTATCTTTTGAAACATCAAGTTTACGTAATCTCACTCATCACGACTTGTTCAATTTTCGAGATTTCCAAGTCGAGATGTCTAAATCTCTTATGACCCAAATTTATCTGTAATTTCTCTTCATAAACTAGATGCCTATATGATCGATGATGATTAAACTAATCTAAATAAAACATTATCTATAATTTCTTCCTGTATCATTGTTAATTTTTCAAATTTGTAATCTTTGATGAAACAATTTTTTTTTTTTAAATCAAATTCAATTTGTGTGTGGGAGAGAAAGAGATTGAAAAACAAATTGTTATTGTTGATACATATCAACAATAATAATTTATTAAGTTGTATAGGTATAATAACCATAAGATGTATATATACCCAATAAACATGATTAAACTAATCTCTTATAGGTATAATAACCATAAGATGTATATATACCCAATAAACATGATTAAATAAAATAACATCTCTAATTATTTTCCATCTCACTTCTAATCTTACCTCTTCAATCAAAATCAACCGTTTCATGTGTGGGTAGACTCACAAACATGTTAAATTTGATGAAAAAAGTTGTGTCATCAAAGATTACAAGTTGAATTTGATAAAAGAAGTTGTCTCATCAAAAATTACAAATTTGAGAAATTGGAAGTGATATGGAAAGGAATTGGAGATGATTATATATATATATATATATATATATATATATATATAATGTTTATTGAAAAATGAGGATATTTTTTAAAATTTTATCTATATTTTTATTTTTCATTCAAATGGATATAATGTCAATTCTCTTGATAGCATCACTTATTTCATCTCTCATAAACATGTATTCACCATTGTAATTGCTTTCAAATATTCTCGAGAAAACTTCTTTTGTAATATTCGCTGTCAAATTTATGTACCAAACATCCTTCCTAGATGAATTGCTAGTAATGAAGAGCCAAAATGACATTGATTTTATAACTTTGTGGTCATATAATTTACAACATTTGCAACTCTCCCCTGATTTATATTATCTTGGAAAAATGTCCCTCTCACTTAATGAAATGTATACATCTACCTTAGGTGATATCATTGATAACATTAGGAAGTCTCACTTTGAGTTATATTACCTTGGAAAAATATCCCCCTCCCTTAGCGAAATGTTATACATTTCCTTTTGATAATATCATTGATAACATTAGGAAATCTTTGTTTTAGTTATATTGTCTTCGTAAAATCACCCTTCCCTTAAAGAAATGTTTGTTTCTACCAAGTTAGTTTATAATTAGTTATAAAATCTATTTAATTTATATCATCTCTGTTAGTATATAATATTTAAATTCACCCTTTGACCAATGATTTGAATTTTCTTAAAATAATGTTTACTATTTTTAAGAATTTGTTTTTAATGTTTGTTTATTTATATTTAGATATTCTTGGTCATTTTATTTTTATATATAATTCCGCATATAATTAAAAAATTTAGTTAACATTAAACTAATAAAATAATTTTAAATTAATTAAAAATGAGTTTTTCAATTTATTTATATTATTTGTTCTTTGTTTTCCTCACCAAGTCAAATATAGCCATTTTTATAGCCGTTTTCCTTATAACCATTAGAAGGCCCATCTCCCTATTTGACTTGCCGCTATGGTCTCATTCTTCATCTTGTCCTGATGATGAACCACACAGGTTGGTTCGAAATGCGTCGACCTAAATATTCCAATGTGGTTTATTCCGAAAATGTTTCTAATATTAAGATTAACAAATTTCATCACCCCATTGATTCAAACTCTTTATCCTTATCTTTTCTTATATGATTATGTCAATCAATTACTGTAGAGCAACATTGCTATGATGCATAGTCTTGATAGTTGTAGCTTACTATGTAAAAATCACCACAAATGGTTACATATTGGAATTTGTGATGGAAATTGCCTATCCATATAGCACTAAGATAATCATGTTAGTCCCAAAAAGTATGAAGTATAAGTTAGGGTCTACTTCACTCTTAGTGAAGCCCATTCTCAACAACTAACCATAATCCTAGAATACCATGCCCCTAGTTCTTGCTTAAGTTCATATAAGTATTTCTTAAGCATGCACATATGAGACTCCCTCCCATGTACCTTAAAGCCTTGTGGTTGTTCTATGTTCACCTCCTCATTATTGAACCCATTAAACAATGTTTCATTTACATTCATCTAAAGTATCCTCTGCCCCATGACTTAGTCAATGGATATCATAAGTTGAATTAAGGTGTATTTTGAAAAATGAGGATTTTTTAAATTTTTTTGTCTATATCTTTATTTTTCATTCAAATGGATATAATGTCAATTCTCTTGATAGCATCACTTATTTCATCTCTCATAAACATGTATTCACCATTGTAATTGCTTTCAAATATTCTCGAGAAAGCTTCTTTTGTAATATTGGCTGTCAAATTTATGTACCAAGCATCCTTCCTAGATGAATTGCTAGTAATGAAGAGCCAAAATGACATTGATTTTATAACTTTGTGGTCATATAGTTTACAACATTTGCAATTCTCACTCTGATTTATATTATCTTGCAAAAATGTCCCTCTCACTTAACGAAATGTTATACATCTACCTTAGGTGATATCATTGATAACAGTAGGAAGTCTCACTTTGAGTTATATTACCTTGGAAAAATATTCTTCTCCCTTATTTCCTTTTGATAATATCATTGATAACATTAGGAAGTTTTTGTTTTAGTTATATTGTCTTCGTAAAATCACCCTTCCCTTAAAGAAATGTTTGTTTCTTCCTTTTATTGTGTGCTCAATCTTATTCTTAAAGAAATTTCTCATCAAATAGTGCATTTAACTTTGAACTTGTTAATGTTTCCTCTCCCTTGAGATGAATATTTAGATCTATGTTGCATAGACTTGTTAATTGCATATAGATTTATTTATTTTATAACCAAGTTAGTTTATAATTATTTATAAAATCTATTTAATTTATATCATCTCTATTAGTATATAATATTTAAATTCACCCTTTCACCAATGATTTGAATTTTCTTAAAATAATGTTTACTATTTTTAAGAATTTGTTTTTATTGTTTGTTTATTTATATTTAGATATTCTTGGTCATTTTATTTTTATATATAATTCCACATAAAATTGAAAAATTTAGTTAAAATTAAATTAATAAAATAATTTTAAATTAATTAAAAATGAGTTTTTCAATTTATTTATATTATTTATTCTCTGTTTTCCTTACCAAGTCAAATATAGCCATTTTTATAGTCGTTTTCCTTATAACTGTTAGAAGGTCCATCTCCCTATTTAACTTACCGCTATGATCTCATTCTTCATCTTGTCCTGATGATGAACCACACAGGTTGGTTCGAAACGCATCGACCTAAATCTTCCAATGTGGTTTATTCCGAAAATGTTTCTAATGTTAAGATTAACATATTTCATCAACCCATTGATTCAAACTCTTTAACCTTATCTTTTCCTATATGATTATGTCAATCAATTACTGTAGAGCAACATTGCTATGATGCCTAGTCTTGATAGTTGTAGCTTACTATGTAAAAATCAACACAGATGGTTACATATTGGAATTTGTGATGGAAATTGCCTATCCATATAGCACCAAGATAATCATGTTAGTCCCAAAAAGTATGAAGTATAAGTTAGGGTCTACTTCACTCTTAGTGAAGCCCGTTCTCAACAACTAACCATTAATCCTAGAATACCATGCCCCTAGTTCTTGCTTAAGTTCATATAAGGAATTCTTAAGCATGCACATATGAGACTCCCTCCCATGTACCTTAAATCCTTGTGGTTGTTCTATGTTCACCTCCTCATTATTGAACCCATTAAACAATGTTTCCTTTACATTCATCTAAAGTACCCTCTGCCCCATGACTGAGTCAATGGATATCACAAGTTGAATTGAGGTGTATCTCGAAACTGGAGAAAATATGTCACTGTAGTCCACTCACTCTTTCTAGGGGAAACCTTTAACCATAAACTCCATATTGAACATTTTGATGCTAAAATATGCAACATGCTTGATTTTGAAATCCACCTAGAACTCACCACTGACTTCCCATTTGGTCTCAAAACTATGTCCTATACATCATTCTTATTGATCGAGTTATTATTCTCCATCATTGCATCCTACTAAATCAACTGATCTCATACTTCCTCAAAACTAGAAGGTTTTGAAATAATGATGCTATATAAGTGCCATATAGTTAGAAAACTTAATCAAAGGGTTACTATCCTTGAATATAATCCTAGGAGCCTCAACATGCTCCTACGCATCCCTCAATATCTATGTGAACCATTAAGGTATCACGAAAAAATTGGAAGGAGATATTGACTCCTCTCCACTTAAAGATTGACTCCCTAACCTAGAAAATGTCTCCATATAGTCTACTCCATCTTTCTCGAGTGAACCATCTTTCCATAAACCTCACCTTGAAATGTTAATGCTACCATCTACAACATACTTTATTTTGAGGAGCCACCTAGAAATAACCACTGAATTCCATTCTGATCTAGGAACTATGCTTCATACCTCATTCTTCATGATGGTGATATAATCCTGCATCATGGAATTCCACCAATTTAGTTGGTGTCACACTTTCTGAAAAATAAAAGGCTTGGAATCAATGATGCTACCCATAAGCAACATATAGTTAGGAAACTTCCTCGAAGGAATTCTCTTCCTAAATGTACTTGTAACAATGTCAACATGCTCATGAGCATCCCTCAATGTCAGTGCGGACCATGGAGCTCTCCTGATAGAAATGGAAGGAGCTATTGACTCTTTCTCCCCACCGAAAGGTTGAACCTTGAACTAGAAGCCTTTGAATGTTGTTTACCATTTCAAGCCTTCTACTCCTCATCCTATATCATTGGTAGCAGCTCATGATACTTCCTATATGATTTTTAAGCCTCATTATACCCTACAAATATTCCCTTCTCAACCAAGGGCCCCAACTTTGTCCTCTTCTCCAAAGGAACATGGGTGTATATTAGACAATCAAAGATGCAAAAGTGTGTTATCTTTGGCTTCACCCTAGTGAATGTCTCTTCTCAAATTTTATCCCACGAGATCTAATGAATATTGTTGTTCTAAACATACGTTATCATATTACATATTTTTTCCCAAAGAAACGTTGACATATCCTAGTCATGAATCATAGTCTTGGCAACTTCGATGATGGATTATTTCTTTCTCTCCACAATCCCATTCTATTGTGGTTTGTATGATATTGTCACATCCCTTTTCATCCCTACCTCAATACAGAAATCCTTTAAGTGATTGGAAATGTACCCACCTGAATTGTTGGACCTCAAGACCTTGATCTGTTTTCTACTTTTTTTTTGAGAAGAGCCTTAAGCTCTTGAAATTGATTGGAGACCTCATCCTTGGTCTTCATAAATTAGATCCATTTTTTCCTAGAGAAGTCATAAATTCTTCCCATATTGATGTCACTAACATCTGCCCACACATATATGAGTGAATTAGATCTAGGATACATTTGGATTAATGCCTTGCTTGAAAAAGTAGCTTTTGCATTCTTACTAAAGGCATGCCCTCTACGCACTCCCTACTACTCCATGTTGAAATCTGGAAGGCTAATGACAACATCTCTCAAAATTGGAAATTCCCTATAGTGTAGGTGTCTCATCCTCCTATACCATAACTCACATAAGTTGTCATTGTTATGTACCAAAGCTTGAGCTAGCTTACCTTGTAACCTATAAATATTTCCCACTCTAACCCTAATTACCTCTTCTCAGTTATGTTTAGATCCTTTCGACAAATGAGTAATTTCCATTTTTGAAATATAACAGTAAAATTATTTTCCTCCATAATTGATATTGAGAATAGATTCTTCCTAACTACAGGTACACATAGCACATCCTTGGCTTCTAAAAACCCACCTAATTCAAGTTGGAAAAAATAGTCCCCACGCCTCTTGTTGCATAATTATAATCATTGGAAATCTCCACATGAATATCTGAGTCCATACTCGTCATGCTGCTAAATAACTCCTATGCTACTGTCATGTGACAATATCCACCACTATCCAAGTACCATGCACTCCTTGTGATTGTGATGGTGGAAAGGTTGAAGACTAGTGAGAAGTCATTTTCAAACTTGAAAAGAAACTCATCCTTCTAAGTTTCTATTGTTGCTACTTCCTTATATGGTTTTCCCTTACCCTTCTTCTTCTTTGGACACTAAGATGCATAATGTCCATTCTTGTTGAATATGAAGAACTTGAACTTTCTCAAGTCCTTCTTCCCCAACTATAAGGTTGAACCATCACCTTTACCCTTTTTGTTGGAACCCTTACCTTTTCCCTTTTTCTCTTTATTGACAAAGGCAAACATCCAATCTCCTCCATCCCTATTGGCTTTGGACTCCTCCTAAGTATTTTCCTATATGTAATCATATTAAAGCCTCTCAAAGGAGGCAAGTTCATCCTAAGCATAATTACCCTTGAAAAACTATTCCCAAGGCTTTGAGAAACCATTCAATGCCATATTAACTAGTTATGCATTTTTCTCCTTCTCCCCCACTGATACATGATGATCATGTATATGAGAAATCCTTATGAGGTAGCTGGTAACATTATCAAATTTGGAATTCTACATCATTCTGAGCTTATTGCTTAATATCATTTTCTCATTCATGTTATTACTGTAAAGAAGATATGTTGGATCTATAAACATATATTTGGCTAACTATTTCTTAGATATGTGAGGAATAAAATGATCCTTCACTGCATCTGAGATCACCCATTAGGGTCTGATATCCTTCTCACGAGCTGCTAATTATTGCAGATCTATGGGTGAAATAATTACCTTGTCAACTATTTCCCAAAGATCATTTTCCTTCAAAAGAAAAGTAACCCTTTCTTCTAAGATAGGAAGTTCGATGCCCAATCCAATCTATCTTCAAATGTGATACTTGTTGTTTCAATTTCTCATATCTAAGCAAACTTCATGTGGAGTTGTGTTTGGTCCTTTAAACACCCACAAGATTTACTATCGTTTCATAAATATGTTGCAATTTATACTTGGAAATTTGTCTCCTTTCCAGAGTGTGCGTTATAATCCCATGTTAAAATTTGTAACCCAAGTAAATATGAAGATTACATCCTAGTAATTTACTTGCTATTTTTTTTTAAATTTAGTTTATCGAATAAAATGATCCCAATGGGATTTAACAGGAAAATAAAATGATAGTAGAAGAAAATGAAATCAATCTCCCCTTATGCACACAATAATATCTTCCCTCGATGATCCATAAACTGTCATGGATATTCCACTGGACAATTTGTCACAACAGATCTGATAATAATATATTAAAATATTGCATTTTTACACTATTACAATTTTATTAAAATTCTAGATCTGTAGATTTAATTGTAATTAGCGCATGCATGCAAATGGAAATTATGCAGAAAAGTAGAGAATGCCTAAATAATCTCACACACACATAAGACACAAGATATGCTCTCTAGGAAACCCTTTCGGGAGAAAACCCAGCTGGAATGTGAGGTCACTTCCCTCTCTTTCTCTGTTTGAAAATATGGCTTCAGGTACAAAGAAGTAATGTTTGGGGACTGTGGCTGCTACAGTGCACCAATCCTACCTATGTTCTCTACCTCCTATCTCTCTTGCCTATATTTTCTTAGCTATGGAACAAAAAGGCCCTCAAAAGAATCCAATGCCTCTTCCTCCTAGTGGACTGGTTATAACACAACCCGATAGCCTACTAGTGGTTAAGTTTGACTACATCAAATATTAACTAGAATTACAAAATAGAATCTTCTAGAGTATTTTACATCACAAACACGTGGCTAGACTGTTTTCCATGAATAACGGGGGCTGACGTGGCATCCTCCCGAATTATAGGTGTTAAAACAGGAAGGTGAACTTCTGAGTGGCATAACTTTTGCATACAAAATCCAATTGACGCGCTTCTTATGCCATTAGAAAGTTCTATGTGTGTAGAATAGCATGAAATGGTGATGGGCTAAAGAGGAAAATTTTTACCCCCAAAAATTTCATTTGATGCCTCAAAACGTTATCAGAAGGTTTCAGACCCTGTTTCGCCAAACTGGGTCCTGACGGTAAAAATGATCCTGTGAGCTGATTCCTCCACTTTTTCCACATCAAATGCATCGATATGGATGAAAAAAATATAGTGATCCAATTAGCGTCACTTGAAATCAATTTATCATTAAAATAATATCAAATCTTACAAGGACCCCCTTACTGGTAAAATGGATCATTGAGAAAAAATATAAGCTACAATAAAATTTCTAAAATTAACCAGGCACATGTATGACTTATATGGCCCCTCCAAAAACCCTTGAACCAGCCCTTAAATTGAGTTTGGTTGCTTTGTGAGTTTTACATCTTGTATGGCATATGCTGGACATTGTACAATTACCTTTGACCTCCACTTTACACCCTTGACCTATTGCATCGTCATCGTATGCCTTGCTCTATGCCCTCTACAAATCGACCTGATTGGTATGATCACCTTCTCTCCCTTTGAAGAGTGTGGCCTCCCCTTGGATGATATCTACCATTTCTAGTCATTTTCTTTGTCTTCTATAGGCTTGATTCATTGTTGTTTATGCCTCAATCACTCACTTTAAGTTCTTGTATGCCCTTCACCTAGTCTTACCTTTATAATCTTGATTTATTGACTAAATCAACTAACCATTGATGAATAAGTTTCCATAACCCTAATCTCTTAATGAGATTGATGATTGAGATTAAGTCCAAATCAATGGTATAGATTCATCTAGTTCACTAATGTAAAAGCATTTACATTTCATTAGATTAAACTCAATTTTATAAAAAAAATCTCTTTAATAATTCCTTTAAATAAAGTGATTTTTCTAAGGTGAATAATTTGTATGAATTCCACACTTCTTAACACTTATATCTATGAAAGATTACCTATTTGAGCTAAAAACGTCAACATTTTTATATGTTAATGCATCAAACAGTTTTGAAAATTAATTAAAATTTCAATGTTAATTTTCCTCTAGCAGTATAATAGGCCCATTACAAGAAAATATAACACATTCACATGAAGTTAAGTCCAAAGCATCGAGGGGATGACTACCCACTATAAAATCAATATCTCTTCCTCCCTCTTTAGGTTGAATCTCCGCCAAATCAACGAGAGGCTTCCTAAATATAGGATTTCAAAGGCTTGGGAGTGGATGCTTTAGATGATGTATGAAGAGTAATAATTAACAAAATGAATAGTTGTAGCCAAAGTGGAATAAATTAATGGTGTGATAAATGAATATGATCGTATAAATCCGTAGATCAAGAGATAATCCATATATGGGCTTAATAAAGTAAAGTTATATGAATCCAATATGATAAGTGCATGCATGTTTAAGGAAAATAAGGGCTTTTATGCATGACATAAGTTAGGTTTAACTTCCTAAAATTTATGTAAAAAAATATCCTTAGAGAGTTAAGGGTGTGTTGATGGTGTTGGATACCGCCAACATACAAGGGGTCTCCCCGATGTGAAGTCCCAATTAGACCTCACATCTTTTCGGGTAGGAGCCCCATCCGGAGTATCAGACTGACTACCATAACTTTAAGGTTTTCCTTTGTTGCAATGAATAACACAAGAGAGTATAGACATAAAATTTTAAATGAGCAAGTTGACACTATGAAACATCAATTTAAATGTGTAAAAGGAGACCTTTATTAGAGGAGAGACAAAAGTGAGTCTCTTGGAGGAAATAAATAATACTATCCTAAGAGAGGCACACAAGAGAAATAAAATATTTGTTAGTTATCTAATGAAATAGTTCACATAGAAACGACAATCATTAAAGAAAATACAACACACATTCAACAAGATAAGCACCAAAGCCAATGAATTAGTTCAATTTCTTTAGTACCTATGAAAATAACATATATTGTAAACATCCAAAGAATAATCTCACAATATTCACTATACATGCATGGAAATGTGTTGGCTGAATGAGCTTCAATTATTAAGTGAAATATCCAAGTACGTAGTTACGATGTTGAGCCACTAGCTCTAGTAATGGAGAATTAAGTCACTTCTTGCTTCTCCAAGGAATGATCTTCTCTCCTATGCCAAGCTAAATAAGCCAAGGCTAGCTCTCCAAAGTCTAAGCCTCCAAAAAGCCTTTTTCTTGAATTATGAGGTTTCTTTTATAAAAAGAAGAATGACTCTTCATATCCCCTATGACTCTTGAGTTACCCTCATGACTCTTGGACTTCTACATGAACGTTGAACTTCTATAAGACTCTTGGTCCACATGTGACTTTTCATCTTCCACATGCGATTCTTAGACTTCCACACATTTACATTTTTGTCATTTTCCTTTTGATAATAGAATAATTACATTCCACATCATGTGGAAAGACCCATTGGCACAATTGACATTGTGATGACACTTATACAAGTCACAACTTTGAGGATGATGACATGGACTTCGTGATGATGTGGCAAAGTCAGGATGCTCTCTTTGCTGCTATGTCTTTGACTCCTTCATGATAGATCTGATCAATACTTTGACTCCTTCATGATCGATCTGATCAGTACTTTATCTTCACCCTTCAAAGGGTCTCGAATCAATATTGGAATATTTTGAATCATCATGAGATGTCTTCGTTCTGTTTTGGTATGGGATCTCTTCATGACTTCATGATGGTTCCCTTTGTGCTTCTTCTCTACAAGTGCTTCTTTGCTTCTTTTCCTTAGCATCTTTCTTGACCATCACCTTGTCATGCTGAGATGGTACACCAACTAACGAACATCACTCTTGACAAGGAAAAATCTTGAAACCATTTATCCTATCTCTGCCTTGCTCATGGAAAAAAATTGCTTCTGATGGGCCTATGTAAGGACTGAAAAGGAAAGGATTGTTGGGAATGACGTAATTGAGCTCAACAGTGGTTGAGGAAGGCACCACTACTCACTAGAAATGTGAGATGCGCTATAAGGAGGGGATCTTAATGGTCCAGTGCAGTGGGAAAGTGTAAGAGAACGTGTGATGAACTTGCTGATTGAAACTACACAGCACACAGAGCTCAAGGGTGAGGAGGAAAGTGATAGCGTAGTTGAGCCTCTCAGTGGATGAGGGAGGCCCTGAATATGAACTAGAACTACAACATTCTCTAGGGATATAGGGAATGACTCATCGGCTATGCAATGAGGGAGTCTAGTGGACAAGGGTTGATAGTTTTCTAGCTAAAACTACGACATGTGCTATTACTAAGAGACAAAATTAACGGAGAGCACAATTAAGGCAAGACTGCTTCTGATGGGTTTGTGCAAGGACTAAAAAATAAATGCTTGTTGGGAATGATGTAGTTGAGCTCAATAGTGGTTGAAGAAGGGACCACTACTCACTAGAAATGTGAGACGCGCTATAAGGAGGGGCTCTTCAGGGTATAGCGCAGTGGGAAAGTGTAAGAGAGAGTGTGATGAACTCGCTGATTGAAACTACATAGTGCGCAGAGCTCAAGGGTGAGGAAGGAAGTGATAGCACAGTTGAGCCTCATAGTGACTGAGGGAGGCCCTGACTATGAACTAGAAATGCGACATGCTCTGGGATATAGGGAAAGACTCAGTGCCTATGAAATGAGGGAGTTTAGTGGAAAAGGATTGATAGATTTCTAACTAAAACTACGACATGTGCTATGACTGAGAGACATAATTAACAGAGAAAAAAATTAAGCAAAGGCTAGGAACTCTAACTATGACATGCACAATGCTTTAGGGGTAGGTTCCTATGTTAGTGCAATTTTCCTCTACAGTGGTTGGTTTTCCACTAGAAATGCGACCTGCACCATGGAAGGCTCATTGGGAAGGAAAATTGCATAGTTGGCTAAGGAAATATGCAGATACAAGTCCCTTTTCTGAGGGTGTGTTCACTCCATTATGAAGGGAGGAGACCTTACATTGCAAAATTTTCTTTTCTAGAGGGCCGCTAGAAATGCTCCATGCACTATATAAGGTATAAATGCTCAAATCTTAGTGCAGTGCATCATTTCATCCAACTAGGGTTAGTGACTATGCTTTGAAGGTCCTCATTGCACATTGATAGGATCTGACCTTGAGGAAGAATAAGTGCATAAGTCTGGGAGGGAGAGTCTCATAAATGAGGCTCACAGATAGGATGTGGTCATCACTTGGAGGAGAGTTCAAGTATTCACAACTTGCACTGGGCAGGAGGACCAAGAAGAGGTTCATAATGGTTGTGTGAGATCAGTAGAGTAAGAGAGGGAAGAGCCTCTGAACAAGACTCAAACATGGATCACACATGTGGACTCCATCTATAAAATCCAAGGGAATGCAAAGGACTCATGAACAACAACCACACCTTGAAATGAAAACAAAGTGACATTTATTTCTAGGAGAGACAATTGAAACACCACATTACGACACAAAATACAAGTTGCGACACAAGTGTCGACTATGACCAGAAAGTGCACTAAGTTGTAGGAATATGTCTAACACATATCCTCATGATATAGATAACCATCTAATGTAGGAGAGTGTGTTAGAACTGCCTCTAGTGATGTGAAAAGGTGCAATGTATACAAGATTGAAAATGGTAAAGAGTGACACTTGCAACAGTAAGAAAATGTGAAAATGACACTTGCAAACACTAAAGTAATTGAAAGAGACACATGCCATAGTGAACATAATGTGACAATGCAATTTGTTAAAGTGAAAACAAGCACAAATGACAGTCGTGAATGTGAAAGAGACACTTGAGAAAACAAAAGGTGCGCAAAAGCGGCAATTGAGGAAACTCACTAAAATAGAAGGACAATTGTAACTTGAGAGAGAGAGAGACTATCAATGAAGGTGTGCATTGACTATCGAAATTGGTTGCATGGTACATTGTGCTTATGGATTGCGCAATCACTATTAATAGTGATTGTGCAATCCTTACTTTCAAGAGTTGTGTAATTCCTATCTAAGCTTGTATAAGAAAGGTGCACTTGTGAATTCATCACGAACAGAGCATGTGTGAGCAACTGAATTTGTCACTTAGAGACTGAGAGGAAGTCTTAAACACTTAAGAAAACATCAACTAACCGTGGAGTGACTATGGAATGACAGATCGTAAAATCCTCAGTAGGCTACAAATTTAAGGTGTAGACAAAATTTCTACAGGTGTTTATCACAACGTCAACACTTGGCAACACACTAGTAGAACTCTAGTTTCTTTTTTTAGATCTAGTATTTAAGTGCAAGGTCTCAGTCTTTCAAGAAGTATTGATTCATCATGTGGATTACCTTGGCTTCCCCATTTGACCTGGTTATAGATATAGTCCCTTCTATTCCTTTCCTTGGTTAAACACATTCACAAAGCTTGCTAGATCACAATTGTTTCGATCTGGGAGAAAGGTAATATGTAGTTGCGGGTTGAAGACGATCAAAGTTTTAATTTTTCATCTATAGTCTTTCTTCACTACTAGAAGGCCTGTTCAGTACCTTTATGGAGTCACTACAGGAACACAAGCATCCCTTCACTGCCAATGAGCTTGTTCAGTACCCAACAAAGTTACTTGCTTCACCTCTCTGCGTGCGAAGCCTTTCTCTTCTTTCACCCTTTTATTTATTTATTTAAATTTTCTTAGGCCCTTATTTATTTACTGGGGTACAATAGGGATCCTAACTTATTGGGATCAAGAGAGTTTGTTCCTTCAAAGAAAATTATATATACCTTTGATATTGATTTCCTCACTGTTGTTTTTTCCCTTTCCCTTCTCTACTTGATTAGATCAACAAGGAAACACTATTAATTACAATCCTGAGCTAAGGAATGAAGATCATAGAATATATACAGGTGTCATGGTTCTTCTAAAGGTTTTATTTTTGAATGGATCACATTTTCCCTTTAGAAGTCATTGACTTTAAAGAGATATGTAAACCCAGATATAGGAGAGGTAACATATTAGCCAAGAGTTGTTCGTCATCGCAATTTCCCTGTTCAGACATTACCACAGTATCTTTTCAGCCAAAGGAGCATCTTTCATGTAGGGTCTTATTAAGAAAATGGAGGTCTGAACTAAAATAATCATGGGAGATAAAATTCAGAAAACAAAGGAAAGACTAAAGAGTAAGTGCAAAATGAGTGTACAAAGGAAACTAGAATGAAACTAGACCTACTCCTAAACTAACCATTTAGAAGGCAAGGTCAAGTGTAATGAAATTTCCAAAGTAACCACCATAGTTCCCGACCTATAAACACAAAGATACAAGAAATTAAAACATATAAAATCATGTGCAAAAGAAAAGATAAGAACTTGAATAGCTTGCACAAAAGATAAAAGGTCTTTGCTAGATGCAGAAAGATGTGCCATGACACCTAAATTTAAACAACGTGCTACCTTACCCTTTCGATTATAACCATAATAAAAAAACCTCTGAAACCTCTTGTGAATGTATCTTCATCTTTGTCGTTATCCTTAGCAAGCATAAGAAATATCGAGTCCTGTTATTTTCAACGAGGCTTGCTAAGTAATATACTTCTAGGCAGTCATAGATTGGATCTTGAAATCCAAAACTATCCTCTTGAAAAGCCTAAATTCCCTGAAAAAACAAATTTTTAGTTAATGGTTTAGAATCAGGATGAGAATGTTATGGAAGAAAATGAGCCTGATCATATTTAGAAGCCTTACCAAGATAGTGAGGACCTGACATAACCATCAAAGAATTTTGAATTACCTAAACTACATGACAAGTATCTAAATCATGAGATGATAGGCCATAAATATCATTTGATTCAAAACAACTATCATCCGCTATACTGGTGGGAAACAATTAGTGGAATGGTAGTTGCTAGAACCAAATTAATGATAAATCAAGCATTCACTAATAAGAAACAGGATATTTAATTCTGATCCAATCAAAGAAAACATAGACTTAAGGGAGATCACGTTTTTCTCTAACAGTGGTCTAGGAAAACCTGTACTATTCACTAGAACTGTGACATGCAACAGGAAGGAAAGGAGAACAAGGCAAGGCCCACTGAGGGGCTCCAGTTAGTACAGAAGGAAATAGTAGACATTGCAACTGTGACTTGCACAATGCTTGAGAAGCAGGTTCCTATGCTAGTGCAGTTTACTTCTATAGTGGTCGACTATTCACTAGAAATCTGACCTGCACCAAGGAAGGCTCACAGGGAAGGAAAATTGCGTAGTTAAATAAGTGAAGCAACAAAAGACTAGTCACTTTGCTTAGGGAGTGTTCAGGACACTATGAAGGGAGGAGACCTTGTATTTTGCAGTTTTCATTTCCCGAGGGCCACTATAAATTCTCCATGTGCTATACAGGGAAGAATTGCTCAAATCTGAGTGTAGTTGGTTAGTGCGTGAAACAAGGGTTTGTGACCATTCTTTAAAGTTTCTCAATGCTCATTGATAGGAGTTGAACTTGAGGAAGACTCCGTGCACAAGTATGGGAGGGAAAGATCTCATCAATGAGGATCATGGATATGCTATTCTTATAACCTAGAGGAGATTTCATATATTCATAACTTGCACTGAACAGGAGGACCAAGAAGAGGTCCAGAATGGCTAAGTGTGGGATCAGTAGAGTAAGAGAGGGAAGAGCATCCGAATGAGACTCAAACATATATCACACACATGGAAGCCATCAATATAAGTTAGGGGAATTCACAAGAATCATTAACAACAATCAAAACTTGAAACTACAAAAAAGTGACACTTATTTCTAAGAGCGACAATTGAAATGCCACATTGCGACACTTAGAATACAAGTTGCCACACAAGTGTCGGTTGTGACCAAAAAGTGCGCTAATATATAGGAATGTGTCTAGCACATATCCTCATGATATAGAGGACCATATAATGCAGGAGGCTGAGCTAGAACTTCCTCTAGTGATGTGCAAATGCATGACACATACAAGACTGAAAATGGTAAACAATGACATTTAGGATTGTGAGAAAATGTGAAAACAACACTTGCAAATGCTAAAGAAATTGAAAGTGACACATTCCAGAGTGAAGATAACATGGAAACACCACTTGTTAAAGTAAGAAAAAGCATAAACGATAATTTCAAACATGAAAGCGACACTTGAGAAAACAAAGGTGTGCAAAAGTGACAGTTGAGGAAACTCACTGAAATAGAAGTACAATTGCAACCAGAGTGGTTGAGACTGTGAATGAAAGTGTACATTGGCTATCAACATGTGTTGTGTGGTAGACTATTCTTATGAATTATGTAGTCACTATCAATAATGATTGCGTAAGCATTATTTTTAAGAGTCGCACAATGCCTATCTAAGCTTTCATAAGAAAGGTGTCCTTGTGAATTCATCATCGACTAAGCATGTGTGAGCAAGTGAGTTTGACACCTAAAGTCTGAGAAGAAGGCTTAAACACTTACCAAAACATCAACTGACCATGGAGTGACTATGGAATGATAGATCGCAAGATCCTCCGGTAGGCTCCAAAATTAAAGTGTAGATAAAATTTTGGAGGGTGTTGATCGTAGCATCAAAAACATGCTATTCTAAAACATAGCCATGAAGGTAATGTTTTATTAATTTGAGCAACACCTTGCTTTTTCAGGTGCAAGGTAATATAATAACAATTAACATAAGGGGAATGAAATTGTCACATTACATTATCCAAATGGTCACAACATTATAAGGCCTTCTAACAAAATAAACAACATGTAAAGAATTAGCATAAATAAATTCTCAAATAAGATAGATGTAATACCACAAATATTCCATTAGGCTTTCCAAATGAAGTACAATATAGCCGAAGGGGATATCTTCTCATGCCCAAAATTTTCAACCATTACAATGGAGAGAGATATCCTCATTATATACGGGGTCTCCTCTCTCATATCATAAAATATTATTATCTTCTAACTAACTCCATGACAAGTCAAAAAATAATATTATGATCGAGTAGTTACTAGTTGCGATAAGAGGAACTCTACAACCCAATATAGAGTAGTTCATAGATATATTGTAATTATGTCAATATTTAAATGCCATCCCACCCCACCTATCATTTTAACAAGCATATATATATATATATATATATATATATATATATATATATATATATATATATATATATATATATATATATATATATCTCCTCCCTCTCTCTCTCTCTCTATATATATATATAGAGGGAGATCATCACAATAGGTTAAACATAAATAGTTGTGGTTCCAACCACAAGAGATTTGATCCCTCTTGGAACATGGTATATCCAAAGTTAAGATGGATCTAGTTTTGTTATATCTCTCCTAAATCCATGGTTGACCATGTTATAACATGTGGATAGTAGCCTCTCCAAGGGACTTTTCCATAATCTAAAATAATAGTAGCAGTTCATAGGTTCAATAATATTTGCATTGTCATGCCTTTTAAATTGACCATAAGGGGAAAATGAATAATTTTTTTTCTTTGAACAAGTTTGGGTATGCTTTGGGATACGAAGGAGCATCATTTTAGATAGGGACGTCATATTTCTCGATGAATTTTGATTACCTATTTGCAGTAGTTGATAGGTTTAACAAGATGTGAATTCTCATGTTGTATAAAAAGACCACAAGAGGGAAGGAAGAAACAAATTCTTCTTTGGATAGGTCTTAGTGTGCTTTGGGATAATAAGGAGAACAATTTTAGATAAGGACAAATTATATTTCTCAGTATTTTTACTATGTTTTGGGAGAAGATGGACATGAATTTAAAGAGGTGTACAACATTGCAACCATAGATTTATGGGAAAATATAATTAGTCAATAGTACTTTAAATTAGCTTTTGAGGGGTTATAATTAAAAGCATTCAAGGACCTATGATGAAAATATAGTCTATATATAACACTTTTATCAGAAATCAATCCCAAATTCTACTGATAAGACCCCATTTAAAGCTTGTTTTGGATATTTTCCACCTTCATATTTGGATGTTGTATATGGAAAAAAATTGAGTGGTGTAGGATCTTGTATGGGATTCATTAAGAGAAAAAAAATCTTGAGAAATTAGATAGATCCATTTTCAAGTGTAGAATATGTTGAAGATTTCATAGGAGAAAAAGAAGGCTAGACGCGATCAAAACATAATAGAGAGGTCATTTAGATTGGGGGAAAAAATATGGTTACAATTAAACAAGGAAATACTACAGGGTGTTGGTAAGAAGATCAAGATTTTACGATATGTTCCTTTCCAAATGTTGCAAAAGGTGAGAGGTAATGACTACAGACTTAATCTACCCTTGTACATTTCTCCGTGGTGAATGTGGGGAATCTCAAACTCTATGAGACTCCCCTATTGAATCATGAGGAGGAGTAAGTGTTACCTTCCATAATGAACTTAGCACTAGGTGCTTAGGAAGAGTTAGTAGTGCACACAATTTTGTAAAAGAGGTATACAACTATAAGATAGGGGTACTAACATGAAAGGAAAAAATTTGGGCAAAGAAAAATGGTACCCCAGGGAGAAGATAGAGGAAAACTTTCCTCAGCAATAAAAACTTTTATGCATAGAAAGCCTCACAAAATGGGATCGTTATATATTTTTCATCTATCTCAATTATTTCAAAATGGAAAAATTGGTGGAATCAAATTGTGGGGTTATTTTTATTGTGAGGTCCTAGTTTGGAGAATTGAGGTTTAAAACCTTCTAGGGCCATTTTGAGGTAATAAACAAATAATTTTTGGGGATAAAAAATTTAACTTGTGTCAAAGCCTTTGACATTTTCCTACACTCATATACCTTTTCAACAATGGAAGAAGTATGTTAATCGAAGTTCATATGCAAAACTTATGCCTCTCAGAAGTTGACCTTCTATTTTGACCACCACAATTTGAGAGGATGCCACATCAACCCTTGTTATGCATGCAAAAGGGGCTAGTCATGTGTGGATTATTAATAAAACTCTTGAATTGTCAAAGTTGTAACTATATTTTAGAGTTGAGGGATTCGAACTTAAATCCTAGTTGGCTATTAGGCTATGTTAAACTTTGACTACTTCCATTCTATGTTATTTTATCTTGTTCCATAGTAATGAAAAGGAACTAAGAGTGGGAGTTAGAGAGAACAATAGAGGATATTTGTATTTTTTAGTACCATAATAGACGACAGGTTTTAGATAACTCCATAATGAGTGCCTTCTCCTCTATACTTGCATTATTTCCATAGTAGAGAAAAGAGAGCATAGAATCCTCACCGTCTAGTTCGTTCTTCTCCTATAAAATTTTCCAAAAGATAATATTTGTGCTAATATTGGATGGTGTATGATTGTATTTTTTGTTCTCTATTTTTGCAATTTATCTCATTCATGCATAAAATAAGAATTAGTAATTAACAAATATGGAATCTAAAATAATTTAACCGTCATAATATAGATTTCAGTTTATTTTATAAGATCTATTGGGATGAACTATCCAGTTGAATATCCATAAAAATTTACATATCACCCTAACTTGCACTCCCATCCATAAAATGGGTAACCATATTATACGTATTTCAAAATTCAAAGCTTCAAGGAAGTTATCCCATAATATCAATAGAGTAAGGGGTGAGGCTTACCTTGAGAATCCTAAGGATGAGGAAAAGATGACTTGGAGGATGGGAACAAGTATGTGAAACCAAGATAGGGAGAAAGTAAAAGGAAAGCAAAGGAATATTGAATATTAATATGGTAGGAGGTGGCTAGAGTTAATGATATGTGGTCCTTCTTGTTCTTAGAATGGTCCCATTAGAGACAAAACTTATTCAAATTGATAAACCCTAATTAAAACATGTGACCCTTATGATGGTAGCCAAGGTTACCTTGAATAGCTAATGAAAGATGATGAAAAGAGGAAAATAAAGCGAAAGTGATGAAGAGGTGGGACAAACATGAGAGGATCGGGGCATATGTAAAGTGGTTGGAAGCTAACGATTGATTAATTAAAAACATATTATCGTTGGTACATATTTAAAGTGAATTTGAGCACATGGAAGGGTGAGAAGGAAATAATGCATCCTTGAATTTTAACTATTCATCATTACGAAAGGTTTATTGGAGAAGGTTTGATCTCCATGTTTTAAGGAGGAATTTTGAAGGTTCCTACAAGATAATGAGGAGGCTCATTGGAATGCAAGCCAAAGAATCCAATTATTACAATGTGTTTAATACACTAAATACTTCCAATGTTACTTTATCTTGGGATTAATGTGTGGTGTCAACAAGTTGAGGAGGAGAAACTTGTCTTAAAGAAATTTTATGTTGATGCATGATTCCTTATTTACAAGTGGTGATTCAATGAGAGGTAATAACTTTGATAAGAGGATATTAGGAGCGCTAATAAGAATATGAAGAGTTATTCTATTGTAGGACATGACATTTGTTTTTATTTTTAATTTTGATAATTGAACTATTTATTTGAGTGAGGGAAATGGTCAATACCTAAGTTATTTTCGTTGGTTTCATGAGTAATTATCTTGTAAGAGGGCACCTCACACTTGTCACATTTCAAGTGTGCATGTGTGTAAGGATATGGAATAAGGGGGCTTTGAGGTAACATGTGAGATTTAATTTCTAGTAAAACTATTGATGAGGGGATGAGAACCTAAGAGAGTCTTTAAGATCTTAAAAATTCCCTAAGGATTCATTGTTTAGTTGTCACATGTAGGCTTGAGTTTCTGACATGTCCTACATGAGATAGGTAATTGTATGTTTACTTGGTGAAGGGTGAAATGCTATATAATATACTTGGTTAGTAGTAGAGAAGGGTCTCATGGTGGGAGGAATTGGTGGATATCTAGTTTGACTAACATGGTTTACATTGTATGGGATAGGTCATCCTACATTGTATGGTTGGTTTGGAATTGTTATTTGAGTACTTGGGTGGATATTAGTTGCACATTATAAGAGTACTCATTGCAATGAGATGATATCCATAAGACATGATACTATAAAGGGAAATCAATGAAGTATTAAGTGGAGAGATATGTAGTTCTATGTTTTGGGGATGATACCTGTATTTCCCTTAGATGCAATGGAACCTTCATTAAGGTTGTAGGGTTGAAACTTCTACGGTATGAATGGAAATATGATAATGAATATACCCTAGGATTAATCAATAAGTATTCTAGGAGAAGAGACAATTTGGCCAAATATTCCTTGTAAAGGTGCTGGTGATGACAAGTGTAAGCATCCTTAGGGGCTCAAGAGAGGTGGAAGGAGATAAAAAATAATTAAAATGTGAACCTACGAATTAAGGTTTTCATCTATTAGATAGTTCTAGAATCCAAAATATTTTACATAGATAAATTGAAAGGGATAAATATACAAGGAAACAACCTATAAGTGTAAGTATATGTTAGGTTGGCCATTGAAGGGACCATACCACACTTGTTGAATGAAGGGAAATGGATTTAACGAGACTATGTCATGGAGTTTAATCCTTAAAACAACCATATGTTATGTGTTTCATCAATTACGAAAGTGGTACATCCAATGATTTATAAAATTTTATGGATATTGCAATAGAATAATTTGTCACAAATAATATAATAAATCTACTAGAAATATTTACTGTGAATGTTAAATTTCCTTCAGATCTTAGACTCTTTATTTATTCTTTCTCAAATTAAATGAGTAAATTATCTAAAATATAAGAAATATAGAATAAAAATAAACACACACCATCCACAATAGACTCAAATTTTTCTTTCGGAAACCCTCATAAGAGAAAACCCAACTAGAAGGTGGGGCTGCTTTACTCTCTTTTCTAAGGTTTGAAAAAATGCAAGTATAAAGGAAGAGGTACTCTTTATGGAGTTTCCTATCACTCGCGGCCTATAAGTCTGCTATATAGCTTTAAAACCATATTTTCTACTCTCTAAATTCCCACTCCCAAATGATTTTCTTATGTATAGAACAAAATACGATAGTATATAATGGAACCCCTACTCCTCCCAGTGGCCTTATTATTAACATAACTCGAAAGAGAACTAGGGGTAAGGTTTGACTACCTCAAATCTCAAGAAGGGTTACATGTTTGAACCTTCTAGAGTCTTCTTCAAAGTCCACATGTGGCTAGCCTCATATAATTTGCAGGAGACATTAATTTTGCATACAAAATTTGTTTGACATGATTCTTGCAATGTTGGAAAGGTATTTGTGTGTAGATAAATGTCTTAAGGTATCATGCTAAAGTGGGAATATTTTGACCCTAAAAATTTCATTTGATCCTAAAAAAGGCTCCATAATATTTTCATACCCCAATTCTAGGAATTGGGAGCTATCATTAAAAGTGATCCTACAAGTTTATTCCTACATTTATTCCACTATAAAATCATCAAGATAGATGAAAAATAATACGATTATGTAATCCAAATGGTCTAGGGATCATGTGATAAATTTTCTTCTTAGAGATCGAGAATGATTAATGAAGCTTGACTCAATTTGACATTACAAATACCTCTAAAAGAATTTGAGATAATTTGGAACAAAGGTAAAGCATGTTAAGAAATTATGGACTCAAATAGGGTCTATAGCTTCAATTGGACTAGTTACCCACAAAAATTGGATAACTCTGTGATGGTTAGAAGATAACATTATGTTATATTTCTCCATCTATTTCTCTAGTTGGATATCTATACCATATGGAATGCTTCTTGAAGGAAGGTGGGTCATATCCCAGCAGGTATTATAACATTAACTCAATTATGGTATTTAATTTAATGTTATGGGAATGATAATATGGATCACACGGAAATTGAATTATTTAATAACCTTGAATAGTCTTTGACTCTAGACGAGTGGGACCTCTTATGAGGCTTTATGGTTTAGTAAGGTAACTATTGGTTGAGGAATCGATTGGTATAACATGACCAAGATAACCCATATTTACCACTTTCTATGTATCCTCATTATATATCTCCATTCTTTGAGTTGGGAGTAATTGGTCGTTGGGATTGGTACCCTATATCCACATCCGTGAGTCAGATCCTGTAAAATTGGTCTTGGAGGTAGTGTGGTAGAAATAAAGTTAAAATCATATATAGCCACAATAAAAGAAAAGGTAAAATTCAAGATAGGGCTAGCCTAAATTATAGTACATGGGAAAAATTCTAGCACGATATATAATCCCCCATTAGCCATCACTCAATTCCTCAAATAATGCAATTCTTTGTTTAGTAAAAAAGGGAAATCTCGAGTTTCCCAACCTCGACGAGTGTGAAACTCCACATCTTCAACTGATTTTAGAAATGCATAAATCAATATCAGGATCCTAGTCTATGCACTAAATAAAGACAAACCATTAAAGTAAAAGGTGGAAAACAGGGGTAAAAAAAGAATGTCAAGGAAAGGGGTAACTCATGCCATCAGAATTTCTCCCTCCTTACAACCTTACACTCAAGATGTTGGATCTCCCCATTAGTTGGTCTCATGGCTATGGCACCTAACTTGAAGTTTCCCCCATTCTATCATCACCATATCACACACACACACACACACATATGGATTGATACATTGAGCTCAGACATGTCACTCCCCTTGGGGTTTGGAAACACCTAATAATATTGTTGACCTAATCATCCCTAACATAAGTGAGGTAACATGTTTATAAATCTTGATCTAGTTAGACATTTGAAGGTGAGTTTTGCATGAAGCATTCCTTTACTCCTAACATTATAGATGGTGCACTATGATGCTCTAAAGGTTTTATTCCCTAATGAAGTTGATCTCATTTGATATTGAGATTATTTTTTCAAGTGGTATCACATATGCACTAGAGATACCTTTAGGTATAGTTTGATTCTTCTTCAATACCTTTAATTGAGTAATTTTCCCCTTTATGATAACATACTTGAACTTGTCGCCCCAACATTGGCCCTTCAAAGAGGAGCGTTGGGCATTGAGTAGTTTTTATATGATAGTACATCTCTTGATGAGCTTCTAGATGATGAAATAATGAGCTTGAAATCCTAGGAATTAGACTACTTGATGATGTGCCAAGATGGAGCCAAGATTCCCCCAAGTTGGCCTTAACCCTGATTGATGGAACGTGCATTGTTGTCGAGCCCATATGAGGATGGTTTTCACTGAGATTACTTGTGAGGGATATCATATTCCTCTTTGATGATAACACTTTCACCTTAGATGTGTTTCATCACTCCCACGTGCATGAAAATGGTTATGTAGGACCTCTCTTAGATGAAATCTTTGTGAAGGAGGCACTTTTTGGAGTTGTACACATGCACTTTGGGACATTCTTGGAGCGAGGAGCATTCTTGGACCCTTGCCTTAGTACCTTGATGTATCATTGTTTATTTTGTTGGATGAAGTGATGGTGGAGATCACTCCATATATGTGGGTTATTTTTGGCATTTTTTATGTTTTATATTTATTTCAATGTGAGCATGTGACCTCTGACCTAATTGAATGCTCAACTAAAATATTTTTAGAAATTTCTTGTGAAATTAGAGAAATAACTCTTGCTTACCCTCATATAAATATATGCCTACCTTATTCCCTAATTCAACATCATTCATCATCACACTTCTCTCTCTTTGGAAGTGAACACTAACTATTTTCTTCTTTTCTACTTAGCCACGATGTGATTCTATGGTGCAAATTTCCCTTCGATAAAGACTTTTACTTGAGGATGGTCTCTTTAGATTGATTAAAGAGGTTCTTGTCAAAATTTTATAAATTTATTGCATATCTTCTATATTTTCCATGTTATCCTATATGAATTAGGGTTTATATGTGTTCCATGGTTAAAATTGCTATGTTATCTTGAAATGTTGATTCCTTATGCTATGCAAGATTGTCTTCCTTGAACCCTTCAAGAGAACTATGAATTTTACATCTCTTGAATTTAAAATATCCCTGTTAAGGAAGTTGCTAGAGTTTATAAGAAGAGGCTTTAACCCTCTCACCCTCTTCATCAAGGTCATCTCCATGGAATTTGTCCTAGATAACTCTATTTCCCATTTAGATAAAGGCACTAGTATAAGTGATGTTGATCAATCTCTCTACATTAATTATTTTCTCTCTCTTCTCTCCAAAATTCTAGATATGTAGCTTAGGGTTAGGATTTCTTGAAATATTGCTATAAGGGTAATTCTATTTAATGTGTTGTTGTCCTTTTGGAGGGATTGCATCAAATAACTCATAAAAAACAAAATATAACATTTATTACATTTCGGAACCTTAATTCTAGGTTGATGTCATTGTGTTATATTGTTTTTTTATTCTTGTTTACTCAATTGCAAACCCTAAATGTTTTATATCTAATAGATAGTCTTGTGCCTTTGTTAATTTATCATTATAATGCTACTCCTTCCAACTATTATATGACCTTGTATGCCCTATCATTGAAGATATAATACAACCTAACTTATAACAACCATCTAATTTTCTCAAGTTGTCTAAGGATAGAGTGTTTCTACTTTGGTAAAGATTATCTTAGCTCTCCAGGCTCTACCACTACCCTATGCCAATAATTATACTTATCAATGACCTTGAATCCTTCTTATTGAATACCCTGTAGGTGATCTATGTAGAGGGAAACATCACTTGTCGTTTATTTACCACTAAATAGCTCAAGAAAGGTTGTTGAGGTGACAGTGGTGGCCAATATTCCGTTGAGAGGAGGTCTGGATTTGCCCAATGAGGCTTTTCACGAGGTCTACTAGATTCTTTGGTAATAGGACCCATAAAATTATAAATCACCCTAGTTGGATTCCTTCACGATTCCTTAAGGATCAAAATAAGTTGAGCTAATGATTAAGGGCTAGGGACCAAGAGAAGGAAGGATTGAGAGACCCCACCTAAGAATTAGGCATCCTAGTAAGGTTTTGTATCTTGACTAAGGTGAAGGGAACTATAAGAAGGCATCCATCTTTTTATAATAGCAATTGAGAGATACTATATCATCATTACGTAAGTCAATCATTAATATGACATAGAGTTAGACTATACAAGACACATCTTATTAGATAGATATACGTGAATACCTAAGTGAAAATTTCACATGCTACAATATTTATTCATAAATGCATGTGATCCTTAGTCTTATGAAAAATGTCAATAAAAACTAAGAACAAAATAATGCGAGGTAAAAAATACATCACATTTATTAAAATATTTATTTATAAGTTAGAGGTAGCAAAATGATGCTATGTAAAAAAATACATCACATTTGTTAAAAGATTTATTTATAAGTTAGTACCTCTTATAATAAGGACGAATGCTATTAAAACCAAGCGAATCTATAAATCTAATTTCTCTTCAAATAAATTCGTTGATATGAAAAAATACCACTTACGTATTTTATGATTCTCTTATGCGCAACGTAGATATTACATGAGATCATTTTTTCCACCTAAATACAACGCTCTAATATAAAGGTTCAAGATCCTTTCCTTTCTCAATTTATGGACACATGTGTAAGGATATTTATTTACAAATCCCCATGTTTTGTTGATACTAGTACTTATAAACTTATTAATAAATTGAAGAACTCTATTGGTTAAAATACATTCATAATGCACTCTAAGATAAGATTGGTATTTTTCTATTGGTTAAAATAGATTCATAATGCACTCTAAGATAAGATTGGTATTTTTTTTTAATTCTAGGTTTTTACCTATGGCATAATCTCCATAATGAATGACGTACTATTATTATTATTTCTTTTATAAAAGATGATTGGACATGAAGCTGAAATTCATGAGCATGTTTGACAATATTGACTTAAAGTGTGTTGGTAATATTTTCATTGTTATCGGTCTAACTTGATGAGAGAAGTCTTCCGTCGAATCTTATGTATTTTCTTAATTTATAGAATTTCTTTATTGAAAATTGCAAAATTTTCCATTGTCTATTTTAATTTAGAGTCTGTTTTTCATTCTACTCGTTGAATTTATCATAGATCTTTAATATAATTTATTTTATTTTTTGACATATGAAAAC
Organism: Pinus tabuliformis; assembly: GCA_031772625.1. NCBI lineage: Eukaryota > Viridiplantae > Streptophyta > Pinopsida > Pinales > Pinaceae > Pinus > Pinus tabuliformis. The sequence goes on from CM062811.1 coordinate 328,536,239, forward strand.
CTAACGGTTATTGAGAAGATTATTAAATTCGTTAGGATTACTTATACATTTGAGATTTGGTACTTTCATGGGTTAATCTTTCTTCAATTAAACACTACTTAAAATTGAGTTGTGGATATAGATTTCTGAAAATCTACCTCACCTCGTCACTTGAGTTAGTTTTTTTTGTTAAGTAAGAAATAGTCTGTTATTTCTCTTTCTTATCTTAATTATGAATATGAGAGATTTATCATAGTTGATATAATATGGTGTGGATTTAAGCTTTTTTTCATCATAGTTGATATATGGTATGGATTTAAGTTTTTTTGGTTTATAAATTTGAGTTTGGAATTATTTTAAGAGAAATCTATTTTATTTTACTATGAGAATTAGATTATAATTTAAATAGATTAATATTCAATAAAATGATTTATAGAAACAAATTTTGTAATATTAAACATTGTAATAAATTATTAAATAAAGATATAATAGTAATAATGATGAAATATGATATCAATTTAATTAAAGAATTGATTAAAAAACCAAGTAATAAAGATAATAATAAAACTAATAAATTGCTCAATTCACTTTGTTATATTGCAAATTTTTTTTTATTAATAAAATTATAAACAATTTTTTTGAAAAATAATTTATATTATGCCTAACACATTAAAATAATTTTAAATAGTAATTATTTATATTCAATTATAAAACATGTGAAATAAAAAGTCTATGCACATATGTATGCACTTATATACATTATGAGAATTTTAATAAAATAAAAAATATGAATATTTTTATATATAGAAATGTGAAATTTATATATAAAATAAATAGTATTATAAAAAACTAAGATTTATGTTAATTGCAAATCTATAAAGTGTTGAGAAAAATCAAATATTTTGAAATGTAAAATATTACTCTATTTTTACATTAAAAAAATTCATTTTAACAAATTTAATATCTAGAATCAACTTACAACCAATTAATATACTAAAAAAAATTGAAAAAATTATATCAAACTTTCCAATATCATAAAATTATGAGATACAAAAACTCCTCTACAAAATCAAATAATTACAATTTCCCTTCCTCACCCCTAACTTTATATATATCACTATAACATTTAAAATATTCACTTGTAAATTTTATTAGGCATAATTCATTGCGATCACAGTTCACGGTTAATGGTTATAGTTAGTAGTGAGTGACCTTAATGGTCCTACATCGGGAATAAGGAAAAGTCACATTGAGTACAAGTCTTATAAATAAAGAATTATCTTCTAACCATATTGTGTCCATAATTACAATTTCCCTTCCTCTTCCCTACCTTTATATATATCACTATAATATTTAAAATATTCACTTATGGCTTTTATTACTTTTATTAGGCATAATTCGTTGCCATTAAGGTTCACTTCACTGTTGATGGTTATCCTATTGTCACATGGTTAACAGTGAGTAACCCTAATAGCCCTATATTTGGGATTAGGGAAAAGTCACATTGAGTACATGCCCTATAGATCTTGTTTATTTTTCATATATTTATATTCATTGCATGGATGAGTCACAGCAATCCATGTACATAATTTTTATGTGTAGGTTACGTATGGTCTCAATTTCATTATTATACCTAAATTAATTATAATATAAATTTCCTCATTGAAATTTAGATTTTTTATAAAAATAAATTTATATAATTTATAAATTTTATTTTTATTTAAATTAAATAATTGATATAAAATGGTTTAAATTTGAATTTTGTTTTTATATATATATATATATATATTTGATTTCTATAAAATATAACATATATTAATTTTATTATGTTTTGATATAATTTGAAATAGTAAAATTTATTTTGTTTTATTTTTTTCAATTTTATTTATTATTGGGATTTATTTTAACAAATTTAATATAATTATGTTTCATTATGTAATACAAAATTTCTTATATTTCTATTAATATATTTATTTATTTGGAATTCATTTTGATAAATTTGGTATATCTATAATGTTTTTTTTATTATTATAATTAATAGCATAGTTATTGACATCTTTATATTTTGTGCAATAATTACTACAAGAAGCATGAGGTCAATATTGGAAAGATACCAAAAGTGTTCACAGACTGCAAAACATATGAACTTTTCGAATAATACTTCAGACGAGGTACTTTTTTAACTCATTTAAAGCCTCTATAAATAATTAATCTCTTTATGTAGAAAATGAATTAGATAAATGTAATAATGATTTTTTCCATTTGGTTTTCATAATATGTTTAACCATCGAGCAAATTCATCTTCTGATGATCTATAGATGTGAAGATTATGAGATCATTACTTGTTATTTAAGTGTATTGAATTTCTTTCAATAAGCTAGGATTAATTAAATATATTTAGAATTAAGAATTTCTATATTTTTTAATCTATGATATCATAAAAGCTTGGATAGCATGTTATATTTCGATTATAAGAACATAAGAATTTGGTTGTGAAAATGAAACAATAATAGTATTTGCAAGCTTGAGACAAATTAGAAAGAAGACAAAATAATAGAAAAAATAGAGAAAACAAACACTAATTCAACTACAAATAATAAAGATAAGAGAGAGAAAATATACCAAGAGACCAAAGAGTTCAACTTGAATTCATTTTATTCATCCAGTTACATGAGTACATATTTAAAATACTCTCTAGGAGAGATAATAATTGTGAACTAGGTTGGGGTTCTTTACTACATGCACAAAAAGTAAAAAACAACTCTTCTTTAGTTTAAATTAACTAGCCTAAAATTGAGTGAGCCAGGAAAACATAGAGTTGGAGTCAATAATAGAGTTGAGTAAGGATATCATCACAATATCATCAACCATAAATAAGTGAGAATGGAATCACAATATCGTCAACCATAAATAAGTGAGAATGGAAGAAATAACTCACACATACTACTCTTATCTCCAAAAACATAACTAAATTCCAAAAATTAGTACTAAATATTAGGACATAAGGTTTCGAATAATAGAAGGATAAAAAGCTAAGGTAATTGGATAAGGTTATATATAGAATCATGAAGGGAAGTGTGAACTTTTGGAGGAGGTGGATAAGGATAGGGAAGTGTGCTCTAGGTGCCAAGTAATAGCCATACCACTCCCTAGTCATGCACAATCAGTGTCACATGCCATCCAACCATGGAAACACCTACAAAAAATAGAAATTACTATAAATAGAAGTCATACCAAACATGATGTAGTGTTCGTGTACACCAATACCAATCTTGAACAAAATATAACATGTTTACAATAAATGTGTCCCAATAATTTTCAACTATGATAGGCACTCATGTACAAAAGATAGATAAAAGTTTGACAAAAGATAAGGTAAATAGGGAAAGGCTATTGGAAAGAATTCCCCCCCGCCCCCCCACAACCCCACCCCCCATCAAAACTTAAAATGTAATGGATATTATGGCAATTTATGTGCAGTTGTTTACCTCATGGATTTTTCCATGAGTTTGGAGGAATTGCATGAAGTGCATTGGTTGTCATGTTTGTCCTATATATCCAGTTGCATTGAATAGGTAGGGTGGAAGAGGAAATATTACCCAAAAAAAATGAGTAAACCCTACGTGAAAAAATTATCTTGATTTTATAGCTAATAAGCCAAAAACCTATTGATGATAAGTTCACAACATTATGCCAAAATTCTCCACTCATTTCTCTAATCAAATCTCTCTCCCATATGGAATTCTTCCCGAAGGAAAGTCATGGGTCATCTCTCAGTAGGCACTCTAACCTTTCTTGTCATAAATTTATTTTATTTAATGTTTGGTCATATTAATATAGATCATAGGGAAATCCAAATGATTGATCAATCTTGTTTGTATCCTTGTTCCCATACTTCACTTGGGAGGTTAGTCTTTGACTCTAGTCCAATGGGACCTCCTTTGAGACCTTATATTTTAGAAGGCACACTAATGGGGAGGCACTAATTGATATAGCATGTACAAGATAATCCATGCTTACCAATTTCCATATCTCATGATTATCCATCTCGATTCTTCATGTCGGTTGTTATTGGCCATTAGGATTGGAACCTTATATCCACATCCTTGAGTCACGGCTAAAAACGGTGGCCCTAAAGGTATAGAGAGCTGGAAGAACATTGAAAACATATGAAACCAAAATGAAATAAAATGGAAAATGAAAAATATGGTTGGCACGTATTTAACACATAGGAAAATGCTTAACATGAGCTCTACCTCCCTCATTAGTCGTCACCCAACTCCTCAAAGTATTCAATACTTCTTCTAAGAGAACAAACTTTTGAATATCTGAATCGTGACGAGTGAAAAATTGCTACATCTTAAACAAGTATTGGAAAAGCATAAAGAAAGCATGGTCTCCTAAGTTATGTATTGAATAAAGAAAAATAAATTAAGTAAAGGTGCATTAGATGGGTAAAAAGGGTAAGTCGAGGAAAGGAGTAACTCATGCCACCATGATTTCTCCATCCTTACATCATTACACTTCGGATGTTGTACCTCTAATAGCTAGTTTCATGGTTGTTTCACCTTCCTTAAAATCTCTTCCACTCCATTATAACCATATCATACATACCTGTTTATTGATGGGATAACCTGGGACATGTTACTCCCCTTGGGGGCTTGAAGAACCTAATATGGTTGTTAACATAATAAACCTAAATATAAGTGAGGTAATTTTTTAATAGACCCTAATCTAGTTAGACATTTGAATGTGAGTTTTTTGTGAAGTCTTTCGGTGCCCCTAACATTATATATGGTTCATTATGACACTTCAATAGTTTTATGTCCCTGACGAAGATGATATCACTTGATCCAAATAGTTTTTGTTTAGGTGGTATCACATATGGAGCAAACATCCATTCAAGGATATCTTGACCCTTCCTGAACACCTTCTACGAGGTTATTTCCCCCGTTCTAAGGGCAGACATGAATTTTTCCCCAACATTTCCCCTCCATAAATGAGTGTTGGGTCTTGATAAAATTTGACATGTTACTACACCTCTTGATGAGCCTCTAGATGTTGAAATGTTGGGCTCAAAACCTTTGGCACTGGACTATATAATGATGTGCCCAAATGGATCCAGGATGTCCCCAACCTCGCCTTAACCCTGTTTGATGGATAAAACCTCATTTTGGAGCCCATATGAGGATGGTTATTACTTACATGACTTGGGAGGTCTAGTGCATTCCTATTTGATGCCAATGCTTCCCTTGTGAGGTGCCGCATCACTCCTAGATGCATGAAAAGGTTGATGTAACAATTTTTTTGGATGACATCATAGCGGAGGAGGTGCCATTTGGAGATATACAGATGTACTTTAGGACTTTCTTGGAGTGATGAGTACTCTTGGACCATTTACTTAGTCCTTGGATGCATTGTTTCCTATTTTGGATGATGATTTCATGGTGGAGACGATTTTTCTCCCACATATGTGGGTAGTTTTTGGAATTTTTCTATGTTTTGAAGCTATTTCAAGGTTGGCTTGTGACCTTTGACTTAATTGAATGTCGAAGTAAACTTATTTATGATATTTTCTCGTAAAATCATGAAAATGTGACTTGGTTACCCTTCTATAAATACAAGCGAGTCACCTTTAATTTTATCATCCTTGATCATCACACTTCTTCTTCTTTACTAGTACATAAGAGATCTTAGCTTCTCTTCTACTTTGACATAATGTAGTTTCATGGAGTGAATTTGTCTTTGAGGAGGAATTTTTCATGAGAAGTTTTCTTTGGAGTTGATTGAAGAGATTCTTATGGAAATTTTCTAAGTTTATTTCTTATCTTCTAAATTTTGCATGTTATACTATTTGAATTAGGGTTTCTATGTCATGTACAAATTGAAATATTTATCTTGAAATCTTGAATATTTAAGCTATGGGAATTTTTTTCCTTGAATCATTCAGGATAAATATAATGTTTGAATCTCTTGAAATTAAAATATCCCATTTAAGGACGTCATTAAGGTTTTTAAGAAGAGGCTCTTTCCCTCTCACCCTCTTCATCAAGGTTGTCTTCATTTAATTTTAATTAAAAGACTATTTCCCATTTATATCAAGGAGGTACTCTAGAGGGTGTTTATTAATATCTCTTCTATAACTATTTTCCCCCTCTTCTTTCTAAAATTCTAGATATATAAGGTTATTGCTATAGTTTCCCTGAAATATTGTAGAAAAGTATTTTTAATTCATGTGATATTGTCCTAATAAGTAAGGATTTCATTTAATATTCGATAAAAAAGTGAAATAAAGCATTAATTACATTAAAAAAACCTAATTATTGTGTTTTTTTCATTATTATATTGTTCTTTTATGCATGTTTCAGTGTTAAAAACTTAATTACAAACCTAAACCTTCCATATCTAATTTATATTCTTTCTCCTTTGTTGACTTGTCATTGTAAGATTATTTCTTCTAGATGTTATATGACATTTCATGTTATGTCATTGAAAATATATAAAACCTGATCCGTAAACTTCCGTGGATATTCCACTGGACAGTTTGTCACGACAGATCTGATAATATTATATTAAAAATATGAGATTCTACAATATTACAGTTTTATTTAATTTCTAAATCTATAAAATTAATTGTAATTAGTGCATGCATGTAATAGTAAATCAAGTAGAAAAGTAGAGAACGAAAAAATAATCTCACACACGCATAATACACAAGATATGATCTCTGGAGAAGCCTTTCGAGAGAAACCCCAGCTAGAAGGTGAGGCCGCTTCACTCTTTTCTTTGTTTGGAAATATGGCTTTAGATACAAAGAGGTAATGCTTGTGGCCCGTGGGCTGCTACAGTGCACAAATCCTCTTTGTGTGCTCTACCTCCTATCTCTCCTGGCTATCTTCGCTGAACTATGGAACAAAATTCTCTCGAAAGAATGGAATGCCTCTTCCTCCTAGTGGCCCGGTTATAACATAGCTTAATAGCCTACTAGTGGTTAAGTTTGACTACATCAACTCTTAATTAGAGTTACAAAATAGACCCTTCTTGAGTCTTCTACATAAAAAATGTGGCTGGTACCTTTTCCATGAATAATGGGGGCTGACGTGGCATCCTCCCAAACTATAGGTGTGAAAACAGGAAGGTCAACTTCTGAGTGGCATAACTTTTGCATGCGAACTCGGATTGACACGATTCTTACGCCGTTGGAAAGATCTATGTGTTTAGAATAACATGAAAATGTGTGGTTCCTAATAGGGAAATTTTTACCCCCAAAAATATCGTTTTATGCCTCAAAATTCTCCTAGAAGGTTCAGATCCCGTTTCGCCAAACTGGGTCTCGTCGGTAAAAACAGTCTCGTGAGATGATTACTCCACTTTTTCCACTCCAAATTCATCGATCGGGATGAAAAACAATATAATGATCCAATTTGAATTAAAACCCTAACTCATAATACCTCTCTTATTTACTTAAGTGGTCTAAGGATAGATTTCTTGAAATTTTGGGAAGAATATCATAGCCATCCTAGCGTTGCTAGTACCCTATTGTGATCATTAGACCTATTAATCAACTTAAACCATTTTTTTTTAATATATTTTAGGTGATATGTATATTGGGAGTCCTCCCTTGTTGCTTATTTACAAATAAATAGCTAGAGAAAGGATGTTGAGATGACAATAATGTTTGACCTCTTATTGCACAAGGTCAGGATCTACCTAGTGAGACATTTCACTAGGCCTGTTAAATTTTTCAATAACATTTTTGGCACCATTGGAAGGGAGGAGTTGAGACAACCTCATCATGATACAAATCATATGATTCATTTTTTTCTAATGAGAATTTCCCAAAGCCTAAGCTAGAATTTCTCATTTGGTGACTCCATTGGAAGAATGAAGCCTAGGTTCTTCATTTATCTTTAAAGATTCCAATTTTGTAGGATGAAGAAAGCATATTATAAGCCATTTAACTTCAAATTTGAAACTCTATAGTTGTATAATATACAAAATCCAAGAAAATGGCTCCTCGGGATTTGCATGAAATGTACCCTACTCTGGATGTTAAGGATATTCTTGGATATCCTAATCGTTGAGGTACAAATTGTATGGTAGATGTTCCATAGTTTGATGGTGATCCTTATTTATCCATTGATCATTGAGTAAAATTACTAAAATACACTTTGTATATAAATATTGTGCATGATGATGCTCTCATGATGTTTTTCATTAACTCTTTTGGGAAGGATCAAAGTTAATGGGCCAAGTATTCATGTGAATCAAAAATCATATCTTCTATTAAAGTATTTTTTGAAGTTTTTCTTCACCATTGGAAGTCAGTGTTTCATATGAAACCACCCTTCAAGACCTTTTGAAGGCCCTTTAAAGGGAGATCCTTTTAGAGCCTTTGAAATATGCTAAAGAGGGAGCTAACGAAGAATATTACAATGATAAAAAGGAGGAAATATTTCTTGATCATAAGGAGGAGCATGTTGAAGAAAATCATAAGGAAAGTAGTGGCCTTAATAAATGTTTTACTTATGAAGAGAACCCAATTGAAGATGATTCCTCATCACAAAAATATAAAGTAATCTATATCTTATCCATAGTTCTTAAGTTCAATGACACATCATTTGAAATCATGGAGAAGGGAGATCTCATAAAGAATAACATTGTTGATTTTTTGCATATAGAAAAGGAAATATGTGATGCAAGTTGTTATCACTTTGATGGGGACCTAATTTATGATTCCAATATTTATACTAGTGATGATCCTTCACACCCTTACACTTTATGTGATATCTAGGAAGATATGACTATGAATTTGTAGAAGACATGTTTTCTTCCTTTTGATATCATTTCTCATTGATTGACATATTCCATTAATGATTTAGCCCTGCTAAGTCTGGATTTTGTTTTAAGAAACTTGTTTGTTGTTATATTTTCCCTCATTCATGTTTTTCTTCATGCCACCCTCAACATGTCCCTAGTGACATTAATGAGATTTGTATGTATGACATATATTTTGGGAAAGAATTCTTAAAATTGATCATTCATTATTATCTTCGGGTTTTAAGAGAATATGCAATAGTCTGGGAAATTTTTTTATTTTCCCTTTTCATCCTTATTCCATTCAAGCAAGGATGGGGCATGGTTGACTTATTGTAATTTTCATGCAAGCCACCCTTATTGTTTTCACCCAATCTTTAAGTATTATGACATAATAGCTAATGATTGTGATATCTCCTTATTCTATCTCATAATTAAGCATAGGGGTAAAAGACATGATATTTATATGATAACATGTTGGATTCATTAATTTTTTGAATATACTTAGTTGTTGTACTAAATGTTAGCATAGGTTAGAATACAATTTTGTGCATTACATCCTTGATTTTGCATCCTTGTTTTGATTTTGTTCATGTTGTTTGGTTTGCATGATATTTATATATTTTATTTTATCATTAGGGGTTGCTACAATTTTCATGCACTCCTCATCCAAGCACATGGATCATGTACTCTATGGTGAACACATGTCCCTAAGTTAGAGCCAAATGTTACCCACCAAATGTGAGTAACCCCTAGGAGAAATTTTTCTCCTCATTTTGTAACCAGCTAGCAAAAATCCCCATGATGGTTAGAAAATAATATTATGTAAGAATTCTCCACTCATTTCTCTAGTTAGATCTCTCTCCATTCTAGAATTATTCTTTAAGGAAGGTGGGTAATCTCTTGGCAGGTACTCTAACCATTCTTGTAATCATGTGCTTTCATTTAATGTTATGGGAATATAGATATGTATCACAATGAAAAATGGATGATTGACCAATCTTGATTGGATCATTATTTCCATACTTCACTTAGAAGGTTAGCCTTTGATTCTAGTCCAGTGATACATCTTTGAGGCCCTATGGTTTAGGAAGGGGCATTGGTAGGGAGGAATTGCCTAATATAGCATGTCCAAGGTACACCATACTTACCAAATTCCATCTCTCCCAATTATGCATCTCCATTCTTTGGGTTGGTTGTCATGGGTCATTTAGATTGTCACCTTTTATCCACATCCTTGAGTTAGGTATTGAAAAATTGGCCCTCGAGGTTAATATAATGGAAACAATGTTAAAAAGATACAAATCCACATTGAAATAAAATGTAAAATACAAAATATGGTTGAGAAACATTTAGTGTGAGGGAAAAAGTGTAGCATGAGATCTACCCCCCAATTACCCATCACCTAGTTCCTCAAAGCATTCAGTGCTTCTTCTAAGTAAAGGAGCTCTTGAATGTCCCAACCTAGATGATTAAGAAACTAATACATTGTAAATAGGTTTTGGAAAAGGATAAAGAAAGCTTGGGCTCCTTATTTATGCATCGAATAAATATAAATCACTAAAGTAAAAGTCACACTAGAGGGTTAAAAAGAATAGGTTGACGAAATGGTTATCTTATGCTACTAGAATTACTCCTTCCTAACATAATTATACTCAAGATTTTGGGCCCTCATTAGTTGGTCTTATGGTTGTGGAACCTTCCTTGAAAGTCTCTCCCACTCCATAACTACCATATCACAAACACTTATCCATTAATGGGACATGTCACTCCCTTTGGGTGTTGGAAGCACCTAATAGGGTTGTTGACCTAATGATCCCTAACATAAGTGAAGTATCGTCTATAGATCTTGGTCCACTTAGACATTTGAAGGTGAATTTTGTGTGAATTATTTATGTGCCCCTAACATTAGATATGGTTCACTATGATGATTTAATGGTTTCATGTCCCTAATGAATATTATATCACTTGGTATTGAGAGGTTTGTTTTAGGTGGTATCATGTATGCAACAAATATCCCTTGCAGATTAGCTTGAATCTTCTTCAACAACTTCTAGAAGGTTTTTTTCCTCGTTTTGAGAGTAGATATGACTATGTGGCCCCACCATTTCCTCTCCAAAGATGAGCGTTGGGCCTTGAGAAAATTCCACATGTTACTAAACCTCTTGATGAGCCTCTATATGTTGAAACACCAGGCTTAAAATCCTGGACACTTTATTATTTGGTGATGTGCCCAGATGGACCCATTATGCTCCCAAGATGGCCTTGACCTAGTTTGATGGATGGTGCATTGGTCCAAATCCTAGATGATGGTTATCACTCAGATGACTTGGGAGAGCTCTCAGATCCCTCTTTGATGTCAATTATTTCCTTGAATGGTTTCACGTCATTCCCACATGCATGAAATAAGTGGCATAGGGGTTCTTTTGGGTGAACTGATAGTGGAGGAGGTGTCTTTTGGAGATGTAAATATGAAAATTGGGAATTGGGAATTTCTTGGAGTTATGAGAATTTTTGGACAATTACCTCAGTTCATTGATGCATTATTTCCTATTATGGAGGATGACATCATCATGGAGACCAGTTTTTCTCCCACAAATTTGGGTTACTTTTGGCATTTTTCTATGTTTTAAATCTCACCTTGAACATAATTTAATACTAAAGTAAACACGTTTATTGTTTTTTCTTATAAAGTCATGAAAAAAAATGACTTGGTTACCCTCCTATAAATAGAGGGGAGGAATTTTTCATTTTATCATCATCATTCACCACACTTCCTCGTTAGAAGTGCACACTATCTCTTTTCTTCTCTTCTGCTTGGATATAGTGTAGTTTCATACTGTGAATTTGTCTTTGAGGAGGACTTTTGCATGAGGAGGATCCTTTACAATCAATTGAAGATATGTTCTTCTAAAAATAAAAATAAACAAAATTCTTATCTTTTAAATTTTACATGGTATACTATGTGAATTAGGGTTTATATGTGTGCCATGTTTAAGTTGCAATATTTATCTTGACATCTTGATTCCTTATGCCATGTGAAGTTTCTTTCCTTGCATACTTCAAGAGAAATCCAATGTGTTCATCTCTTGAAATTAAAATATCCCATCTCAAGAACCCATTAGGGGTGTAAAAGGAGGCTCTTTTCCTCTCACCCTCTTCATCAATTCCATCTTCATTCAGTTTTCCCAAAAGGACTCCATTTCTCATTTAAATCAAGGAATTAGCTTAGGGGTGTTTATTAGTCTCCCTTATATAGTTATTTTCTCTCCCTTTAAAATTCTAGATATCTATACTTAGGGTTAGGGATTCCTTGAGATATTTCTAAGAAGTAATTTTAATTGATGTGCTATTTTCCTTTTAGAGGGGGCTCGATTTAATAATTAATAAAAAGAAAAATTGATCACTAATATCCTCATTTTAGGGCTAATGACATCATTTATATTTTTTTTTTGCATATTTTAGCCATAAAAGCTCAATTTCAAACCATAAACCCTGCGTATCTATTTGATAGTTTTTCTCCTTTTTTGGCCTATCACTGCAAGATTATGTCTTCTACATGTTATATGACATTGCATGCCATACAACTAAAAATATATCAAACCCTAACTTATAAAAACTATCCAATATACTTAAGTGGTCTAAGGATAGATTCCTTAGTTAAAGTTTGGTGAAGAATATCATATCCCACTTGGCCCCACTTGTACCCTATCCCGATCATTAAACCTTTTCATCGCCTGACACCCTTCCTGCTGAATATCCTTTAGGTGATCTATATAAAGGGAAGCCCCTATTATGGTTTAGTTTCCACTAAATAGTTGGAGAAAGGTTGTTGAGGTTACAATAATGGTCAATCTCTTGTTTCTATAAGCTCTATATCCACCTAGTGTGGCTTTGTACTAAGCTTACTAAATTTCGTAGTAATAGGAACCTGTTGTAGCGGCTACAACCACACTCCAAAATTTTGGCTCGCACCAATTTCAGAGCCTCACTTGGAGAGATTCACTTGATGATTGCACACACTCGGGTTCACTCCGTGAGCTTGTGTGAGCCTTTACATTTGCCTTTATTTTTTATTGCACTCAAATCTCTACATGTTGATGTCTAAGTCATGCTTGCAACCGTTTTTGGTTATGCTCAAAGTATTTGCTTCGTATGTGATTGATGTGTTCGCCATGAAATCTTTTGTCGCACTCACACACAGAGTCACATTCATTGTCGTGCAAGTGTCCTCTCGATCATGAAAAATCAATGACGAGTGTCACGATTGTTGCTTTCACTGTCAGTCAGTCATGTTTAACATGTGTATGCAGATGGTTTGGTCGTTTCATCATCAAGTCGTGCGAGTGTGTGTCCATATGATCACCTATGCATCTTTAGACTATTCACATACTTATTCATTTTTGTTGAAGTTATGAAAACCAGACTCTTCATTCATAGCTAGACCATCACCCTTCTTTTGACTCGATCGACTGTCAACTAGAATAGTGCAGAAGCACCAAGCCAGTTCTTTCAAGCTATGTTGCCTGCAAGCATTTTAATCAACACTCATGTTGGCCACTCGAACAGTCGACCCGTTGTTCATCTCAGAAATTGCACAACACTCATGAGTAGGCCTCCCATTGCCTATTAGTCAACTCAACTCAGAAATGAGATGATCAGTAGGCCGACCTCCCCACCTTAATGCAATTTTCCTAGCCAACAGCTCCTAGTATCAGACTTCCTGTTCCCTCCAAGAATTGCGTATTTTCTACTGCCAGTACCTGAGCATCCAACAGGCACTTCCATCTGGGAATTGTGCAAGTCTCGTTGCGAGTGACCTCAGCAGCCAACTAGCAATTCCCTCTGGGAATTGCGCAACTCTGGCTACAAGTGACCCCATCAACCACCTGGAAGTTCCCTCTGGGAATTGTGCAGATCTAGTTGCTAGTGACCCCAGCAACCAACTAGCAGTTCCCTCTCGGAATTGTGTAGATCTGGCTACTAGTCTCCCAGGCAGTCCCCCAAAAAAATTGCGCAATCCCTGCTTGTTGAACCCTCATGTAACCCTGACCATTACTCTAGAAAATTGCGAAAATTTGGCTGTCTAGCCCCTGCTGACTGTTCGTTCTGGAAAATGCCCAGAGCATGCCTGCCTTGCTTTCCAGCAGCTCGGAGTGTTCCTCCCAAAATTTGCGCAATTTTTCCTCCCAACTGAGCTAGACCTTCCAGTCAGTCACTGTCGACTCAGATCGCCTAATTCTGTCTCTCATTGACTCTTGTGCAGTTTTCATCAGCAGTTGCCTAGATCCATCATCCTGCATCACAGCCTTGTTGCCTCTCTCGGTCACCTGCATCTGAATGATCATGTGTCATGGTAGACTAGGAGGCTTTGGATTTGATGTCGTCTCGTCATGAGTGCCTGTAGGTATAGGTACACCCACAAACATGTCAAGACGATGAATGGGATGAACAAAGGGAGCACATGCAGATGGATACGTTCACCAATGGATGGACGAACGAAACATGTGAAGCAGACAAACGAATGAAGCATGCGAAGTGGACACGTGACGAACATGCACCTTCCTGAACAAGTGAGCTTGTCAAGCTTCCAACATGAAAGCAAGGAACAACATGTTAGAGCTTCATCAAGTGAACCAAGGACCATCGAAGACATCATGCACTTCGCCATGTGGAGGTGAAGCTATGGTACATCATGAAGACATCCATCACTTAGTAGCACTGTAGCTTGACATGCACTCAAGTAGCAACACGAATGTACCAACATTGTCTTGTTAAGTCATGTCGAGTCAAGTCATGAGTCATGTTGCCCACATCTCCACTATGGGCTTGTTGTCAATCAATGTGATGTAATGTGGAAGTCCAAGAGACCCACTTTTTAAACATAAAGTCATGTAAGTTGGAAAGTCATGGAAGTCGAACGGTCATGAGGGTAGTTGAACAACCACAAGGGTCAGTTTCACCCTTGGCTATAAATACTCGCCTCATTTGTACATGAAAGGACTTTTCACCTCAGCTCCTCCCACATAGCCAAGAGAGTCTATAATATTTTCTTTGAGGAGTAAGTAGTGGCTCCAACTCCCCGCTAATGGGGTTAGTGATGTATGGTGTAACAATGTGTCTTGGAACTTTCTCTTAATTCAAAAGCCTGTTAACAAGCTAGCACGTTTTCATACATGTATTATATTTGTTGTAAGACTAATCTTTAACACTTCTAATGCATGTTGCTTTAACCATGTGTTCTACAGCTGAACTGATTCATTTATTGTAATGCATCATCTATTAATGGAAATGTGTTGTATATCTTGTTAATGTTGTCCCGTCCGTGTCGACTACTCTGTTGAACATCAGACAGACCTTTCACATGAACCTGGCTACAATAGCCATCGCACTCGTCTCGGACTGATCCATGAGTGTTGTACGTGTTATCTCACCTTGTATGTTGTGACATTCGCATCCGAGTGGACTGCTCCATCGGAAGCAGTGCATGTCCTTTTGTGTTTTGTGTTCCTATCCGAGTTGGGACTGATCCCTTTCAACCCAGAGCTCACCTTCACTCTCTTCCCCTCACAGTGAAAGAACCATTGACACATGTACACTTACACTCACCAGGCACACGAACCTCACTTCTCAAAGACAAAGCGAACCACTCTCTTGTGCTGACAAGCAAGAGTTGAGGCAAATCCTTGAGACAATGGAAATTGGGCCATCATAAAGGATGGGACTCCCACACCAAACAGTGTGAGGTCTAGTTAGGACTGCATACTGGGGTGATCCCCAGAATGTTGGCGGGTCCAACACTATCAACATTTCTAGCGCTAGAAGAAGGGTATCTAGTTGGACATAGCTGAAATTCCCCTCACACTCACTCATCAACCATCTAGTCAAGGCAGTAATTCACACTCCCTCTCTCACGACTCAACAGTTAGTTACTCCTCACCTCCCAGAATTGAACACGAAATTTCATATCAACACCTTCGCTCCATCCGTCCCATCACTCGCCAATTCGCGAAAGCAGTCAGACTGATCCCAGGCATACAATATCTTCCACACGCATCGAAGAAGCCAAAAGCCACTCCCATAGGGGTTGTTGTATCATCGGTGGAAGAAGCAGTCCTTGCTACTCTTGAAGGTTTGGAAGAAGCTATTGAAGACAAAGAGGAACCTCCAATCTTCTTTGAAGACGAACAAGGCACTCTTGTAGTCTTGGGATCAAACTCTGGTATAGGAGGCAGAGGGGAAGGCAGCAGAGGAAGTGGAGGCAGAGATGAACCGACAGACTCAAATCCAGAACCATCAGATTCCAAAGGAGAGGAAGAAGACGAAGAGGACGAAGAGATGGCTGACCCAAATCTTAAATGGATGACTCAGTGACCATTGGCTCTCCGGGATGTCCTGCTAAAGATGCCGAAGCAAGCGGAGAGAATGAACATCAAGCTTAATCTTGACAATGTGGTGAAGGCAGAAGACCACTTAGACAACTTCTACCTATAGCTGCAGACCCTTGAGGTACGTTATGACAACATATCATGTAGATTGTTTCCATGTACCTTGGATGACTGGGCAGCTGCTTGGTATCATAGCCTTCCACCCAACTCTATACAGAACTGGGGTTCTTTCAAATGTATGTTCCTTGAAAAGTTTGTTGATGACAAGACTCCAACCATGCTACTAAAAGAATTGGGAAGCCTCAAGATGGAGGGAAAAGTGAAAGTAAAAGATTTAAATAAGAGGTTTACGCGTATGTTGAACAAGTTTGCAGCAGACACCAAGCCTCATGACTCCATCACTATCAACTATTACACATCTGCACTCCCAACCACCATTGCGCAGTTTGTCAAGCGAGTTGCGAAGCCAACACTGTTAGAAAACTGCGAAGAGGCTATTGCTATTGAGAAAGACTTGTGCACCATTGGAGTCATCAAGGATGTCGATTCAATGAAAGACTCCAAGGATGCGAGCAGAAAGCCCCAAGAAACGAAGAGTAAAGGTAGAGACAATGAAGCAACTGACATTGAGACCCTCACTTACCTTGTCAAGAACTTGACCACCGAAATTTTCCAAACTCAAGAAATGGATGATAGACACATTCACAAATAGTCGTCCACCCAAATAGAGACAGGCAAGCAGTTCATCAACCGATCATCAAACAACAGCTGGTTCGGCTCCAGATATGCATAGAAGGCTATGTTCCAACTCAATCAATGCGCTGATCCTAAGTATTGTTCCTTCCATGAAGAATTTCATCTCGAGAAATCTTGTTCAGATTGGAAGTGAGTTGTTACCTCTATTTGTACTCATACACTCGATGTGGATGGTGACGTACAGGAGAAACTGGAAGACATTGATGATAATGAAGAGGTTGCACCTGATGAAGCACCAAGTTCTAGGCATGTGGTTAATGCATACTAGTTCTCACAAGTAGTCTCCAAGACGAACACCGAGAAGTAGCCCCACAAGCAAAATGATCAACACAATCTTAGAAGTAAAGGGGCTTCCCCGACACTTGAGGAGATGCAAGAGAAATTGAGATGGCTAATAAATAAGGTCGATCCACTAGCCGCCTCAAAGAAACAAACACAAAACAAGTCCAGAAAGACAGTGGTGGATAAGAACACATCTGTGAGCAGCAAGTTGCAGAATAGTCTACCAGACAACACGAGCATCCGTTCCACCCAGGACACCTCGGTGAATCTAACACGTATTGATTACAACATAGTCGATGACATTAAGAAAACTTGAGTGAACATCAGTTTGTTTGAGTTAGCCAAAGTCCAGAGCTAGCAAGATATCTTGCTGTGCGCATTGGGAAAAACAGAAACAGACAACGCGACCTCCACTAGCAAGGGAGCATGCACACCTCCCGGATCACTATCCATTGTGCTCAATACAATCCAGATGGAAGAAGCAAACTCAGGTTCCCCCCCATTCCTACTTTCATTCGAAGTTTTCAACTACAATGTACAGAATTGTTTGGTTGATTCTGGCACGATAACCAATGTCATGCTGCTCTTCATTGCTAAGAAGATCAATGCATGATGGAGCGAACCATCCGAAAGAATCATCCAAATTGATAGAACATCAGTACTAGCCATTGGTGAACTATGAGACATGATCATCCGACTATCCCATGACAGTCGAGTCCAGCAATGCATAAACATAATTTTTGTGGAAACACCAGAAGCAGATGGTCTGTTTCTCACTAGAGACTGGTCCAACAAGCTAGATGGATACTTTGCTATGGACTAGTCTCACATGTGGCTTTTGTACAGAGGAAAATGCAACCAAATCTGGGTGTTATCCGACAGGTATATGGAACACAATGTCACTCCCCGTGATGGAGAGAATGAACCATTGGCCTTCATAGAACTCATGTTTGGCAACTGCTTCCTAGAAAATACATTGGAGTGTTATCTCACACGGCTAACCCCAACCTAATCAGACAAGCATTTGGGTCTCCTTCCTCCCTCAATTGATGATAATGCAACTTGTACAACTTGTTTTTCTATTAGTAGCAGTAGTAGAAACAACGGTAGTAGCAGCAGTACCAGCAAACCAAATGGTCCATGTACAGACAAGTTGTGGACCATGGGTCTTGATAAATCAGGAACACATCCATGTATAGACAAGTTGTGTACCATGGGTCTTGATAAATCAGGAATGCATGATGACTCAAGGACTGAGTGCATCTCATTCATCTAAAACAATGAACTATGCATGATTTTGAGTTGTTTGAAGTTTAGAGTCACAAACAATGATGTTGAAGCACTCATGTTGAACACATGAAAGACCAACACTATGAACAAACAGAGCAACTTGGGGATCCACCATGATTCAAAGATGGCTAATGTTGGTACAAGTTACACATTGCAGCAACGACCAATCGTCGACCCTTTGATCGAATAATACCAAGATGGGCCTGCATGAGTAGATGATGACCTGAGTACCCACTACATGCGAACAATCCAACACGTGATTCTAGGTAAAGGAGAAGACAAGCCATTATAGCAAAGAACAGGTAACACATGCATGTTATTTGTACTCCTTTCACCAAATAGATTGATTAACATTTTAAGTGTTTTGATCACTTGCCAAACTTGTCATCACACTTGATTTTCTGATTTCCACATACGAAATCTTGGAAGATCCGCCTACGCATTGACTTCAGAAACTTGAACCCTTCCTGGAGTAAAAACAATTACCCCATGCCATCATCCGAGCCCATCTTCACACAATACCTGAGATAATAGTTTTTTCTTCACTTGAAGGTTTTCTGGAATGCCACTAGGTTCCGGTAATGGAGCTTGGTGGACCGACACTGGTCCATGAGAAACTTGGCTCACACACCTATCATTTGCAATCACTTGATGGGAGGATTGATAATCTTCCTGTCAAATGGCCAAGTCCTCAAACATTAGTTTAGTAGGTTGGGCTGCGCCCTTGCCTTGTACATAGTCTACTTGCCGCTTGTTGTTTCATTTGGCTTGTTTTGCTTATTATATTTGCTCTTTCTTTGTTTTATTCTGATTTACTATTTTTGTTCACGTGCATTTTCTTTGTTCGATATATTACTATTTTTGTTTCCAGAAATAAGTTATTCCAACTACTACATTCTAGCTATTGAATAAAGTGTGTGGCTGAAATTCGAAGAGACTTGTGACATTGTAGCACTTGGCTAGTCTTGTGTCCATTTTCTCTGTGCTTGGTTACAACCTTCAGCCGACGAAGTCCTGACGGAAAATATGAACCATTTGTAAGGGAAACTTTGGTCCAACCAACCTGTGTCCACACTGGGAAGCCCCATGCATGTACTCAACCTTGTACTCTGTGTGTTGAAGCTAATCCAATTAGTAGAAATGGAGAAGAGGAAAAATCTAAATGAGAAAACCTATGTCAGAGGTCTTACATGCTTCTCTGAAGGAACAATCTCTTCTGCTCTCAATAAGACAGGATCCCTCTTCCGCCCCAAAAATAAATAAGTTCCTATGCACAGTTCTCTTAAAAAATACGAAGGCGAAAGAAGAGAAAGGTTTCCTATGCATAGAGGTGAAGTGTGCAACTCCATCGGGGTACTGACCAGGCTCGCTGGCAGTGGAGCAATGTCTGTGTTCCTACGTGACTTTGTCGAGGTATTGTGCAGGCCTGCTGGCAGCAGAGCAACACCAAAGATGAAAACTTATACTCTGAAAATATTCAACTCGCGAACTAAACTACCCTTCCTGGATTCAAAATACTTAGATATAAGCTAAAATTTTGATTTTGTTTGACTGAGTTGGAAAAGGGTGAACCATGTATGTCCATGGGGTAAGTGGGGGAACTAAAGTAACCTACACATCGATTCAATACTTCCTGAAAGACCAAGGCCCTGAGCTAGAAATGAATTGAAAAAGAGAAGTTGGAGTTCTACCAGTGTGTCACCAGGTGTTGTAACGGCTACAACCACCCTGCAAAATTTTGGCCTAAACCAATTTCAGAGCCTCCCTTGAAGAGTTTCACTTGATGACTGCACACACTCGAGTTCACTCTTTGAGCTCATGTGAGTCTTTAAATTTGCCTTGCTTGTTTATTGCACTCACGTCTCTACATGTTGATGTCTAAGTCATGCTTGCGACCGTTTTTTGGTTATGCTCAAAGTCTTTGCTTAGTATGTGATTGATGTGTTCGCCATGAAGGCATCTGTCACGCTCACACATAGAGTCATGTTCATTGTTGCGTAAGCGTCATCTCGATCAATAACAATCAATCACGAGTGACGTGCTTGTCGCTTGCACTGTCGACCAATCATGTTTAACACGTGTATCTATATGGTTTGGACATTTCATCGTCAAGTTGTGTGAGTGTGTGTCCGTATGATCACCTATGCATCTTTCGACTGTTCACACACTTAGTCATTTTTGTTGAAGTTTTGATGACCAAACTATTCAATGACAATCGAACCATCACCCTGCTTTCGACTCGATCAACTGTCTACGAGAACATCGCAGAAGCACCAAACTAGTTCTTTCAAGCTGTGCTGCCCACAAGCATTTTAATCAGCACTCATGCTGGCCACCCGGGCAGTCGACTGATTGTTCATATTAGAAATTTCGCAGTGCTTATGAGCAGGCCTCCCATTTCTCATTAGTTAGCTCAGCTCATAAATTGTGTAGATATGATCAACAGGTCGGCCTCCCGGCCTTAATGTAGTTTTCCCAGCCAGCACCTTCCAGCAACAAAATGCCTGTTCCCTCCATGAATTGCATAGTTTCTGCTACTAGTGACTGATCAACCAACTGACAATTACCTTTAGGAATTGTGCAAGTCTAGCTGCGTGTGACCCCAGCAGCCAACAGGCAGTTCCCTTTGGGAATTGCGCAAGTATGGCTGCAAGTGACCCTAGCATCCAACTGGCAGTTCCCTCTAGGAATTGCGTAGATCTGGCTGTAGTGACCCCAACAACCAACTAGTAGTTCCCTCTAGGAATTGCGTAGATCTGGCTGTCAGTTTCCTAGGCAGTCCCCTAGACAAATTGCACAATCCCTTCTTGCTAAACCCTCATGCAGCCTGGCCCGTTCCTGCAAAAAATTGCACAAATTTGGTTGTCTAGCCCCTGCTGACTGTTCATTCTAGAAAATGCGGAGAGCATGCCTACCTTGCCTTCCAACAACCCAAATTGTTCCCCCCAAAATTTGCCCAATTTTTCCTCCCAGCCGAGCTAGACCTTGCATTCAGTCACTATCGACTCAGATCGCCTGTCTCCATCTCTCAGTGACTCTTGTGTAGTTTTCATTAGCAGTTGTCCAAAGCCATCATCCCGCATCACAACCCTACTTCCTCTCCCAATCACCCGCATCTGAATGATCCTGTGTCATGGTAGACTAGGAGGTTTTGGATTTGATGTTGTCTCGTAATGAGTGCCTTCAGGTATAGGTACACCCACAAACATGTCAAGACGAAGAACGGGACGAACGAAGGGAGCACATGCATATGCATAGGTTCACCAATGGATGGATGAACGAAGCATGCGAAGCGGACGAACGAATGAAGCATGCGAAGCAGGCGAATGCAACGAACATGCACCTTCGTGAACAAGTGAGCCTATCAAGCCTTCCAACATGAAATCAAGGAACAACATGCTAGAGCTTCATCAAGTGAACCAAGGACCATCAAAGACTCTGCACACTTCGCCATGCGGAGGTGAAGCTATGGTACACCATGAAGACATCCATCACTTAGCAGCACTGTATCTCGACATGCACTCCAACAGCAGCACGAATGTACCATCATTGTCTTGTCAAGTCAAGAGTCATTTTGCCCACATCTCCACCATGGGCTTGTTGTTAATCAATGTGATGTAATGTGGAAGTCCAAGAGACCCACTTGTTGAACATAGAGTCATGTAAGTTGGAAAGTCATGGAAGTCGAACGGTCATGAGGGTAGTCAAACAGCCACAAGGGTCAGTTTCACCCTTGGCTATAAATACCCCCCTCATTTGTACATGAAAGGACTTTTCACCTCAGCTCCTCCCACATAGCCAAGAGAGTCTGTAATCTTTTCTTTGAGGAGTAAGTAGTGGCTCCAACGCCCTGCTGATGGGGTTAGTGATGTATGGTGTAACGATGTGTCTTGGAACTTTCGCTTAATTCAGAAGCCTATTAACAGGCAATCACGTTTTCATACATGTATTTTATTTGTTGTAAGATTGATCTTTAACACTTGTAATGCATGTTGCTTTAACCATGTGTTCTACATCTGAACTAATTCATTTGTTGTAATGCATCATCTATTAATGGAAATGTGTTGTATATGTTTTTAATGCCATCCCATCCGTGTCGACTACTCTGCCGGAGATCAGACAGACCTTTCACATGAACCTTGCTGCAACAACTGTCGCACTCATCTCAGACTGATCTGTGAGCGTTGTACGTGTTATCTTACCTTGTATGTTGTGAAAGACGCATTCGAGTGGACTACTCCGCCGTGAGCTGTGCATGTCCTTTTGTGTTCCTAGCCAGGATGTGACTGATCCCTTTCAACCTGGAACTCACCTTCACTTTCTTCCCCTCACAGTGAAAGAACCATTTACACATGTACACTTACACTCACCAGGCACGCGAACCTCACTTCTCGAAGATAAAGCAAACCACTCTCTTGTGGTGACAAGAAAGAGTTGAGGAAAATCCTTAAGACAATGGAAACTGGGCCATCATATCGGATGGGACTCCCACACCAAACGGTGTGAGGTCTAGTTGGGAATTCATACCACGGTGATCCGCTGAATGTTGGTAGGTCTAGCACTGTCTATAGAACCATATCGCAAGTGTTCTTTTGAATCAACGAATTTTATTCCTTTTTCTCTACATGGGAATGAGGATCAAATGTGAGCAACATGTAATAATGCATGGAAATGAATGGACCTATGGTAGAGAGTGCTCATGGAACACCTACAAACTATGATATAGTTCTCCTTTTATTTGTTGGATCACCTTCTATGTCAATGGATGCCTTTAGATTCGATTTTGTTTACTATAGTTTTCCATCTCAATTTGCAATATCGTTCTCAATATAATCTAAATTAGAACTAAAACAATGATTTAAAAAATATGCATAATCATCTTTGAGAATGACAACATGTAGTGACATATAAGCTATTGTTGCCTCCCATTAAAGTGGACTCAAGGACCCTTCCTCAAGCTTGTCACTTCTTTTTCTAATTTCTTCCTAAGAATGCATTATAAGCACAATAGATTCAATTTTAGGAGCAAAATGAGAAAATGTATACAAAATATAATGATGATCCACATCCATAACCGCAGCTTTAGAACCATTTAACATCTTAGAGATAATCGTTAAATTTGGAGTGAACCAACCCACTTTCTTGTCCTTGAATGAATGATTTGGAAGATCAAGAGTAGATTCATGGATATCTTTGGAACATGTAATATATTCTACAAATGCCAATAATTTAAATCCATTCTACCTTGACCACAAACTTTCACCTGAGTATTGCTTCCCACTAAGTTAGGAGGACTATTGTAGACTCTAAATAAGAAAGAATATTTTGAGTCAACAATATGATGTGAGGCGCCTAAATCTAAAATCCATGTATTAGATGAAGAATCAATAACAACCGAAATATGACCCTTTATTTGATCTTTAGATGATTTATCTCTGAACTTAGTTCTAGTCTTCTTCTTTCCATTGTTTAGTATGCAATCTTTGAGCTTATGTTGTGAAAGATCTTGGATCATAATATCAATGGTTTTCTTCATACAAGAATTCTCTAGATGAAATCCCCTTTTACACTATATGAAAAGTTTTGTCTCCTTCTTTCATTTTCCTACTTTGTGGTTAGAATACTCCTTAGTGGTGTTGTTGCTGGCTTCCTTCTATGATTTTGATTCTTCTCCTTATTTCCTTTATACTTTCCCTTTTTCACTTCTTGTTGTTACTACTTGAGATCAATTAGATGCACTCATTCTCGAGTCGATTTCCTCTTAGTTGATCCTACTTTGTAAACAAACCCTCCAATGTGATCCATACATCATAAGGTGTTGAAAAAGACTCTACATGGAAAAGAAGATAAGGAGAGCTAGATAAGTAAAGAAATCCATATGCTTCATCCATTCTGTTGAAGTACTTTTCCTACTCCATTACTAAATTAGGATTCGGTTTAGTAGCCATGGTAATAATGTAAATCCCTTTACTTATTAATAGATGTTCAAATTAGGTCTCCATTCAAAGTAAATAATGGAGCAAAGATCATTAATATGGTGGGATGCTACATTCCTTGGATGCACCTCAATTCAATATCACCTACAAAAAATAATACATGCTTCTTCCTATAATCTCCTCTTGTGCTTTAATTCCATGTTAGAATTCAATATCTAATATCATAAAAGCTTTGATACCATGTTATATTTTTGAATCTACGCTATCATAAAAAAATTGGTACCATTTTATATTTTGATCATAAGCACACAAGAATATAGTTGTGAAAAGAGAAACAATATTGCTACATGTAAGTTTCAGACAAATTGAAAAGAAGAGAGAAAATAAAAGACTAATTCAACTAGAGACAATATAGAGAAATGAACGAAATAGACTAAAAGGCCAAAGATATCAACTCAAATTCATGTTATTTCATCCAATGCCATTAGTACATATTTATAACACTCTCTAGGAGGGGATACCAATGCACACTAGTTTGGGATTCCTTAGTACACACACAAAAAGAAAGTTAAAAAACTCAGTTTCAATTAACCACCCCAAAAATGGAGTAATATAGTAAAAATTTGAGATGGATTTAATAAAAGAGCTTATAAAGGAAAAACTCAACCATAAATAAGTGAGAACTAGAGAAAGCACTCACACATACTACTCCTAACTCTAGAAATACAACTAAACTTGAAAGTTAGGACTAAATCTCAAGAGATAAGACTTCAATTATTAAAATGGTAAGAGGATAAGGTTATCTCTAGCATTGGGAAGGGAAGTGTAAAATAGTGTAAGAGGTGGACATGGATAAGGAAGTGTGCTCTAGGTTTCAAGTCCTCATCATGTCACTCTCTAGTCATTGCCAAATGTCATCCTCAATGGAATCACTTGATAAATATAGATGCTAGTATAAATAGTTATCTTGCTAAACAATAGGTAATGCACATGTGCTCCAAGAAGAACTTCGGTTATTTATCAAATGTAAACATTGTTGTTTAAGTATATATTTATTCTTCTCATTAATTTTTTTTATAAGTACTTACACTTGGTTCATTATATAGCCACTATGACATAAATGTGACATAATATATATAAAAAAATATCATATTAAAATATATTAATTTTCTTTTCTTCCTATGGAAAAATGTTATTTATATTCATAAGTTGAGGAAAATTACATTGATCGTATTCATAGTGAACTTGTTTATTTTATGAACTTTAAATATGCTCCATTTTCAACGTTGTAACACTTGATTCTGCATAATAGACCCTCCTCATATATTTTTATGTCTCCAAGTATGGAAACCTAGTGTGCTCTGCGAGGTCCCAATCCTCCATTTTCAATAACGGGACCCTTGTGAGAGTAGGGTCTTTAAAAGGGACCTACTGAGGTAGCAGGGGTGTGGATATTGTGAATTTCTCAGCGTCTGGATCCTTCGTGACCTTTGCTTTTCCCTTCTGTGGAGGGATATAATTGGGTATCTTTGTTATGGGTTCTGCTCCTTCAATATCAATATCTTTTGTTCCCTAGGCTTCCTCCGCCTCTAGGTCCACTACTTTCTCTGGTTGCTTATCTTTCTTTTGCTTCTGTGTTTTGGTAGGCTTCCTTGGGGATGCACCCACCGATACTGACTTTTTCTGCTTATCATTCGTAGATTGTTTGGGTTTGGCAGGTTTGCTTTCTCTGGTAGGGGTAGGCTTCAGCCTAGGCGATGTCAGCGTCGTAGGCACATTAGCTGCAGCTTCCATACTTGCAACTTTCAGGGCAGCGGTCTTAGAGACAACATCACCAACACTAACGGTTTCAGCAGGACTTGGTGCAAACATTTTGTTAATAATAAGCTTATGTTTTATCTCAGGAAACTTAGAAAACAAGGGGATCGCAACTAAATCTTCCCAAAACGCTCGGCTCATAGGCAACAGATAACGAAATTCACTAACAATTCTGAGAGCACAGAGTGTTCCCTATTGGACTGGCACGTGTAATTTATAGGAAGTTTTGAATTCAAATCCGAGTGTTCCCCCCAAATTATGACAATAAATGTTGTTTTGACGACAGGTCTTCTAAGCTTTTGGCCTTAAATTTCGCCACCTCACTCCACTTAACCATCTTCTAGCCATCAAGTCATGAATGCTAACTCCAACGACCACTTTCCTACTGTGCTTTGCGGTACCTTCCTCTATGGCACGACTTCATACGTTGCATTTTCATCATTTTCCACACAACCTGCTTGCTGTGTTGTCCTCCAAACTAGGCAGTGTAGTTTATAGTTTCGCGCACACTTGCAACTACCTAGAGCACTAAGACTATCCTATTGCCATATAGTCATTGTGCAGGATCCCCTGTATACAGCTTCAACCTGCTTCCATTCACTTTTCCCAGGAAGGGTTCCCCATTCATCTTCAACAGCTGAACTACGCCTCCATCTACAATTTCTTTGACACTATATGGCCCTAACCAATGCATCTGGAATTTACCAAGAAATTTAGTGACTTTACTATCATATAATAGGACAAGATCGTTTAACTTGAATGTGTGAATCTTGATGTGGCGATCGTGCCATGCTTTTTCGCATCCCTTCTGTACTTGTTGATGGAATCCTACCAAAAATCAATCTTCTTTGAGCTCCATCAGTTGCGCGAGACGTCTCGTCAAGGCCTCGTGATCTGCCATATCCGTCAGGGTTGCTATGCACAAACTAGGCACAATGTACTCCATTGATATTACGGCTTTGACCCCATATACTAATCTAAACGACGTTTTCCCTGTCAGCTTCTTACAAGTATTCCTGTAAGCCCATAGTACTACAGGTACGCGCACATCCCAGTCATTTCGCTGCGCGTTGCATATCTTCGTCAGCGTGTTCTCCAAAATCTTATTGAAGGCTTCAACAGTCCCATTGGCCTATGGGTGATATGGTGTACTCTTCTGATGGTATACCTAGAATTCTCCAGTCAATGCGTTGATTGTCTCATTCAGAAAGTGTGTGTCACTCATCAACACTTTCAGGCAGCCAAATCTAGTTAAGACATACTCAAAATAAAACTTTTATGCCGTAGCCCCTGTACAATCCTTAACCCGCTGTGCTTCCACCCATCTGGTTAGATATTCTGTCACGGTGATGAAATAGCGCACACTTGTTTTCTTTCCCGGGGACTGAATTGGCTCAACGAAATCAATCACCCATTTCTCAAATGGCTGCAAAAATACCTTAGGATGTAATAGCAACTCATCCCTTTGCGGTGGTCTACCAATTCTTTCACATGCATTGCATGCCTTATAATATGCGTTGGAATCCTTATGCAAGGTAGGCCACCATAGACCTATGTGAAAAATATTCTATGCAGTTGCCTTGTTTGCGTAATGACCTCTTCCATCTCCCGCATGAGCTTCAACGAGAAGGCTATCGCACTCAAAGTCTGGCACATATCTTTGCAAGATTTCATCAGCCCCCATTTTATACAAATGTCCTACAATGACTGAAAAATTGGCCACGCGCACTACTAATTCCTTCTTTTGATGACTTGTATATCCTTCTAGTGCCATCCTCATAGTCAATAAGTGAATAATATCGGCAAAATGATCATCTTCTATGTGCACCACAAAGAGCTACATATCTGACAACCCTTCCTCTAGATTATTAGGCTCCCCTCTTGTTTTGATCATCGACAGATGGTCAGGTCCTACATTTAAACTTCCTGACTTCACAATGACTTCAAAGTCATACTCCTGAAATAATAGCGACCATTTGCAGATCGCCCCCCCCAACACAGGCTTATTGACCAGGTATTTCAAGGAAGAATGATTTGTATACATCTTGAAATTCCTTCCTAACAGATAATGCCTAAATTTTTGCAGCGCGTACACCATGGTCAATCCTTCGTGCTTAGTTCTTGAATAATTCTTCACGGCCTTCAATAACTTCCTACTCGCGAAGGCTATAGGATGGCCCATTTATCCTTCCCCGACCTGTGTTAGCACTGCACCCAACGTAATGCAAGAGGCATCCACATGACATGAAACTCATTTTTCTAATCAAGGAATACCAAGATCGGCGAAGTGACCATCTTTTCTTTCGATACATCTAAGTTGCGCTGATATTCTTCATGCCAACAAAATGTTGTGTCCTTCTTCAATAGTTTCAACATGGGTGTAGTAATTTGAGCATAAGCTTTGATAAATTTTCTATAATATCCCATATGTCCCAATGTAATGCACAACTACTTGATGTTCGTTGGGGCCTCCAAATTCACAATTACCGCAATCTTTGCAGGGTCCACCATCAACCCTTGCTTGCACACCATGTGACCCAACAAGATCCCAAAGGGAACACAGAATATGCATTTCTTTAAATTCACTGCGATCTGGTATCTGTGACATGTATCCAACGTGAGACTCAGACTTGCTACATGGCGCTTTACTAATCCAAACACCGTCCAGTCATCAAAGTAGACTTCCAGGAACTTATGAATGAACTCCTTGAACGCTGCTATGACTACGCGGAAAAATATCACAAGCGCATTCTTAAGCCCAAATGACATCACAATGTATTGAAAGCAACCCCATTCTGCCGCAAAGGTTGTTTTGCTCCTATCCTCAACCACGATCTTGATCTGATGATATCCAGAAAACCCATCAGTAAAGGAATAGGTCTCCTGCCCCACAACATTGTCTAACACTTCATTTGTAAATGATGTTGGGAATGGGTCGTGGACACACACATCATTAAGCTTCCGCAGATCTATGCAAATCGTTATATCGCGCTTTTGTTTCTTCTCCGGAACCACCATCGAACTCACCCAATCAGATTCTTCAACTAGTTCTATGATGCCTACCTCCAACATCTTATCCAACTCTTGGAGAACCTTTTCCTCGTATTTAGGATTAAGGCGATATGACCTCTGTTTAATAGGATTCACGTCTGGCTTCAGGGTGATCTTCATAAAGCCCAGATTGCCAACTATGCCCTTCAAATCCGAAAACTTAGTAGGGAAGAGATCCTGGTATTCGCATAGTATCTCAACAACTTTATCCATGGTAGCATCGTCCCAATAGTTTCCAATCTTCGCCAACTTCGGTTCTGCTGTAGTACCAATATTTACTTGCTTTGTCTTTAACACTGCAGAGATGTCCAGGTTTTCTATTTGTGGGCCTTCGACCTCGTAATGCCCTTATGCCTTTGGAATATTAATGTTTCTCGGATCTTCATCCTCCTCTTTAGCAGTGAGATTATAGCATTCCAGCAAATGGTGTAGCTGGGTGCTCCAATCTGGTTGATTCCTTTCCATAGGTTCTTGTGGTGTTATGAAGATAAACACCTTAATCTCTTGTAGCACTTCATCGATGCTTGTGAATCCATCTTCAAAGCTAAAGGTCAATAAGAACCCTTCCCTCAATATATCCCATTCCGCGGTGCCAAGGTGTTATAGATCTGACCTAAAAATATAAGATAATAGAAATAAACCTAGAAATAATATGATAGAAATAGATAGAAATGCTTCTTTATTGATCAAAACCCTTAAGGTAGGGCAACACCATACATTCACTCGTTAAGAAAGGAGAACACTCCACAAGCCATATGCTTGTTCATACAATATTCCTTGACATCCCTCAATGGGGAGTCTCTAGCCTCTATATAGGCCTCATACATACAATACCATGGGTCATTACCATGGTTCCTTCAATACCATCTATCTAATACCATGGGCTTATTACATTATTGCTAAATACTTGTGGTCCCTTACATGATACGGGTTAACCACCTTATTTATTACTATGGCCCATCCCATTATTACATTATTCCCTTGGGTACCTCCCTCGGTACCCCATACTATCCCCCCTAGGTACACTACATTCCACTCCCCTTAACATGTTTTGTCCCCGAAACATGGGAAGAACACAAATAATAAGATATACTCAATAGAGTAGTCCACTGGTACCATGCATGTGCATCTAGCCACCCTAGAGAAAGGTGAACCCTCGATCTAGTTGGTGCCTCACTCGCTTGAGATGGAAGTTGACCCTCGCGGCTCTTCTGTGTTGGTGTGTAGTTGGTGGATTTTCGTCCCTCTCTATATGCCATGCGTGAGCTGTTGTCCTTGTGGCTAATTCATTGCCATCTTGTTGGTTGTTTTCTTGCGGGGTGATGTGGGTGGTGATATGTTGAGGTTTTAACTAACAGTGTATCTTTCTTTAGTTCACCACCTAATGGAGCTTGATTAGTATCTGGTACATGTTGTGGTGCATGCTGTTGCTTCTTATCTTCCAATATTACTTCAACCACTGAGTCCTCATCTGATGTATTAGTATCTGTAACCTTTTCTGCTTCAGCCTCTGTTTGTGTTTGATTGTCAACCATTGAAATCTCATCATTTGATGTGTAAGTGTCATTAGAGCTTTGTGCTACTGCCTCCGTAGTCTCTGTTTGTGGCTTAATGGAAATATCCTGCAATGTAATTTTCTTCTTTTTATACCAAAGCTTCAGGAATTTCTTCTGCACATTAATATTGATAGTACCCACAGATTCCATCCAAGGATATCCCAAAACAACATCCATTTTATCCATATCTGAAGTATAAAAATCACAATGCGACACATACTTATCCATAGGAAGCTTCAAATCTTTATAAACTTGAACATCCTCATTATCAACCTGTGTGTTTTCAATGTGTTTTGTTGGGACTTGCAATTTTTTTGCCAAATTGATATTTATAAGATTCTGCTTGCAACTAGGATTTATAGACACAATGATCTTCTTCTTCTAAATCAATCCATGAACCTACAATAAGGAGATACCAATAGGAAATAACCCCACATGCTTCTCATTATCTTGTTTTCTGGCATGAGACCATCCGTCTAAATGTAATTTTTCAAATTCTTCAGTGGGCGGTTTGGAACACTTCTTTGTGTTAAGTAACTCCCACCATGTGGCTGCCTCATCTGTAAAGTTAGGCACTGCCCAAAATCTCCAATCTTTTTCCCATAATGACTTTTTTTGTTTCATGTATTCTTCAATAGTAGGACCATTACCTTTTTCTGTAAAACATAGAACCACAATGAAGAGGGTTTGGGAAAAAATTTCAGTTACTTGGCGAAAATTTGAAATAGCCACAATTTAGTCAATATTGCTCAAAATCCTTATTATGAACTATTTTCTAAAATGAAACAACTATTCTGCTTCTTCCCATGTGATAGAAATCCCGATCTAGGCACTGGAATTTGAGATTCGCGCTGCACTTGTCCCGTTGTCACATAAAAATTATGAAAAATGAGCTGATTTTAAATCAATGACATCTCCCTCA
The DNA here is from genome assembly GCA_031772625.1 of Pinus tabuliformis. Taxonomy (NCBI): domain Eukaryota; kingdom Viridiplantae; phylum Streptophyta; class Pinopsida; order Pinales; family Pinaceae; genus Pinus; species Pinus tabuliformis. The sequence continues at coordinate 328,568,034 of CM062811.1, forward strand.
TCCGGACTCCGATTCGGCCGATTGTTTTTTTCAAATTGGGTATTTTTTCACAAACAACCCATATCTGCAATTAGATTCTACAAATATTGTCCTAGAACATACAAATATGATTTGAAATAGTGTCGCCTTGAAAAATGTCTACAACACGGTGGATTTTTAAATCAGTGATAGCTCCCTCATGCAGACTCTGATTTGGCCGATTTTTTTTTCAAATTGGGTATTTTTTGACAAGGAACCCAAATATGCAATTAAATTATGAAAATATTGCACCAGAACGTACATATCTGATCTGAAAAAGTGCCGCCTCAAAAAATGTCTGCAACACAACTAATTTTTAAATCAACGATATCTCCCTCATCCGAACTCCGATTCAGCCGATTTTTTTTTTCAAATTGGGTATTTTTTCACAATGAACCTAGATCTGCAATTATATTCTACAATTTTTTCACCAAAACGAACAGATATGATCTGCAAATTCGCCCCTCAAAAAATTCCTGCAAAAATAAAGAAAATTTCTCTGCTTTGCCCAAGAAAGTGCTCTGATACCACTTGTTATAGATCTGACCTGAAAATATAAGATAATAGAAATAAACCCAGAAATAATATGATAGAAATAGATAGAAATGCTTCTTTATTGATCAAACTCTTAAGGTAGGGCAACACCATATATTCACTTCTTAAGGAAGGAGAACACTCCACAAGCCATATGCATGTTCATACAATATTCCTTGACATCCATCAATGGGGAGTCTCTAGCCTCTATATAGGCCTCATACATACAATACCATGGGTCATTACCATGGTTCCCTCAATACCATCTATCTAATACCATGGGCTTATTACATTATTGCTAACTACGTGTGGTCCCTTACATGATACGAGTTAACCACCTTATTTATTACTATGGCCCATCCCATTATTACATTATTCCCTTGGGTACCTTCCTCGATACGCCATACTATCCCCCCTAGGTATACTACACAAGGCGGGGCTCCGTTTTTAGATACAAATTCATGGGAATTGTATCCAAAGTATGGAAAAATACGTGTAATCGCTCTGGCTGCAGTTTTGTCCCCCATGCTTTAGTCCATTTTTCTAGGTGATCATGCAGATGATAACTTCCATTATATTTCTCAGTCATTCTGGTGTTAACACACCCAAACCACGACTTCATCATTCTTCTGTAATCTCTCCATCCAGAAAAACTATCCTTATGCGTACCCCACCATCGTGTAGGCGTAGTGCGTAGTGCGAACTCTAGTGCTTGGAAGCGGTGACCCTTAGGGGCTTCACGCCCAAATTCATCCAAAAACAGATCAACATCAGTTAAACCATCATAATAGAGTAATTTCCTTACCTCCGATGAAACACAACACAGTGACTTCGTCATCATATTGCATCACAATGTAGACACTTCATGCAAGTGATTCTTCTAATGCTCTAACTCCTCGTTTGAATCAGAGGTGCAAGAACTCTCTCGATCCTGTGCAATCCTCCCATCTATCGTCAAATTGATCCAGCCCTGATCTCGTGCTGTTATTTTGTAGATTTGATCCAGTTCATCATCACTTCCTTAATAATCATGGACTAGTTCAATATATCACACCCCTTCTATAGGGTCCAACGGTACTAAAACCCGAAGCGATTTTCTTTCAAACAACATTGTGCTCTTGTTAAAATTGGCGAACCCATTCATATCAATGGCCCAGTCAATTCCCAAGAGCACGGGGTATGGATTACTGTCATCGACGATTTCTATAACCTCAAAGTCCGTCATTGTGCTAACAGCTTCTATATCGATTGTTACTCCATATAATTGTCCCATGGGGATGGTTTTCTACTGATTCACCATTTTGAGCTGAATTGGAGACCACTGCAATGCAGGTCTCCCCATTCTTTCCCATGTTTGTTTTGGTAGTACGTTCACATCGGACCCCAGATCCAAGATGACCTAGTCCATCTCATAATCACCTATCTGTGCAGTGAGCCTCATCTCATGCCCTGTTCGTGCCTTATGTTTTCCAATTTTTCTGATCACCCGGTGTCCATCAGGGACCTTCTCTTTGCTGGTGCATTTGTTTATTAATTCCTGCAAGCCTTCCACAAATTTGCTATTGCTCAAACTTTTTATGCAAATCTCCAAAAAACCTAGTGAGTACAGAGGGATCAACCTCTACAGGCGCGCTGGTTTCTTTCACCTTGTCCTGGCTTCCTGAGGTGGAGGCTTCAACAAAGCTCTTCTTGGCTGCCATAAATGTTTGCTTAGCATGCTCTAGATCAAAGCCATCTTATTTCTACGGCATTTTGCAGACCCATCTATCCTCTTCAGGCTATTTTTCTTTATCATTACGAGTCGTTATTCCACTTCTCAGCACTATATTCACACATTGATCCTTTTCACGAGGCTCAACTCTCATCATCTATAAGTTCTAAGTAGATTGATGAGGCTGCAGTTTCTTCTCTTGCAATTGAGTTATCAACACTCGGCATTCTTCTATAGTATGGCCAAATTGGCTGCAATCTTAACATGATGGGCGTGTCTAATTCTGGCATTCTCATGCATAGTTTCCTGGTTGTCCGCAGTTGTAACAGATAATCTGACCTCGGCCTCTACCAGGACCTCATCCACCTTGATCCCGTCCTCCTCCCTGATAACCTCTACGTGCCCGCCTCGACGCCTTGATCTGGAGGCCGAGTTTCTGCTTGCATCTAGTATGTAGGTGTTCTTTCCATCATCAACTCATGGCTTCGACAGTCGTGCTCGTCATGGCCCATAGATTTGCAGAAATTACAGAACAACTATTGGGGTGTCTAGATGAACTTTTGAAGTAAATGGAAATTATCCATTGCATGTTTTCAAGTAGCTTGACAAATAGCATACTAGAGCGCAACCCCCATGCTCGACCCTGTTGGGGCTTCTGGCTTCAGGGAAATTGGTCCCCCTCCTATAATATAAATCGCGTACATGGGACTTTGGTCTTTATCGTGCCCTTGGCCCTTGCACTTCAAAAAAAAGACTTCCATGCACACTTCCGGTTTAGTCTCCTTGTCTTTCTTCAGACTCTGTAATTCTTAGTGTAGGCTCTGTAACTGAGAGTGGATCTGTTGTACCCCCAAGGTGACAACCTCAATAGGTGATGCATGTAACCTCATCAAAATTTCCAAGGCTTCTGCCTGTGTTCCTATCTTCTGTTGTGACAAAGAAGATTCTCAGGTGGGACAGGAGCAAAGTTATAAACCATTCGTGATGCTGACTATCTATGAGTTGCATGTTAGCTTCTCGAATCTGACACTTCAACCTTTTATCTAATTCCCAAGGTGTCTCATCGACCCTCATCATGATTTATTTGAATTTGATTACTGACTGTGAGTTAGACTTAGGCTTACTAAAGTCCTTGTTTAAAGTCGCCTTAGTCTCTGCTAGCGATGCAAGAGGATTATCATAACAATACTTAATATAGCAAGTTAGCGCACGATCATGTAGAGCAGTAACCAACTGGGCCTTCTTTATATTTTCATCAGCAATCTGTTGCACTGTCCACATAGCATTTGCAAGAAACCAAAACTGTTGTGTATCTTCGCTCCCTATGCCCTTGAAAATCAACAGCTTCATGGCGTTTGCCATGTTGAATGGTGGTGGAGGAGGTGGAGGTGTGGGCAAAGGTGTATGTGGTGGAGTTGGAGGCAGAGGTGGAGTGATTGGATGATTTACTCGAGGAATCCCTAGAGTGATTAGCTGAACAACGGTTCACGGCGGAGTCTGTTTCACCCCTTCGTCGTCACTTGGAGGAGGTCCAATCAAATGGAATGTACTTTGGTCCTGATCCTTTGTGATTTATAAAGAATCATCCACTTTGCGTAGCTCTGAACATAAAGGTAAAAGCATCACCCGTTTTTCACATAACAACATTTTAATCCAAGTATTCAATGATCTTAAATACTTACCTCGTGGTCCTTTGAAAAATCGCCGCTCCACTTTGCTATAGCTGATTGAGGTATCAACTGCAAATTCTATGACAAATCCTCCCAGAATCCGATCAAGCCAATGATCGATAGCCAGTGCGATCTTGTTTTCAGAAGCTTTTAGTTGTCGCACTAATTCTGGAGTCCACAATATAGGACTTTCTAGCTTCCACCTTCCTTGATTTTCTATTAATTTAGCTAACTACTCATACAGTTTAATGGGAAAAATTCAGAAGAAGATCTCATATATCTCCATATAGAAATACATGCTCAACCACTCTTCCTTTCATAGGCGCAGATTCCTATTTTCGTGTGCTGCAAACTCGCGAATCTTCCGATCCAACCACTTTTCAATTTATTTCTTGTTCAAATTCCAATGATGCGACATCACACATCTATTTTAAGCAGATCTCGGTCCCGGCAACAAAACCATTTGTTGGCTTAGGGGGTCCTGACCCATGTTCAGAGTTAGCTACACCAACCAAAAAAACCCTACACTACTGGCCCTTTCAGAAACAACCCGCATAGCGCAGGTTGTAGTCTCATCCCAAGAAGTATGGGGGGATGCAAGAACCAAGCTTCTGCATCCAGAGACTAGTGTGATGTCTTCCAGCGCCTTAGATCTACCTCTACGTAGATTAATACACTCTTAGGGCTCGTCACTACAATTATGTCAAACAACTTTCAGACCTTCACGAATGTCTACGATCAGTCCTTGTGGATCTTTAACAATCAATTTGTCTAACACGCATTAGAGGGAAGTCCTAAATTAGGGTTCACAAATATTTACTTAAGTTATTAATAAACATCAGGGAACTCATTAGAGTCTTCGTGAAAGTACTTATACATGCATTGCGTACATCATTAACACTTCTTCAAGAGAATCGTGTAGCATTCAATCAATATTCCATAAAACACATCATTCATCAACAACATATAATATTAACATAAATAGAGATAAACAGAAATACACAAGAATTCTACGTAATTTGTCTTTATTGATCTTCAATTCAAGGTTTACGTACCCAAAATTGCCCTTTTCACACCGTTGCAGGGGTCCATGCAGTCAGCTGCAGACTCTACCTAGGCCTTTGTGCACTTAGATGCAGAACCTTTCTTCCATATTACTCACTTTTCTTCGCTTTCACTTCCCCTCCATTATGCCTTTGACTCTCTAAGACATACATATTTATAGCCTTTTTCATACAATGCCATGGTCCGCGGACCATGGGTGAATCTCAAAACTGACTTAAACTTTACATAAAACAAGGGGCTAAAACCCTTTAACTCCTATTCATCTATGAGCTCCACATCCACAAGTCGTGGAGACTTTACATTATTTACAACAATTGCACCAAAACTTGGGTTATCTTAACCCCAAAACTGACCCAGGGGACCCCATCTCAACACCTTCTAAGGTTCAAGAAGAAATCCAACATCCTAAATCCTTGATAACGACTAAATGATAGAACAATTTGTATTCTAAAATCCAATTTGAAGCCTCTGGCTAGTTTCCAGACCCTCACCATACTAGGTAGTGTAGAAGCCAATATCTTCATTTGATCACCCTTCACTGGTAAATGAAAACTTTGTTGGGCCATGTCGTCAAAGAGAAACATGAGGACCAAAATGAAAGCATATATTGGGTCAACGACATCTAGCAGATTCAAAGACACCAATGCTCCGTTTTGGTTAGCTTGGATGCCTGATTGACCCATATTGAAAGGCATCTTCAACATGGACGTCACTTTCTAGTAGACCCAAGCACTCATGATATGGCCTCAACAATGTCTTCTGATGAATGATGCATGCACAAGTCTTCTATTTTATGTTTATGTTCGAGGAACTTTATTTTTTCTTTCATATATAATTTATAGTTATGCTTTTTCCAGTATTATCCAACAAATTGTATGTAATGGTTTTGAAAATGGTGTCAGATATATAACCTAGCAAAGGTATGCTTAGTTACTATGATTATTTCTTATAATTTTGATAGAAAATAAATTGATACAACACATATACTGCCATTGGTTTTATTTCCCTTGTGGTAGGCCATGACAGTGAGGATGTTTCTTGATATGTTTTGTATGCGTGATTTATGATCTAATAAAGATAAATTAATTAAAAAAAAAAGTAGGTATTGATTTTGTAAGAGAAGGAAGAAGATTAATATAAATCCAAATATATAGGAAAATTAAATAGATGCCAAAATTATGGATTAATAGAGTGACATAGAGACTAAAGAAGGAACACTTGTGATCAAGACAGAAATATTTTTGTGATGTAAATATTGTTGGAAATGTAACTAGGTTTGGTCTTCATAACTATCATTGTACTTGTGTCATTATATTTTTCATGTAAAAGGAAAAGAGGAAAAATAAATTATTATCATTATTATTTTCATTAGCCAAAGCATGTTCTTCATGCTTATAGGGTTAATTGAGTCAATAAGAAAATTTATTACGGGTCATTCAGTCAAAGTCCCATTTGGAATTTTTGAAAGAAAAAGAAAATAAATTTTTATTTGAGTCAAAGTGTCGATTTTGTCACGACAAGACCAAGTCGGCCCTCAATACGGAAAAGTTGACCAACCCATAATATTTGTCTCCTCACATGGTTGAACAACTATATATTAGCAATTGTGCTCCACATTTTTGCAATCAATTTTATTTCTGTGAAAAAAAGAAGAAGAAAATCAATGAAGTCAAAGGAGAGAGAGGAAAGTCAAAGTAGAGAGAGGTTTTTTTTCTGCCCTAATTTTCCCAGAAGTGTGAGATTTTCTATGGTATTTTAGAGTTGGTACAAGGCCAAAATTGTAAGCTCAAAATTTTAGGAAAAGGAAAAAAGTTTAGGAAGTGACTAGAATTCAAGGATTTGACCAGTGCTGACTTTTGTTGACTACCATCTCTTGAAGATGGGGTGAAGGAGAGCTGACTTGGGTGTATGTTTTTGTCTTGGTTGTGGTCTTTGTCTTGGTCTTGGGTCTTCAATATCTCACATTGATCTGATTCTATAAGAAGAGAATTTGTTTGGGTTTTCCCCCTTGTGGGATTTTCCCCTGGCTTGGAGCCTACATCTTTGTGTTCTTTGTTTCTTGTGATATTCAATTTTTATATGTTTTTGTAATCGATTGATCAAGAAATTATAATAAAAAAATTAAGAAGTCAAAAAATATTCACAAGCAATTATCAAGTAAGAAAAATCTACCCTAATCTACATGCACTTTGATTTCTCAGCAGGATGTCAAAGATAAGGTTTAAGGAAGGTAGTCTGAAGATCACATTTTTGTTGGCGCACATGAAGGCACATCTAAAAAATTCATAACAACTACATTCAAGAACATTATTTTTTGTAGTTACATCTCTTTCTATCAAGGCTGATCAATATTTCAAGGGTAATTTTTGGGAAGAATAATGGCCAATTATCTCTAAGTTTAGGACAAATTCCATTGAGGATCCTAAAACAAGTTCAAGTTTCGTTTGAAGTGTTGAACGAGGGTGATGATACTTGTTTCAAAAATATGATAAAGAAGTTATTTAATTCCAGGGGCACTGATGAAGGAAAAGTACTATAATATAAGTATGCAAAGGAATTTGAAGGTCTATTAGGTTAAGAATAGAAGCGTATTATGGAAATTATAAAGTCTCAAAATAGGTCGGAAATCTCAGTCGATTCAAAAAATAATTGAGACTTAGCTTAGGTATGTATCTTGTCTCTTGTGTTGAAAGAATTGCAAGGAGGAAGGAGTCTTTGGAGTCTCCTGTGGAAGAGACAACAATGATCCAAAGCGACATATTCTTTCTAAAATATCTAAGGTATTTGAATCTCTTGAAGTTCTAAATCATGAAAAGAGAAATTATTTAAAATATAAAGTCTATGAACCTACAACTAATACGAAAATTATATCACAATACTATTTATGACAATATAATTATGAGGTTATATATAAAGGATGAAGGATAAAGTTTGTATAAAGAATCATGTGAGAATTATGTGGAAAAAAAACTAAAGCATAGAAACCATATAAGGAATCTAATCATCTCTGCACTAATACAAGCCATGGGAGGAGACAAATACGTTATAATGCGACCTATAAGATCTAGCATTCAGGATGATATCAAACTACAATACTTACCATATATAACATCCAATATCTTACACTACAATATAGTCTACAATAATCTCAGTGAAGCACTTGAAGCTTACTCATCTATGTGAATTCTAAAGCAAAGTATACAAGCGATGGTATAAATTCGAAATAAAATTATTAGTATGAAGTCATGAGTTCTGATATGAATATTTAGTATAAGGACAAAAGTTTTGCATTCAAGAATTATCATCCTTGAGACATATGCAAAGAGATCATCTTGCTGAACTTAAATAGTATGTGGAAGAAACCAAAAACTATGTAGTTCATATCTAAATGCATATGAACTCTCTTCAAACACCCAAGTCATCTACAACTCCATAACCATAGATATTTGATTCATCAATGGAAACATTTTATGTGGCATAAAAGTCTAAAAAAATAGCAAAAGGATGTATGGGATACAAATTCAGTGACATCTTCTCTTTATTTTTCTAAAGTATCATTTAAGCTCCATTGTAATGTGAGTTTTCAAAATTTAGTTGTTTGTGGGAACTCGTATCGGAGGCATCATCTAAACTTATTATCCACTATCAATACAATTAGAACTTACCATCACATACATCTAAGACATAAAGGTGAAGAAGGATGTGAGGAAATTTACTCTACAATTTTTGTTATCTTTGTCACACAATCAAGTATAACAGTCACACCATCAAGACTCAATACTCATATATAAAGGAAGGATGAACTACACCATGAAGCGAACATATCTAATAATGAAGTTTGAAAATACTCTATATATTATGTAAACCAAGACAAACGACAAAGAAATCCACTCAACAAATTTTTTGTGGTTAAAGGAGTTGAGGCACCACTGAAAGTTGGGACATGACATTTAAATATAAGTCAAAAGATTGGATCCTTGTAAGAAGAAGGTAAGGAATTAAAGCCATGTATAATTTTTTTATCTGCATTTCATGATATATGTTTATGATATTTTGAAAGATAGTAAAAGGGTCTACATGAATATAGATTCTAGACTGTGGGATATTGTTAATATGGTAGCACACCAAGTATTTCATTACATATGAAGACTAGGTGTTGAGATCAAAAAATATAATATATAAAAGGCTTGTCAATAGTGTCTCTAGGGTTTTATAGCTAATCCATTTTCATGCTCGTAGAATTTGCACACCTTGAAGACCTTGAAAAATCTATAGTTTTTCAACTATCTCTCTAGTGTGGTTAAACCATTTTGCAATTCCTGAATGGTAGATATTAATGAATATGAAAAACATAGGGTTTGAAGAACTTGCAGTTTGTGAGGTCTTTGAGACTCTTGGTATTTAGGGTTTATAAACCCTACCAAAAGGTTCGAGCTCAGAAACCCTAGAATAGAAACCATAACTAGCTGTTTATGTTGTATGAAGAAAGAAACTTAGTTGTTAAGTTTTACAGGAATGACATCATGGTGATATGAAGACAAGTTTGATGAATATGTCCAATGTTAAGAGGGAGCTAATCCTCTTCGAACGATAAGTACCGTACATTTCCTTGATTACTACTATATCTATTTTATCTTTGTACTTTTCATTTTGTTCTTTCATAATTTTCTAATAAAGGTCGGAGGTCAAGTCAATATCTATCTAAGCTTGATCAACACATGGAAGATTTGGAATGACATGGCAAAGCACAAAGAAAAGTAGATAAAACACATCAAAATTAAGTCAATTAGATGATAGCTTGAAAGAAATATTTAAAAGGGCAGAAGTTTACCTCCCTCAACTATAAGAGGAAGTTCATATAAGTTGAATAAGATACAATACTACTTGAAGTTTGGCAAGAAGTTTACTATAAAAAGAGAATATGAAATATCAATGATAAGACCCTTTGGAAAGAAATTGAAAGGATATGATATCATTGTATTGGCAGTTGATTGAGGAACACATTGTTTTAAAATATTGATGTTGATCATGATTGAAAGCTAATATAATCTCTTTAAAGAGCATGAAAGCAAAACCATGCTACGAAGAAAGAAGACGTGAAGGCTTGAGCAATCATATATGGATAATTTTTGGCTCCATAAAACATTTGATGAACTATTTTGAAGATATGGGAATATTGATAAATATCCAGGAAGGGTGAGGCTCAGTATGATGTGATGCGAGATAGGAGCCCTACAACTACAACTAGATATCCATAGAAGAACAAGTAGTTGATGAATGAGACAAGCTGAGGCTAGTGATTATGTCTCCTTGGTTGAGAGGCAGTGATGGTGGACACTTTATTCTCCATGTGTCATGCACTAGGCAAGGACTAATAGTCATAAGTCTAGTGAAGGTATTGGTAGGTAGAATGGAGGATTAGATAAGCATATGGGACTAATACTCCTTGAGGCATGGTATCCAATATAAGAGTAGTCCCGAGGACTGATACTCTTTGAGGATAGGGAAGGGTATCCAAGATAAGAGTAGTCCTGAGGAGGAGCAATATTCTTTGATGATTACGAGTCCAAGATAAGAATAGTCATGTAAGGACATAGCTAGTGAACATATCAATGGGGTATGCTCCTTGAGAGGCGGTGGTGGTGTCTAATTGTATGCCTCCCAACATTATACTCTAATCCAGTGGAGAGTTAGAGATTTCCAGTTAAGGCCTTGCTATTTTGTAAATGACAATGCTGGTTATGATGATGATGCTTGATGGTGCTTATCAATCTAAACTCTTCTTATAAGAACATTTCAATTTGAGAGTGTCCTTATATCTTGTTTTGTAATTATGAATACCTCCCTAGTTAAGAGGGAATGTTGGAAAAGTAACTAGGTTTTGTCTTCATAATGATCATTGTACTTGTGTCATTATATATTTCATGTAATAACAAAAGAAGAAAAAGAAATTATTATTATTATTATTATTTTCATTAGTCAAAGCATGTTCTTCAAGCTTATTGGGTTAATTGAGTCAATAAGAAAATTTATTATGAGTTATTGATTCAAAGTCCCTTTTGGAATTTTTGAAAGAAAAAGAAAATAATTTTTTATTTGAGTCAAAGAGGCAATTTTGTCTTAAGACTGAGTTGTACCCAGATATGGTCAAGTCATCCAACCATAATATTTGTCTCCTCATATGGTCAAAAAAATATATATTGGAAATTGTGCTCCACATTTTGGCAACCAATTCGATTTATGTGCAAGAAAGAAGAAGAAAATTAGTGAAGTCAAAGGAGAGAGGAAGGTATGCTTTCTTCCCTAATTTTTCCACATGTGCAAGTTTTTTTTGGTATTTTAGAGATGGTATAGGGTTGAAATTGCAAGCCCTGAAATTTGAGGAAAAGGTTGAAATTTTAAGAAGTGACCAAAATTCAGAGATTTGACCGGTGTTGACTTTTGTTGACTATGATTTGTTGAATATGGCTTGAAGGAGGGTCGACTTGGGTCTATGTGGCAGTCTTGGTCTTGGGTCTTGGATATTTCATTTTGATCTAATTTTATAAGAGGAGAAGTTGTTTGGGTTCTCCCCCTTGTGGGGTTTTTCCTTGGCTTGGATACTACATCTTTGTTCTCTTTGTCTCTTGTGATCTTCATGTTTTACATGTTTTGGTAATTGTTTGATGAAGAGAATATACTAAAAATAATAAGAAGACAACAAATATTCACAAGCAACTATCAAGCAAGAGAAATCTACCCTAATCTATATGCACTATGATTTCTCAACATATATTATTAATTTTGTAATAAGAATCAATAAACTAATCACATATATTCTTATGTTTTGATAAATGTTAACGAATACTAATTTCCTACATTTTGTATTTATGAGTGGAACCTTTGTTTTACATTCCACTACATATTAAGCTGGGTTTGTAGAATGCATAGGCTTAACCCATGGATGGAAGTGGAAGGAGCTCATTGTACATCACTTATGCAATGAAGTATAAGAGGGACAATATACTTCAATACAAGTATTGAAAAATCAAATTTTGTAATGGGAATTAATTCATAGATGTAAAATGGCACACAAAGGTGGAAAACCATACATGAGTAAATAATTATAAGAGTAATAATGTTGTTATACAAGATACTTCAGTACAAGTGTGAATATTGAAAACTCAAATTTTATAATGGGAATTTTTTCATAGTTGTAAAATTGCACACAAAGGTGGACAACGATACAAGAGTAAATAATTAAAGGAGTCAAGGAAGATACAGATTAAGTGGTGTGTTGAATAAGAAGAAAGAACTTACAATCTAGAGCCAAAATAAAATGAGGGGAAAAGAGAAAGGAAATGATCTTATATAAATGAGATCCAACAATAGTTGTCCTAAATTATGATGGAAACTTGAATGATGAATCCTTGGTAGATTATTTCGATGAGAGGGAGTGATATTTTAACTATAGAGGATGATGTTTGCAGACACAAGGTTGAAAATTTATGTTTCATTACGGTGGTGTCTTTTAGAAAAAGAATATGTATTTTTTTTTTTATAGAAATAACACATGTGCATAGAAAAGGTGCACTAAAAAACTAAAAAGAATGGTTCAAAATTTGCATAAGAATTATTTCTAGTGGATTGCAAGAAGGTGCTATTAAAATACATGATGATTTTGATGCAAAAGTAACATAGTGATATGAGTATACATAGGATTTTACAAACTATTAGTACTTTTTATACGTCAAAAGAAGATTAATGAGTTTAGAAATCTATGAATGGTTATAAATTCACAATTTAACAAAAGATTAATATTTTAAGTTATATTCTATTGAATAACATTAGTAGTTTGTGTTTAAAGATTACAATCATTTAAAAGGTAACATGGATAAGAAGATATTTTTCAAAAATAGAGCAGTTCTTGTAGTGTTAAGAGCCATACAATGCACAAAGGAGGTTACAAACACAAAGAAGATGATGAAAGTTATAGAAATTCATATAGTATAAATGGAGGGTTGAAAGGGCATGGTTGTGGTAGTCCACATGGAATGATAACTTGTGAGACTTACATATATGAATGTGATATGTCCTTTGAATGCTTACAAAGGAATGACATCAAAATATTTAGACCAAGGCTTTATCTACACATAAGGAGGGGAGTCTAAGGACACATAAATAGTCACAATAACATCACATAAATGAGGAGAGAACCAGATGTTGCGCACAACAATGGTACACAATAATAATAGATACTATGAGAATAAATACTGATATGAAACAATATCTTTAAAATGAAATGTATTTATAAAGATAAGTGTTATAATATCAATTTGAATATGGTAGTTGAGAGAATATGATTTCTTTAGAGATGGTAGTGAAGTTATCCTTAGACAAAAAAAGGACCTTGACATGTACATATAAGATAATATGTTTCTAAAAATTCAATGAATTAATGATGATGTTTGATTGGTTCAAAATTCTTTTTATATAGGTGAATATAGAGATGAAATTATTTTCCGATGTTATTGTCATGGATGTTTTCCACTTCTCATTGTAAATACCATGGAAATTTTGAGAGGAACAAACTCATATGATAGAAGGAAGAACATATACACAACCATGGATGATGGAAAACAAATTCATTATTTTCTAGTGATGTAATGGAAGTGGAGCATTGTGGATGGAATTCATAGTGTTCATGGGTGTCGTTAAGGAGATAAAGAAAAATATGCTCTAGTGAAAATGAATGTTTTTTAAGGCACTACACATGAATATGAAGCTCAATATTCTGGGACTAATAGCTCACAAATAATGTATAGGGTTTTATTGAGTAGTGTGCATATGTGGCACATGAATATGAACAATTAGAAACCTTAATAATTAAATAATTTTATATAATTAAAATATTTTAAATATAATATAATATTCTCTTTCATCCTTTAAATTTAAATATCATTTTAAATACATTATAGTACTTCCTTTTATCATTTATATAAAATGAACATTTCAAATAGAACTTTCATTAAATTTTATTAAAATATATCTCAGTTAATTATATAGATTTTTAATTTAAACAAATTACAATGTCTTCTCATGTATTTTCTAATTTAAACACTAAGATTTTTAATTTAACTTCATTTAAATAGTAAGACTAATCTATTATGTTGTTTTGTTGACTTTCGAAAATTTTTCGACACAATTCCTCATGAGAAGTTATGGTAAAGGCTCGATGAGATAATGGTTCCTCTCTAGTTAAGGGTTCTTTTAATTAGATTATATGAGAATGTTATTGCGAATCTTAAAACCATTGAGGGTTTGCCTACCGATATTAAATGCAACATCGGTGTTAAGAAAGGGTGTCCCCTATCCCCTACCCTTTTTCGCATTTACATTGACAAGCTTGAGGAATGCTTAGAAGCTCCTAGTTGTGAAGGACCCAAGATTGATGGTATAGTCATTACTCTTCTCCTCTATGATGATGTGATCCAGGAGGATCTTGTCAGATTAGTTGCACAGGTTCATCGTTAGTGTTCAAGTGTTGTCGTCAGCATTCAGTTCAGTGTTGTCAGTTTTGATAGTGTTGTTTATGGTTTAGGTTGTTCAAGTGATGTTAATGGTTTTCTCGGTGAAGGTTTTGTACTTGGATGTGGACATCTGGTTTTCGTCAGTTCTGCCAGGATTTGGTCGTTGAGATGTGTTTGTCGTTCGCCTCACAAGATTTGGGTTTTGTCGCCCACTCGTAAGTTGATCATCGACATGGGTGTGTCATTCCTTGCAAGGGTTCGATATGGTTCATTATCATGTGATGTCATCACAAAAGAAGCCTTGTCGACGATATGTATTTGGGTGAATGTCACTTTGTGTCATTTAGTTGTAAAGGGGTTTTTCTTATTGATGTAAAAAAATCCTATTGACTAAAACATAAACCTAATACAAAACTAAACCTAGATCCTAATGCGACATTCAAAAATGCATTAAAATCTAATGCTAAGACCTTATATCCAAAAGTCTATGTGTTAAACCTAAGTCTTAAACCTTTTAACACATAAACCCTAAACCTAAACATCTAAACCTAATCCTAACCTATCGGACATGTTACATTCAAACTATGTGTTACACATAAAACCTAACACATATCAAATTGCATTACAACTCTTGGCCTATTCACATTACAATATAAAACATTATAAATACATACCACAAACCTTTAACCGCCAACTTGGAACCGTAGCGGAACCGCGAATGTTGAGGCACATGTCAGCGGAGATGTGTATACCGCTGTCTGGGCATATAAATGATAAGGTTATGTGACTGTCCAGTGTTCTAAACCATAGAGTGAACATGTGAGTGGAGATGTGAAAACCGTCGGGGTTTGTATAACCATCCAACCTGACCGCGCAGAGTTATTGCATGTGAACACTTGCTACTGGAACTGTCGACCACAACCGTTGGGATAGCCACCAAATGTCAAACCACGGTTAGACCACCCTGTTCAAATATGGGCGGTCAACCTCCTCCGCTCGGTCAGTAAGATGCCATCAAATTGGTCTTATTGTATGGTTCAAAAATGGGTTTTACTTGAAGTTTGTTAAACTATTAATTCAAAGACTTAGAAGCCATCCTATGTGTGAGTTCACAACTAGATCGAGACTCAAAACCCACCCACAATGCAACCAATTCATCTCAAATTCAGCCAGAGGAGGTTTGAATGTACCTGCAAGCCTATAAGAGGTGATTTTTGTTCATTGAAGTGGATATTGGATATTTTGGTTTCTTTATGCATATTCTAGAGGTCATAGGAAGTTTTGTTTTCAGTGTAACAGGAGCATCCAGAGTCAGAATTGGGAACCGTGACAGGCGTTGGAAAGCTGGTTCAGAGAGCTATCCTTTGACAGTTACTAGAAGTGCCTTCGTGCACATTCATCTTGGTCAAATCACTATGTAATCGACCTCTTCTATTTCAATCATAATAAAGTGGTTGCCCATCTTGAAAGTGGACCTGTTAACGTAGTACATCAGGGACGAACTCTGTAATCAAATTTTTTGTCTGGTATTGTTGTATTTTTACTGTTTTCACTTCTGTTATGCATCTTACTTATGCTTAATCAACTATCATAAAGTCTTCTTCTCAAGCAGTTTCCTCGATTTCCACACATTCAGTTAACAATCAATTCAATAATGGCTAATCAATTCTACATTAGTTTTAACTTATGATCATTTCAAATCATATAAATTTGGTATCAGAGCAGGCTGCGTTTGTAGAATTTGCCATTGAATGTTAACCAGGTCAAAGTCGCAACAAGGAGAAGGAATCCTTGAGAAGATTGATCCAGAGATTGGAAAACGACGAGTCGTTCATAAGTTGACCATGAAAGGATCTGATGCAGGTGAAAACACTGAAACTAAGACGAGTGATGAACAATTTCAACAAGCTTTCTTGACTGTGCAACAGATGTTGGGAGAACTGTACGAAGACAAGAAGGCGAGAGATGTAGCTTCTTCTTCAAAGACATCGAAGAAGGACAAAGGTAAAGGAAAGGCTGATAAACCACCTTCACCTCCATCATATCCATCATCATATTCTTATTCTTCTTCTTCCAATGCAGAATCTGAAACGGAAAAGAAACCCAAGAAAACATCTCTTTTGAAACTTGATGTAAAATTTGAGTTACTTATTTATGATGGCGAAATGAATCCTGAAAAGCTAGATAACTGGATTAAGCAGTTAGAAGTGTATTGTTGTATTTAGAACATTTCTGATGATAAAACGAAAATTGAGTTAGCTACACTTAGAATGGGGGGAACAACTTTAATCTGGTGGGAAAGTAAAACTCAGATAGATGTAAAGTGTAAAGGAAAAGTCATCTCTTCATGGTCTGAGTTTTTAAAATCTCTTAGGAAACAATTCTATCCTTTAGGATACATGCAGCAAGCTGTTATTGATTAGCTGCATTTGAGGCAAGGTAAAGGGAAGAGTGTTCAAGAGTTTACTCAGGAGTTCAGAAAGAAAGCATTGGCAGCTGGTATTTCATTGGATACACATGAAACTTTATTAAAATGCATCGACAGTTTACATTCATATTTGCAACATACATTATTGATGTCTAATTGTGATGACTTTGATGAAGTGTGTGTTCAGGCCATACATATTGAATCAGGTGGCAAAACATTCAAGTTTTCATCTAGTCATCCAAAGAGTTGGATATCAAAGATTCCAATGACAGTAAGGGGAAGAACAATTCGAAGAGAAAGAAATTAGCGATAGCTCAGAAGGAAAGACCTACTTGTTCTAATTGCCAGAGAATATAAGTGTTGGAAACTTCATCCATAACTTAAGCCCAAAAATTTCCTTAAGGAGAAGGATGAAAAGAAGGCTATCGCAATAGTCGAGCAAGATCTAGGTTCAGATTTAGGTGATGAAAGGAGGATAACTGCTATGGTTACGACAGGTAAAACTTCTGACACTGGTTCAAGTTCGAAAACTATTGCATCTTCATCAAACATAAATCCTTCAAATGAGGATAAAAGAGTTGAATTGTTTAACATAAGGATGACTTCTAAGCATACAAAGATATATACAATGTTTGACAGTGGATCACAGGAAAATTTAATCTCTGAATATTTAATTAAGAATTTGGGTTTGGAAACACGGAATCATCCAAGACCTTACCCATTAGGATGGCTAAATAAATCAACTCAGATAAAAGTCACCAAACAGTGTCGATTAAGATTTTCCATTACAGCTAATTACATTGATGAAGTGGAATTATATGTAGTTCAAGTAGACATATGTGGAGTGGTCTTAGGAAGTCCTTATCTTTATGATCATGATGCAGTATTTTACAGGAAAGAGCATAAATATCACCTTAAGAAATATGGGGTTGAATTTATTGTCAGGGCACATCAAAGTAAAAATGATTTGAATATTGTTTCTAATAAGATGAAGCAATTAATAAGTTCAAATAAAAGATTTGTAATCATGTGTGTAGAGGAACAACATAACACTCAACATGATGCTTGTTCAGGTTATGAGTCTTAGCTTAAAGATAGTTTTATTAAATAGATAGAAACTATTCCAATTCTATGTAAACCCAAACATCTTACTCATAAGCAGGGAATACAACATGAATTATGGTTTGTGCCTAAAGCTTTTCTTCCTAATCTGAGAATGAATCAATTCAGTCCAAGTTTGGAAATTAACAGTTACACAGATACAGATCAGTGTTGGGGAAAGTCGGTGTTCAATTTCTCTTGTATTGTGTCGCCATTTCATGTTTCAAATAGTTTGAGCCTCTTTTCAAGTGGAGAGGAAGCCTATTTGTTTTCACATCAAATCCTTTTCTAAAGTAGTGTTAAAGCATCTAATGGGAACTAATGCATCAGGGGAAAGTGCTAATCAATGGAAGCATCATTTAATAAATAAGGGAAAAGTGATTCAAACAATTCAACAACTAATCAATACTTTCAAAATCAAACTAAGTTGCAGTGGTCTTCACATTAGAGTTTGATGAGTTTATTGCAGCAAGTTCACTTAGTAAACAGGAATCAGGAAAGTGTAGCTGGTTTGATGTCAAGAATATTTTTTATTGTCTCTGTCATTCCACAAAATACATTGTTAATACATATTGATGGTATTGAACAATATCTTGTAGAGATTGTTTTCAAAGATGATTATGAATCACTAACTCATGGTTCTTCACGGAAAGAATTCAATTAACAT
Source organism: Pinus tabuliformis (assembly GCA_031772625.1). Taxonomy (NCBI): domain Eukaryota; kingdom Viridiplantae; phylum Streptophyta; class Pinopsida; order Pinales; family Pinaceae; genus Pinus; species Pinus tabuliformis. The sequence continues at coordinate 328,586,737 of CM062811.1, forward strand.
GTTCATAATAGGTTGTTTGACCATCGTCGCAAGTTATTCATACTGCAGATGGATGGAACAAGTCACCGACTCAAAAAGTGCCATGGTCAGCATCATCAGGGTCATCACTTGCAGGTGATTGATCGAATGTATTGGTCCATCATCAGGTTAAGGTGGAAAGTGAGGGAGCTCTACCCTTATCAACTATTTGTTTAGTCAAACTTTTGTGGTCCAAAATCTTTCAAGTGGAGAGGGTTGATCCAGGAGGATCTCATCAGATCAGTTGCATAGGTTCATCGTCAGTGTTCAAGTGTCGTCGTTAGCATTCATTTTAGTGTCATCAGTTTCAATAGTGTTTTTTATGGTTTAGGTTGTTCAAGTGATGTAAATGGTTTTTTTGGTGATGGTTTTGTACCTAGCTCTTGACATGTGGTTGTCGTCAGTTACGCCAGGATTTGTTCATCGACATGTTTGTTGTTCGCCTCGCAGGATATGGGTTTTTTCGCCCACTTGTAGGTTGATCATCGACATGGCCATGTCTTACGTTGCAGGGGTTCGATATGGTTCGTCGTCATGCGATTCCATCGCAAAAGAAGCTTTGTCGATGATATGTATTTGGGTGAATGTCACTTTGTGTCATTTAGTTGTAAAGGGGTTTTTCTTATTGATGTAAAAAAATCCTAATGACTAAAACCTAAACCTAATACAAACCTAAACCTAGAAGCTAATGCAACATTCAAAAATTCATTAAAATCTAATGCTAATACCACATATCCAAAAATCTATGCGTTAAACCTAAGTCCTAAACCTTTTAACACATAAACCCTAAACCTAAACATCTAAACCTAATCCTAAGTCCTAATCCTAACCTATCGGACATGTTACATTCAAACTATGTGTTACACATAAAAAATAACACATATCAAATTACATTACAACTCTCGGCCTATTCACATTACAATATAAAACATTATAAATACATACAACAAACCTTTAACTGCCAACTTGTAACCACAACGGAACCGCAAAGGGTGAGGCACATGCGAGCGAAGATGTGTATACAGCTGTCGGGGTATGTAAACCGTCAGGTTATGTGACTGCGCGGGGTTCTAAACCACAAAGTTAACATGTGAGTAGAGATGTGAAAACCGTTGGGGTTTGTATAACCATCCGACCTAACTGCACAGAGTTATCTCATGTGAATGCTTGCTACTAGAACCATTGACCGCAATCGTGAGGATAGCCGCCAGATGTAAAACCACGGTTAGACCACCCCGTTCACATGCAGGCGATCAACCTCCTCCGCCCGTTCAGCAAGCCGCCAGTGGATTGGTTTTATTATATGGTTCAAAAACATGTTTTACTTGAAGTTTTGTTAAACTATTAATTCGAATACCTAGAAGCCATCGTATGTGTTAGTTCACAACTGGACCGAGACTCAAAAACCACCCAGAATGCAACCAATTCATCTCGAATTTAGCTAGAGGAGGTTTGAATGTACTTGCAGGCCTATACGAAGCAATTTTAGTTCATTGAAGTGGATATTGGAGATTTTGGTTTTTGTATGCAGATTTTGGAGGTCATAGGCAATTTTGTTTTTAGTGTAACAGGAGCATCTGGAGTCGGAATTAGGAACCGTGATAGGTGTTGGAAAGCTGGTTCTGAGAGCTATCCTTCGACAGTGACCAGAAGTCCCTGCGTGCACATTCAAATTGGTCAAATCTCTATGTAATAAACCTCTTCTGTTTCAATCCTAATAAAGCAGTCGCCCATCTTGAAAGTGGACCCGGAGACGTAGTCCATCAGGGATGAACTCCGTAATCAACTTAGCTGTCTCGTATCGTTGTGTTTTTACTGTTTTCACTTATGTTATGCATCTTACTTATGTTTAATCAACTTTCGCAAAGTCTTCTTCTCAATCAGTTTCCTCAATTTCCGCACTTTCATTTAATAATCAATTCAATAATGGCTAATCAATTCTGCATCATTTTTAACTTATGATCATTTTAGATCATGATGATATTTTTCTTGTTGCCACGAGTCTCGACAATCTCAATAAGAATCTTAAAACCCTCCATGATTACTATTCCAAGATGGGTATGACGCTTAATACTGACAAGACTAAAGTTATGATTATTAAATCTAGAATGATTGCTTATGATAAATTCATTTATGATAAGGATTACTTAGAGAATGTTTCTTCTTACAAATATTTAGATATTGACATCCACCATCAACTCAAATGGAACTATAGCATTAAGAAAAGGATTATAGGAGGATGGAAAGCTTACTCTGAGCTTGAAAACAATTGTAAGAGGATTGATCTTTGGGTTTGGAGTAAAAAACAATTCCTCTTCGAGACTCTTGTCGCCCTTTTTATTTTATATGGATGTGAGGTGTGGAGTTGTTGTTTATCTATATATTCATGGAGAAAGATTGAAATGATCCAAAAGGAATTCATAACCTACAACCTCAGTATTAAAGGTAATACTTCCTACCCTATTCTCTTAATTGAGGCTACCCTTTCCCCCCTTGAATGCACGATTATGTTTAGGTATCTGATGTCTAAGAAGAATTTGTACAACATGGAATCCAAGAGACTCCTCAACAATGCTTCTAATGCTAGTCGAAACCACCTTCAACTCAAGCGATGGTGGCATAAGGATGTCAAGTCATGGCTTGATTATTGGGAGATAAAGGAGGAGATCATATTGGGGAATAAGGATAATATTAAAAATGTCATTGCTTCCATAGTTAAGGATACGTTATGGAGTGATAAGGAGTTAAAGGGTATAAGAAAGTTAAGATACTATAAGGAGGTTATCAACCCCATGCCTACTAACTAGAATTACCTTTCTATCTTAACCAATGCTAAGAAGAGAATGATTATTGCGAGGATTAGAAGTAATTCTCATGAACTCTTGAGTGAAATGAGACGTTGGTCTACTCCCTGTAGGTTTTAACCATGTACAAAAATTACTTGCAAACAAATTATTAAAAGACATAAAATATACAATGGCGTGAAATACAAAACAAAAACACAGATTTTTCCATGGATCCCAAAACCGGGACTACGAGATTTATATTTCATTATAATCCTTTCAATGTTACAACACACACACACACACATATATATGTCAAGGCATTCATAAACCACAATCCATTAACCCTATCTTAGAACATAACTGTAGTTCCCTTGATCGGATCTAAAAGATGCCACAGGTAGAAAACCATCATGCACAAAACCATGTGCGAAATCCATGCACAAAAGTATAGGTAGGTCCTCCCACCTAATATAGGGTCTAAAAAAAAATTCCGAGGGTGTTGCCCCAAACCTCGTACACCGGGGCTACCTTTCCCCTCAAACCCCCTCTAACCCCGAGCTTCACGCGTTGGGCTAGTTGTGGAAAGAATATAACACACAACCAACACTCCCAAGATACCTTGGGATGAGAGAATATGCCTCCTTTGGGATACTAAGAGAGTGAAAGTTGAAAATAATTTTCTCTTGGATTGCCCAACCATACTCACATTCGCTCTCATTTTCAAAACATTTTCTCCATTACCAACCTCCTTGACTTTGTCAATCAACAAAACTATAGTGACCTCAAAATGCTTCTCTCCCTCCTTTTTTATCAGAGGAATACAAATTTTAATAATCCCAATTAATTTCTTCTTTCTTGAGGTCCAATAGAGCTTAGTGGACATTAATTATCATCATCATCATCATATAATTTTTATTTTTTTATTATAATAGTAGTATATTTAATTATCTAGTGAGTTTAATGGATCAGGTCCTTGTAGTTAAATCACCTTTGTTATTAAGAGGTTATGGGTTTAATTCTCTCAACACTCTTGGGGTTAGCTTCATGGTTGAATTGAGAGGAAATGATCCCTTAAGTTAGATCCCACTAGTGGAGTAGCTACATATCTCAATTTTAGTTGTTTTTAAATGTTCATGTGGATAAGAGCTGAAAATCCTCAAATATTATCTAATTAAATTATCAAATAAACTTTTAAATGATAGTTTTAAAATTAATAAAGATGTTTTATATCTTTTAAGAGTTTTTTTTTTGATATTTCCAATAAAATAAATATAAAAATTAATAATAAAAATATCACTCTTCACAATTCTAGTAGTTTCTTAGGGTTTTTTGTTGTTGTTGTTGAATTCATACATACAATAAATAAAAAAATGCATTTTAAAGAACAAAAAAATAAATATTATCTCAAACTTTAAAATATTAAATAAACTCCATCACACATACAGTGCAATTAAAATATATAATTTGAATAATTGTATGTTTGTGGTTTTGATTTTTCAAAATTAAAATTTCTATATTGAAATGCATAAATTAAATAATAAATTTGTAATGTTTTCATTTATATGATTAGATTGTAGATATGTATATAATTGATGTAAATTAAAAACAAAAAAACAAATTTAGATATGTAAAAGAAAATTATATTTATCTAATTATTTGATTTTTGTTTTTTTTGTATGCAGAAAATGAAGCAAGAAACAAATTTACTTAAACAACAAATTGATCAGCTAAAACTTACTAACAGGTATGTATATTTATTTTTATTCGTAGTTATTTTTAAATAATTATGTTAAAGTAAATATATGCATTTTTTTTAAGTGCTATATCTTATATGAAAAATATACATATATTCTCAATACTATCAACATCCAACATATCACTTTCATATGAAAAATATATATATAAAATTAAACTTAGAAAAATAACCCTAATTAAGAAATATATACATTTTCTTATTTATAATGGTAAATACATTCCAATAGCGTAGATATATAAAGTTAATAATAAATTTTGTTCATTTCATATCATACAGTTTAGTATTTGTCCATGGCAGCTACTAATGCGAGGGAAGAAATTCAGCATTCTCATCCTAAGATGCCATTTTTAATTTTCCAACGAGATGTTGACGGGATAAAATGAGAGTTCAATTCAATTGTTACTACTCATCTAGATGAAGTGCAATTGAAAGTAGAGGTTGTTTAAATAAAATGGGAGTTTAGTTGAATGGTCATTCTCTTTATTAAATTGTACATCTTCCCTTTTTTTATATAGAGAATAAAGTTAATTATTATTTTGGCAAATTTTCAAAATATTGTAAAATTTATAATTTACAATTTTTTTTTTTTTTTTTTTTAGTTTGATAAGATTATATCTTTATCATATCTAATATATTTTTTTAGATCTAAACAATTATCATGTCTAATATATTTTCTAAAATTGAACCAAAAAAATTGAATAGAGAATTGTTTATCATAAAAACTATAAACTACTATTTAAAAATTCACCATTGAAAAACCTAGAAACAAAAATTGAAACGAGCTTTAAGTAATAACCGTCTAACCCAGAGTCTCTTTAGAAGCTACATCTAACCCACCTATACTTTGTGAATGAGGTACTACTGGTTCTGTCACCTAATGCACTGGGAACCAAAATAATTTTATGAATATCACCTGAATTTTGAAGAAGCTCGGAGCCAGTAGGTCAATTACGAGAAATCTAACATCTTCACCATGATAGACTTTATTTTATAAAGAATACTTTCCCTAAAACCTGCAGATGGGATTCCTGTTAATAGGCAGAATACAGGTGATAAAAATGATTGGAAAGAAATCACAGGAAAGAAAGAAGCTAGATTTGGTAACACAACTTGCTTACTTGATGTATGTAGGTTACACACGCCCGCCGGTTTTTTCCGGTCAGCACTTAGGCACGGAACTCTTGGATTTCATCATTTCCACGGCAATCAATGGGAAGAGAGTACAGCTACAATGATTGATTATTATTTTTTAATTAGTGAGGGAGTGTAGAGCTACAATGATTGAAGTTTTTAAATTAATAAAGTAAAATTTTGGTTAGTTTCAAGATTAAATTTTATATAATTAATATTGAACGAAAAAATAATCTATCTATTAATAAAATGATTGATCACTTATAAAATGCTATCTATTTTACTTTATCTAACGTGTACGCCCCATGCTTCATTCTCTCCTCATAAAATTTAACCCGAAAATCAAATAAAAACTAAAATCCCACAGAATGTCACCACACCATTTAACTTCAAAATCAAAATATCACTCATAACATTAATAAACAGCATCCCAGTCTCCGGCCACGAGTCTATGCCCTGAAAAACATTAAAATATTTTAATTACTAATTTGGCAGGTGCTGGGTCCTATACGACTGCAAAGGTAGGTAAATTGAGCTCTCTTAATTAACAACTTGGCAGACACCGGGTCCTTTATGACTTCAGAGGAAGTAATTGAATATAGTTGGATGAGTCCAAATCATCCATATGGAAAATTCAAGGAGCAGTTGCCAACTAACCTAATCTTAAAAATAAAAATAAGTAGGTGGATATGCCAGCTATTGAAGCCGCCTTCACATTATCCACATTTAAGGCTTTGTCTGCATTGAAGCCGCCTTCACATTATCCACATTTAAGGCTTTGTCTGCAGAGGCCGTAATTTCGTAAGGATAGTCAATTTTCCTGAAAAGTGTTTTAAGAAATTGATTGTTGTACCATTCAGAAATAGATTAGTATTATTAAAGATTTTTAGATCATTATTTCTACTAAATTTTATCAAAATCATATCAAAATTTTATAACCTATCTATAGAGAAAAATAAGAATCTATCATCACTTTGTCTCATTTACTGGTTCTTTCATTTACACATATATATAATCATGAAAGGTAAGATGTTGGAGAACGTGTTTTCGCTTTGTCTCGTTGGTTTATTCATCCATAATCATGGATGTTGGAGAATGTTTTTGCTTGCAAGATATAGCGGTGGTTCAGAGGTTTAATTTTAGAGATGAACGCTTCAGAAAGTACTCTGGACAGGCACTTCAAGTAACCCTGAATTTATTCTTTTTGTGATTGGGTATAATTGCCATGGCACATTGTTATGGCGGGAAAGGCACTTCAACTAACTCTGATTATTTTTTTTTTTTTTTTTGTGATTGTGTATAATTGCCATGGCAGATTGTTATGGCGGAAAATGGTGCGTTTATTTGGAAATACTTGCAAAATGGATTTTAAAAATGTGAAAAAAAAAAATTTAAGAAATCTGAAAAACATGTTATGAAAACATGTCAAATGTGATATATTAGACCATGATAATTACACACACGAGTAACATATTCTCAGTTTACATGGGTAGGAAGAGCCTAGCGGGTGCTATTGACATTGTTATGAACGAAGGTAGTTCTATATTCATGGCTTCCTTAAACCTAATTAAATGGATATTTTCTAGTTTACTTTAAACCTGTGTGGTTGGGATGTGATGTTATTTTACTAAATCTATTTTGTATTTATGTATTTTTCTATTTCCTTTTATTAGGTTTTGTTTTGTAAATTCATTTTACACTAATGTATATTTTTTTATAGTAATTTTATAGTTTTTTTTAAGTAATTTTATTAAATCCCACGTGTCATTTTTTTTTTTTTGGGAATTCATCTTTTTTTTTTATTTTATGAATTTTTATTTATATAATTACTCCTTCAAAGCACATAGATTGACAAGTAAATATATCTTTTTATATTTAACTCAAACCTCCAATGAAATTTCACTTCTATATCTTCTTATATTTCACTCAAACTTCTAGTAATTTTAGATTTTAAGGAAACAATTGTAGTGCCACATTCACTACTTGATTGAGAAGTAGGAGTAGACGAGGTTGCTTGAGTAGATGAATCATCTTGAATATAATTTCTTGGAGTTTTTGTTGGAGTACCTTTGATTCATGATTGGTTTTGCAAACCTTGTTTCTCTCCTTGTCCAACACGCTCTTCTTCTTGAAGTATTGGATCTCCAATGGTTATATTCATGTTCATTCTTCCATCCCATGCTTCATCTCTTTGAACTCAACATCCCTATTGATTATCACCTTCTTTTTGAATGAACTGTACAATTTATGTTGTGAGCCTTACACATTAAAAATGATAAAAAACCAATAGCTATAGTCCTGTTAGAGGGAGAAACCTGTTTTTACAATGAATACAATGTAGAAGACGATATTTGATGATTCTAAGACTGGGTATCCTTAGTGCGTGTGTGTGTATCTCTCTCTCTCTCTCTCTCTCTCTCTCTCTCTCTCTCTCTCTATATATATATATATATATATAAGACAAATGGTACAATTATTTGTAGTAAAATTGGACCATGAAAGGTTTTAACCTACATAGCAATATAACAATAGAAATGTATTCACTTAATATGTCAGGCTTAATAAGGGGTTTTAGGGTTAACATGGGGCTTATAAAGGGCTTAGCATGCCTCTCCCCTTCAAACAAGTGTTGTCCTCAAGTGTTTTCCTTAACATATATGTATTAGAGAAATGGTACAATTATAGTAAAATGAGACCAAGAATGTTTTTAACCTACACAACAATATAAAAATAGAAATGCAATCACTCGATATGTAGGGCTTAATAAGGGGTTTTAGGGTTAACATGGGGCTTATAGAGGGCTTAGCATGCCCCTCCCTTTAAAACAAGTGTTGTCCTCAAAACTTGACTATTTGCAAATGTTCATGCATGAAGAACTCATCTTCCCATGTCACTTCTTCTACTGGTAGGTTCTTCCATTTCACGAGGTACTTAGTAATTGCTCGATTTTCTCACTTGCTTAATCCTTATTTCTTAGATTGCTTCTATTTTTAATATGATTTTCCCTTCTTCAATAATCTCTGGTATAATAGTTTGAATTGTGATCTTGTCATCAATCACCTTCTTTATGAAAGAAATATTGAAGATTGTATGTACATGTGAAGATGGTGGAAACTCCAATTTGTAGGTTATAATTCCAATCCTTTGCAAAGCCTTGTAAGGACAATAATAACTTCTATAAAATGTAACTATGTTTGGTCTTCAATAATGTTCATGAGTCATAATGTAATGTACTTGTCAAAAGAATAAAGAAAAGAATTTATGTTATTGTAACAATGACTTAATAAAGCATGGATTTCATGCTTGGGTCATCATTATATTAGTCAAAGTCCCCATTGTGGACTCCTAGGCTTAATATTTAGTTTATAGAATCATTGTATATGCGAAGAGACCCTTCTTGGGCTTTCGAATAATGTAAAAAGGTTTTGTATCAAGTCAAATATGAATTATGTTTCCTCCACATCATGTCGGCCGAAGGAAGATCAATTCGGCCTAAGGAACCCCCTTCAACCCACAAGAAGCCTATATGTTGAAGGAAGTTCAAGTCATTTGAAGCACTCACTATCAAGCAAGTTCAATATCTCAAGAGGAGATGGAGAAGTCTGAAGTCTGTTCCTGGGAGGATGAAAGAAGTGCGAGTTTGGGGGAATCTCTAGAGAAGAATAAAATCAAACTTTTGGTGCCTCTCTCTCTCTGTTTCATGGTCTGGGTTGGGAGATCGAAGTCTCCTAAGATTTCGGTGTTGTCGTAAGCTGCATGTTGTCAAAAGCTGCTGCCTAGTCGAAGTTGCTGGAAGGGACTGAAGATCTTGGAGGCTGACATGGTGTGGAGGGAAAGCCTGGTCTTGGTGTAAGGTAAAGAGTCTCAAAGAATACTATTGAAAGGAAGAATTATACTTACTCGTTTTTCCCTTCGAGGGGGGGTTTCCCCTCGCATTTGCCTATATCTTGTGTCTCTTGTTTTGTGATCTTCATATGTGTATAATTGCTTGATGAAATATAAGATAATAAAAAAGTAAAAGAAGCCAACATGCTATAATCAAAACCTAATATAATTACTTTGATTTTCCAACATGCTATGAGAGATTAGATCAAGTGAAGTCGAAGATCACTTTGTGAGCATGGATTACCCCTCTATGGTGAACTACATAAGATTGGGTTTCAACTCTGTTTGAAGATGGATCGAGAATATCATCTACTAATTATTCAACAAAGTCAAGGGTCAAGGATTCTTGGCTGCCCTTACAGGTTCTCTTATTGATGAAAATTCATGGATCATTGATAATGGAGCATCGAGACACATGACAGGTGAAAGAAATAAATTGTACACACTATCAAAGGAGTCATCCTCTCATGCAGTGGAATTGGGTGACAACAAAAGCTATGCTATTAGAGGTCTCGTATCTACTTCATTGAAGCTCGATAATGGATCAAAGCTACATCTCAACAACATTCTCTATGTTCTAGGTTTTAAAAGGAATTTACTTTCTATTTCTTGTTTAGAAGATAAAGGGGAAAGGATTGCTTTCGTTGATGGAAAGGTATTGGTTTGGGGAAAGAAATCTAGTATGGACAAAGCTAGGGTTATTGGAGTCCGTGAAGGAAGTATTTATCATGTTATCACTCCATCTCCTCAAGCACTCATTCATATGTAAATAAGTCTCATTGAACTATGGCATCGAAGGCATGGCCATCTTCATTATAAGGTATTCCCTACTCTTAGTCAATTGGTTCATGGTATTACTGATATGAAGTTAGACCATGAAGGTGTGTGCAAGGATGTTCTTTGGGGAAACATATGAGAAATCCATATCATCATAGTGAATCTAGATCTGAAGAAATATTAGATCTCATCCATTCCAATGTATGTGGGCCCATGTCTCACAAGACATTTGGAGGTCATCTCTAATATGTAAATTTAATTAATGACCATTCGACGAAGACATGGATATACCTACTCAAAACTAAATATTAAGTATTTGATAAGTTCAAGGAGTTCAGGGCTGAGGTGGAAACCCTAACCGAAAAGAAGATAAAGACTCTAACATCTAACATTGGAGGGGAATACAACTCTAAAGTGTTAATTTCATATTGTAAGGATGTAGGTATTAAGAATAGCTCATTGTTCCCTACTATACCTAACAAAATGGATTAACTGAAAGGAAAAATATGTAAATCGAAGAAGGCATTCGAACTATGCCCCTTGTTCAAGATCTGTCGAATTTCTTATGGGATGAAGTAGCTATGACTGCCGTGTACTTTCAAAATAGAAGTCCTCATATAGTCTTCATAATACTACACCCAAAGAAGTATTCACAGGAAAGAAGGAGAGTGTGGATCATTTCTGCATATTTGGAAATCCAACATATCTCCATGTTCCAAAAGACAAGTGAAAGAAGTTGGACTCGACAAACATCAACGGAATATTTGTTGGTTATAGTCTTTCCTCGACGGCCTATAGAATCTACATAAAGGAGGGAAGATACACTGAAGTGAGCAGGGATGTCATATTTGATGAGAATCAAGTTTCAATAAATCAAAGGATATTCCTATTGATTTTGATGCTGAAGAAGTTCCCGTATTTGAAGGAGATGAAGTTCGTTATGAGAACTCTACTGCAAATGATGAAGAAGAAGGACCAAGTGAGCCTATTCAATAAGTGGTTATCCCACCCATAAGGAAGAGGAAAAATTGGTTGAAAGCTACATTAGAAGATATTAAAGGACATGAAGCTGCGAAAGGGTCCTCCAGGGAAAGTAAGAAACCAAAAAGGTATTCTCGTTATGCTGCATATATGTCAAAGTTGATTGAAGCCGAACCATGTACATTTCAGGAAGTTGAGCATGAAGGGGTTTGGAAGAAATTTATGCAGGAAGAATATCAATCCATCATGAAGAATGGGGTTTGTGAAATCATTCCTAGACCTAGTCACAAATCGGTTGTCACATCGAAGTGGATCTAGAAGATCAAACATGTTGTTGATGGAAATATAGATAAGTACAAAGCAAGGTTCATCGCAAGGTGTTTCTCTCAACAGGAAGGAATCGACTATGAAGAAACCTTTGCACCTACAACAAGGTATGCTACCATTAGATCGTTGGTTTCACTAGCTGCTACAATGGGGTGGAATATCCATGAAATGGATGTTAAGACCACATTTCTAAATGGGACCATTGATGAGGAAGCGTACATCGAACAACTTGGTGGATTTGAAGTGAATAGCATGGACTCTCATGTTTGGAGACTCAAGAAGGCCCTATATGGATTGAAGCAAGCACTGAGGGAATGGTATGCAAGAATGGATGCATATCTTCTCAGGATTGGGTTTGTGAAGGGTACTGCTGATCTGAATCTATATATCAAGGTTGTGAATAATGAGCCCATTATTATTGTATTATATGTGGATGATCTATTCATCACTCATGTAGAATGAATAATTCAAGAATGCAAGAAAATGTTGGTAGCTGAATTTGAGATAAAGGATCTAGGAATGATGCATTACTACCTAGGTCTAGAAGTATGACTTAAACGTGAAGAGATATACTTGGGGAAAGGAAAGTACGTCATCAAGTTATTGCATAAATCTGGGATGATGAACTCCAAGTTGATGGTTACTCCTATGATCACCAACCTCAAGAAGTTGAGGAGCTCTCACTCTAGTCTTGTGGATCCTACCTCATATTGGCAGTTTGTGGGTTCCTTGATGTATCTGGTTAATACTAGGCCACATATATTTTTTGCAGTGAACATTTTTAGTGAGTTTCAGTTGGAGCCTCGTCATGATCACTAGATAGCTGCAATAAATATATTGAGGTATCTTTGTGGCACTATACATCACTACCTAAAGTATGATAGTAAGGAAGTCAAGCTAATTAGCTTCACATAATCTAATTAGGGTGGCAGTGATACTCATGGAAGGAGCACTACCGGAGGGTCCTTTCGTTTGGAAGTTGTTATGATCTCATGGATGAGTAGGAAGAAAGATCTTGTTGCATTGAGTAGTGCCGATGCAGAATATGTAGTTGCATGTGAAGTAGGAAAAGAGGTTGTTTGGTTAAGGAATATTTTGACTGATTTGTTCGAGAAGTGTCTGGGTCTTACGGTGATTAATTGTGACAATCAAAGTTGTATCAAGATGTTTGTAGATCTCATGTTTCATTCGAGGATGAAACATATCAATAATAAGTTCCACTTTATTAGGAACTTGGTGCAGGATGGGATAGTGAAGTTAGAATATGTTATGATAGATGAACAGGTAGAAGACATACTAACAAAGGCTCTTCCTAATAAGAAGTTCGAATATCTAAGGAACCTACTAGGTTTGGTAGATATTGGTGATTGTATTGATGATAAGTAAATGGAAGATAATTTTTGAGGCTTTGCGAGTGAATAATTGTTTGGCGAGACATTAGTTCGACACTCTGTGTTGATGTCTGGAATCTCAAAATTGAAAAGATGGTATTGTTTATTGAGCTCTGTTTTGGTTACACACCTGTATGTTTGGGCTGGAGGTTAGAAAGTAAGCTTAATGGTACCTAGAGGGGCTGAAAGCTTGAGTCCACCTTAGTCCCACTTGGATAGATTTCACTAGTTAGGAATCTATTCCATGGCATTGCAGTGCCTATATTGTTGAGTGACTGGTTAGATTGATTGCCCTCATTAGGAATATAGTCCATGGCATTGCGGCACCCAAAGGTTCTTCATATTTTTCATATAGTTTGAGATATTTCATTATATATGTACATTATGAATACCTCCCTAGTTAAGAGGGAGTGTTAGAAAATGTGACTATGTTCGGTCTTCAATAATTCACTTGAGTCATTATGTAATGTACTTGTTGAAATAATAAAGAAAATAATTTTTATTATTGTAACAATGACTTATTAAAACATGGGTTTCTTGCTTGGGTCATCATTATATTAGTCAAAGTCCCCATTGTGGACTCCTAGTATTAATATTGAGTTTATAGAGTCATTGTATATTTGAAGAGACCCTTCTTGGGTTTTCAAATCATGTAAAAGGGTTTTGTATCAAGTCAAATATGAATTGTGTGTCCTCCACATCATGTCAACCTAAGGAAGATCAAGTCGGCCTAAGGACCCCCATTCAACCCACTAGAAGCCTATATATTGAAGGAGGTTGAATTCATTTGAAGCACTCACTCTCAAGCAAGTTTGATATCTGAAGAGGAGATGGAGAAGTGTGAAGTCTGTTGCCGGGAAGACGAAAGAAGTTTGAATTTGGGGGAATCTCTAGAGAAGAAGAAAATCAAACTTTTGGTGCCTCTCTCTCTTTGTTTCGTGGTTTGGTTTGGGAGATCAAAGTATCCTAATATTTTCTGAATTCATACTTCTGTGATCCATATTACATTAAGAAGAATGTTTTAGGTAGAAATCACATAGGAGAAAATTTTACCAATGCGTTTTGAACCAGCTAGTGTGGTTCATCATGAGGACTAGGTGAAGATGCAGATCATGGCACATGCTTAAATAGAGGGTGATGTAGATACCAAAAGATTATATAACAACTAGTTTATGAAAATTAATATTTTAATAATGATAATAATCCTATAGTGGCTAGTTTAAGAATAAGAATATTATAATTTATAATAATATTTTAATAGTGATTATTAATATAAGATAATAGTCCTATAATGGCTAGTATAATGACTAGTTTAAGAATAAATAATATTATAATTTATAATAATAATTAAAAAATAAATAAATAAATTATAATTATAATATTAATTAATAAAGATAAAAAATGTAAACATTAATAAAAAACAAATAATCCAAGTCAACCAAATATAGGGAACAAAGTAAAAAGAAATACAAAAATAAATAAATAAATAGGAGTCAAGACCTTATTGATGAGTCAAGATCCTATAACAAAAATAATAATTAAAGGAGACTAAAATTAAAACAAAAAAATCAAAATGGAGGGTAAAATTATTATATATATATAAATTTTTTTTTTTCATGTTGTCGGGAGCTGCTGCCTAGTCGAAGTTGGTGGAAGGGGTCAAAGATCTTGGAGACTGACATGATGTGGAGGGAAAGTCTGATGTTGGTCTAGGGTAAAGATTCTCAAAGAATACTATTGAAAGGAAGAATTATCTTCACTAGGTTTTCCCCTTGAGAGGGGTTTTTCCCTGGCATGTGCCTATATCTTGTGTCTCTTGTTTTGTGATCTTCATATAGCTTGATGAAAGATAAGATAATAAAGAAGTAAAATAAGTCAACACACTCACATGTAATTATCAATACAGGAGAATCAGACCCTAATATAATTACTTTGATTTTCCAAAATAACTCGATGCTAATTTATTGTCCTTATTTTCTTGCTTGAGGGACATATTTATATGGTTGCAATCTCAAAAATACTCAATCTCCCACTTCAAGTTTCCTTTCATTGCAATGCTAATATTCTTTTTAGTTCATCTTATTTTGTGCTACAGCCAAGTTGTACCTTAATAGTTTGAGAACCTCTTATTGGTCCCATATGTGGTCCTTTGTTTCTTGAGCATTCATAGTCCCTTTTAAGGGTGACGTGATGGATGGAGGATGATATCCAAGCTTCATAAATAATGGAATTTTTTATGAAGTATGTAGGGATGTTATATCACCATCTCGAGAAAGGAAACTATTTGAACCATTGTGTCTCTTTATCGTATGCAAATAAATGTAGATATCCTTCTAAACATTTCTTCACTATCCTAGATTTCCCAATAAAATGGATGGTAAGATGATATGTGAGTTAGTTGAGTACCGAGACAATAAAATAATTTAGTCCAAAAGTTTCTAGTGAAAATTAGATATATGTGACTTAAAATTGCCTTTAGTATTCCATGTAACTTTTTGATTTTTTCCATGAATGCTTCTTCCTCTTTACTTATTTTAAAAGGGTGAGAGAAAAAAGAAAAAATGGGCATACACTGTCATTCAATCTACCACTAACATAATGACATTGTTTCCTTTAGATTTGGGTAGACCTATAATACAATCCATTAAAAATTCTTCCCAATGAAGGCTTGCTATGTCTAATGATTGAAGGAGCCCTAGGGTCATGATTGTATATCCCTTATTTTGTTGGCATACCACACATGTTGCCACAAAATTTTGCACATCTACTTCAAGACCTTCCCAATAAAAATATTTCTTAATCTTATGGTATGTCTTCAATAACCCTAAATCTCCTCCTACTTGAGAAGTTTGTAATCCCAAAAGGACCTTCTATATGAGTTGAGAATTATTACATAAGAATAAGTTATCTTGATAACACAACAAATTATTCTTCCACATGAATTTTTTTATTGCATCAAGGTCCTCCTATAGTTGTTTAGTGATCCTGGATACCTTCTCATCTTTCTTCCATTCTATCAATGCTTCTTACATCTAGTTAGATTGTGAAATGGAAATAGAACACAGTAAATCATTTTTGTCTCTGTTTCATTGAGAATGCATATGGCATAATATTTTTTTTTCTCTTTTTGTAGATAATTTCAAAGTCATAATCCAACATTTTTGTAACCCACTTGTGTTTCTCTTTGGAAGATATTCTTTGTTCCAGTAAGTACTTCAAACTATCATGATGTGTTTTTACTTTGAAGTGTCTTCCTATTAGGCATGGATTCCATTTCTTAACTACATGTAGTATGGGCAACATCTATTTGTTATAGATGGGTCAAAGTACTTTGTTTACTTTAAGTTCACCACTTTCAAAGGCAAGGAACATTCCATCTTGCATAAAGATTGCACGAATTCCATGGCCTGAGGTATCATACTCCACAATGAAGGATTTTTCAAAGTCAAGTGTTGTTAGGTCGAGAGTTGTACACATAGAAGTTTTTATTTTTTCAAAAGATTTCATTAGTCCAAGAAAATGCTTCCTTCTTCAATAATTTTGTTAGAAGTGCTACTAGTTGTCTTTAATTCTTGACAAACTTGTAGTAATATCATGTCAATCCTATGAATCATATGAGTTTCTTCAAATTATTGGGTATTAGCCATTCCCTAATATCTTTGATTTTGTTAGGATTCAATTTGAAATTCTCATGGGATACGATATGACCAAAATAGTCCACTTCTTGAACCCAAATGGAACACATGGAAATATTTCCATATAGTTGTTACTCTTCGAGTAGCATTAAGCCCTTGTCAACATGTTGTATATTCCCTTCCCAACATTTGTTGTAAATTAGTATGTCATCAAAAAATATTAAGACAATTTTTCTAAAGAAGGGTTTGAAAATAGAATTCATCATGCTTTAAAATGTTGAAGGTGCATTTGTAGGTCCAAATGACATAACCAAAAAATCATATTGACCTTCATGTGTTCTAAATACTATTTTGGGGAATGTGTTCTTTCCTCATTTTGATGTGATAGTATCTTGAATAGATATCCAACATAGTAAACAAAATTTATCCATGTAATTCGTGTAATAATTCATTAATGGAAAGAATACAAAACTGTATTTGATTGTCAGTATGTTGAGATATTTGTAATCTGGACACATATGCCATGAACCATTTGTTTTGATAACAATCACCATTGTTGAAGTGAAAGCACATTGGTTAGGTTGAATGCTTCCAACCACTAATATTTCTTGAACCATATTCTCAATTTCACTCTTCCACGTGTATGGATACCTGTAAGGCCTAATGTTATGTGTTGCACTTCCAAGTTGCAAATGAATAACTTGGTTATGTTCTTGTGTAGGAGCATGACCCTTAGGAATCTCTCCAAATACTTATTGTTAATAAATTTTGGAGATACACTAGAGTAGAAGATATAGATTTTTAAACATCTAACAAAAAAAATTGTGCAATTACACATTGGTCCATTTTTTATATCAATTTTTCATGCTATTAGAGTTTGTTACTTTATTGTGTTTCTCTTGGATACTACTAAGCCCAATTTACTTTCCCTATGAGGAACATTTTATGAAAATATATTGAACATTAAGGACCATTGTTCCCAATGATTGTTACAATTGGACCCCTAATACAACATCAACACCACCCAATTAGATTGAAATCATGGGAATATTCAACAGATACTCCCTCATATTTAGATTAATAGTATGGCACTTCCTTGAATAATTTATGGTACCTACATATGCAACCATTACTTGAAATTTTGGTGTTGGATATACAAAGAAATTAAGAAGTTTTTCCAATTTGTAATTGTTGAAGTTATGGGTACTACCTAAGTCAATCAATATTGTTACCTTTTTCTTTTTGATATATCCTTATATCTTTAGGGTTTGTGGAGTATCAATTCTAATGAATGCATGAAATGATATTGTTGGGGTATTCTCTTCTATTTGTATATCTTGTGATGGTTCCATTTCTTTATATTCTTCATCTTTATAGTATATGTAGAAGATTTTTTTCTCAATGCAAGTATGCCCCTTACTGTACTTGTTTTCACAGTGAAACATAGTCCCTTTCCTCTTCCTTCATCCATTTTCGAAGGAGTTAACTTTGTTGGTTTAGTAGCATTGAAAAGTGTAACTAGGTTCAGTCTTCATAACGACATGTAATTGTGATTTTTTTAAATGATGGAAAGAAGAAAATAAAATTATTGTTATGCCTTGCTTCATGGGTTTCATGAGAAAGAGGTTTTATTTTAGATGGCTCCCATTGGGAGCCTTTAATATTTTTCATAAAAGTCATATAGAGTCAATGTCATGTATGAGGAATGTATATGATTCAATAATATTGTCAAATAGCTCTCCAACAACAATCACAAGCCCTCCTCTTCATTTCGGCCTCAAAATGAAGAAAAAAACTCATGTCGCCTCACCTATTTGGAGACACATTGGTTCAAGATCATAGGTCAGCTTATTTATATGGATTAACAACTATAAATATGTGTACATGGTCCTCGTATTAGCACAATTTAGAAGTTTGGAGATCTGTGAGATTTTCAGACGACAAACACAGAAATAAGTTCAGATAAGAGTGCAAATAATGTTTCGGAGAAAGAACTCAGAGAAGGGTACTAAATTGCAGTAGATAAATTCGGTTTTGTCTCACAGTAAAGGATGATACTCTGTCTCGGTACAATAAGGATAAATTTGGTGAGACTACAATGATCAAAGTTTTGTATAATCACAAGAATGGTCTCTCACAGTTTCAGTGTAATTGCATAGGTGTTATTGCGGATTGGAGCAGAGAAGTTTTGGTGATACTACAATGATGTCTCCTCACGGTCTCGGTGTTATATCACAACAAAGACCTCTGTAATTTGTCTCACATCAAAGGAAAGATCGGTGTCGCTCAGGAAGAAGGTCACAAGTGTGTGACTAAGTCTCAGGGTTATTGCATGAAGAAGGCCTCGGTGTGGCTATGATTCGTATCTTTACAATGATCTTAGTTCGATGTCATCTCATGACTAGAATGATCTCATATGATGGGAAATCTGAAAGAGAAGGAACCAAGAGAGAGTAAAATGAGAAGGTGGAAGAGGACTTGTGTCTTGGTCTTAGAGAGGAAACTAGGTCAAGGATTTTGGCCTTGGTATTTGTCAGTTGGAATCTCTATAATAAGAATTTGTGTGAGTTTTCCTCTTAAAGAGTGAGAGGTTTTGGCCATGGATAATAACCCACATTTTGTGTCTCTTGTCTATTTATGTTCATGCATTGGTAGTCGTTTGATGAAGAATAATATTAATAACTTAAGCAAAGAGAATATCATAATCTAAAGTTGTAAAAATATCTAAGAAGTAGTTACTAAGAAAGATAAATCACATAACTCTTTATGCCCTAGATTTCTCAACAAGTAGAGGGAGCGTGATGTTCTCTATAGTTATTGGTGAATTATTTTCTAATGGATATATCTTTAATTTCAACTTTCCTTGTCAAACTGAAAGAATACACTATAGATTTAGATTCAAAGAGACACACCTCATGTTGGATGCCATAATTTAAAGTTCCCATAAATAGGTCTAACAAATTCTCCTCTCAAATTTTCTTTACCTTGAGACTCAAATTTTGGAATTGTTAAATGTTCTCTGTAGCTAGAATGTTTTGTTAAATATTTACCAATTAACTAAAGAATGTATTTCTATTAATATAACCATAATGTGTTGTCGATTCCTCTGTAAAAATGGGCTAAGATATAACAAAATCCTTTTTCCTTTCAAAAATCTATTGATACCATACATGTTGTTCTTCTTCTAAAAGCATGAATGCAATATTTACCCTTCGTAACGCCACCATTTCGTGTACATAAAAGTATTTCTCCATCTATAATAACCATGTTATATAATCGTTACGATCAAACTTCCTCATATCGATCTTGGTAATGTAGTAGTTCCTTGGTGCTCACCTGAAGCCCTGATGTTGTGGATCTTGGATTGAAAATTCATTATTATGGTTTTGTGAATCAATATTTATGTTATCTAAATATGATAAAATACTCCCCATATGTGATTGAGTCTCAACATCAGGCCTCTCTTTATGTTCATGATTTCCTTAGATCTCCATATCGTCTTTAGAAATATCCTTTAATAAAAATGGCTTGTAATTCTTTTGTGGCTTTTTGTATTTCAACCTTATTCTCATTCATTTTTTTTCCTTCCCTTTTATCCATCAATTTTTCCTTATTTTAGTTCATCTTCTTTTCCATTTCTTCCGTAATTGGAAGCATCTAAATTCTAATTCTTCACTTTCTTCATAAGTCTTAGATGAGATTTTAGGAGGTTTAATTGGTGTAGTAGTTTTTGGATATTTATTTGTGCGATGTGATAAAATAATAATAATAATACTCCTTTATCATGATTTCATGTATGATACCTGTAAACTATGTACTTTTAAAACATTATTTTGGAAGGTATCTAAATGGATGACATTTTTCTTAATATATCTCTGAGATTTGAGCCCTTTTGAATTTGTAAATTTGGTCTGAAATAATCTCATATGTTTTCTCTGTAATTCCAAACATTTGGCCATAATTTGATGTGTCACATGAATGTTACAGTAACTTACCAAAACTTGTTGATTTATGTCCTCTTCCTACAAGAAAACTTGCATAACAAGTAACATGTCTAATTCTTCAAAAATAATTTTGAAATTCTTATGAGAGATACTTCTATATGAGAGAAGGGATTTTATCAGTAGAGTACTAGAGATAAAAAATTAACATGATATAAAGGTAGTAGATAACAACATGACTAGGGATACCTACTTTCTCCCTATCAACTAAACACACGAGGGAATCAATATTGCTATGTTTTTCATGAAGCAAATTTTCAAACTGCGTGGAATGCCAAAAGTAGTCATCTTTGACAAAGATGCAATGTTTACATCAAAATTTTAGAAATAATTCTTTAAAGTATTTGGGACATGGTTAAATTATATTACTTCCTATCAACCCCCCCAAATGGATGCGAAAATAGAAAGGACAATCTAGGTATTAGAATACATGCTTTGCATGTATGTCATGAATAAGCCCACATAATGGGAGGACTACCTACCCTTGGTGAAATTTTCTTACACAATGGATATGAAGACTCATTAAATATGAATCCTTGGAGGCACTTTATGGCATGAGGTGCAACATGCTAATAAGCTAGCATAACCAGACAAACACAATTACACTTGAGCATGAGATGGAGAAGTTATCAAAATAGACCAAAGGTTGAAGGTAGCCTAATACTAGCATACAAGCTACATGGACAAGAGTACAACACATAGATAATTCAAAGTGGTAGATCATGTATATCTCAAACTTAAATCTCAAATTAGTTCTTTTAGTATGGGGGCTTATGCTAAACTAGCACCTCAATATTGTGATATTTCAAGATTTTGGAAAGAGCAGGACTAGTGGAATACATTCTTGAATTACCTCCAAATGTTAAAGCACATAATATTTTCCATGTCTCTTTGCTTCAAAAAGTATGCACCTTATTCCAACTATATCAATGATTGGACTACAATCTAGAAGGAACCAAAGGGAGAGTTCTAGATAGAACCCAAGAGCATATTGGATAGGAAAGAAACATTGTTTTGGAATCAAGTCATTGCATAGGTAAATGTGTAATGGAACCACTTTGGGCCAAATGCATCTAAATGGGAGTCAGAGGATACCATGAGAGCTACATACATATTTTTTTTTTTCCACCTAAGGACAATATTGTAGATAACAGAGCACTGAGGACAATGTTCCTTCAATGGGGAGGGGATTGTAACATCCCTATTTTCACACCCCTTGTTTAAATTATAATTAATTATGTTATCATTATTTATTTTAGCATTAATATTTAATTATTATGGCAAGTTTAATTTGATAAAAATAAATCGTATAAATGTACTTTACTTTTAAATAATGAGAAGTGTTAAGTTGTTGGTTGAGGCATAAGTGCCTATATGGACCATGATACTATGAGTAGGGAAGAGTAACGGGTATTTGGTGTTTAGTTTGTAAGCAACTCTAGGTCACCCTTACTGAATCCATGTTTGTAATTTTTGAATTTAAAAATGTTTCACTCGTTTTCCCTCTTGTCCAAAATCATTAAATAATAAATCCCATTTGATTGATATGTCTCCTTCGCCATAATTATTGAAGTATAAGACAATGGTCTAGAAGTATATTAACACTAAATGCATGTAGTGGGAAACAATACCCACCTCGAAATTCATGGATGACCCAAGATGCAAGGGAAAAAGGAGAAAAATAATGAATTTTCAGACAAATAGAGATACATAGGTGCTCAAGTGGGGAAAATAGGAGTGTGTGCATGTAGAAGATATCTATTTTCTTTAGTGAGCTAGCCATTTGCTATAAAAAAATCCAGATTAATAATCCCTAATTCAAGACCTTAAATTTACATAGGAAAATTATTGAAGTTTTTGAGTGTGGGTTGTTATTTGGTGTAAAATTGGGTGCACATGATGCACATAAGGGAGTGGGGTAGTTGAAGGACAATATAATAGTGAATGGACTCACTCTAGGTCTATGTGAGATAGTAGAGTAATGCCTCAAGTTCATAGAGACCCCACAACTAGTGAGGAAGGAATCCCTACTAAAATCACACTAGTGAGATAGTGTTCCCTTTGACCATTAATGTTTGAATGTCGTTAAATTCACCCAAATAGTATCAATGTTTGGCTAGGGTGTGGCTAGTTGTAGAAAGAATTAGCGCAATTGATCCTATGGTTGGGTGGGAAAGTGCTCACCTTTAGTTTGCTAGTTTCTTAAATTTTAATAAGTGTTTTCATTGTGCTCAACAATATACTTATGTTTTATCTTATTTTGTTTTATGAAATATAATTGTAATTTTTTTTGTTTAGAAAAGGTATTGTTTGTGTGAGATGCATGGGGGCGAATTTTCAATGCAAATTTGCATTGAAATTTATGTTTTTTTTCTAGAATTCACCATGAGTTCCCCTATGTACATTTTTAAACGAGTGCCATCTAACAAAAACTTTAGAATATTTATGTTAAATTCTAGTTTTTCGCATATCTAGAGGTTGGGATCTTAGCTATGAGATAATCAAGGAATAAACGACTATCAACAATAGTTGCATGTTTGAATACTTGACCTTATTTCATAAAAATTTTGTAAAAGTGATCATGGTTTCATTGTTGAATTTTGTCTGCATTTTGTTCATAGAGAAATCATGAAATTAAAATATGTTAATTTTCTTTGGAATGAATTTCCTATGTCAAGTAGAGATACCCTTTGGAATATTGTTACAGCTTTTTGATAATGCAAGTTAGATTTCTTATAGATTGATAGTCATGCTAATGATGTGAATGGTTATACAATAAAAAACATGGTGATGGATTGACAAATTGAACTAATAAGTGTGGTTGGGTACTAATTATAAATCTACCAACAAGGCTACCTAATACCATTGCATTTAGTACGATGTCATAAAATGTCCCTTTCTACCTTAGTACTTGTGTAATGTTTCTCTTGGCTATGAAACTACGGGGAGAACCAAACTCGGCCAATCTTTGGGTTCAAGTTGGCCCTAATCCCTCAATATTACGAGGATTTTTGTTGTTCACTGTCCAGTAGCCTATGAATCACAATGGTCAGATCTAGAGGTTGTTGTATAGGGTGGTTTCTTCCAGTTTCCAATCCCTGCTTAACAAATAAATCCCTCTCTTGCAGAGGCTTTATCAAGTGCTAACGTTCAACTATGATAGAATAACATAGCTTGAAATATTTTGATGGAGGAATAAAGAAGAAGTTAGATAATTAATTATCTTCCCTAAATATCTAATTATCTAATAAGGAACTTGAGCGTGTAGAGGGATATCTATAGCAAACAACAATACATTTAAGAATTTGTATAAAAGCAACAATTGTTTGATTTAGAGGGATCAACAGTGACACACTTTCACCTTGATAGTCAACCTAACTCGGCTCAGTGTCCTATACAACCTCAAACATATGCAGAAAGAGATATGTAATCACAAGTAAACATGGACACGATAAACAATGTCTGTCATTAACTAAAGCTGAAACACTTTGATAAGATTATGAAATATTCAAGATTTACAAACATTTCAAGGTTTTGGCCTCAAAATCCAACCCTTGTTCATTAGAAATGAGAGAATATATAGAAAAATACATCTCTAACTGTTTACTTGTTAGTTCAAAAAAAATAATAGATAATTTCAAGATAATCTAAATTTGGAAAACACTTGCAAGGTTTCTAGAAATATAGTTGAAATATTCCGTGAGAAGTGTTTGATTAGATTTGGAAAAATGTTGATTTGTTGCCTAGATATGTGTGATATTTATTCTTCCTAATTTCCATCACTTGTAATCTTATCTTTTCCAAATGCTAATATTAGTGCTCATAATTACAAATGCCTAAAAATCTAGAAATTATCCTTATCTATTGATTCTCTACCTCAAAATGCTGAACAAAATCCATATCCAATCCTTTTAAATCTATAGTTGACCATTTGATTACTGACTTTTTGCTTTGAAATCTTTAAACAACCTTCATCTCCTGATTTTGTGCCATGGTATTGGACCATGGTATTGAGTAATGCCTAAGACTATAAAAGGGAAGGAGATCATTCGGCAAAGGCATTCACTCAAGCATTGAATATCTTATGAAGAGCAAGATCTAGAATTGGGTTATGGTGCATAGCTGGATCTGAACCAAGGAGGAACCTGAGCATTAGAAGAAGGATAAGTTCTATTGTTGGGTCAAGATCTTAAGGCTTGAATAGTAGTATCTCTGTGTGATTTTGATCTGTTATATTTGGCGCATGACTTGATCTATAAATTTGATAATCTGGGTATAACTCATGTCTGAATAAGCGAAAAGGGTAAATTATCTTTTATAGATCTGTATGTAGGTTCAACACAGCAGAGGCGCGTATACACGCTGGTTTAGTAATTCAAAACAGCGTATATGCTGGTTTGCCTTAATACAGAAGTGTATGCACACAGGTTCTGCATATTGAAGTAGCGTACGTCTCAAGAAATATGTTTTAGCTACTTCTATTTATTGCTGCAGTGTTCTGGGTTTAGGATTGGTTTCTGGTTACTGTTAATGTATTCTGGTTACAACATTTAGAGAAGTAATTGTTTGATTCAGTTTTGATTGAAGAAAAGGAGATTGGTTAATGTAGATTTATTTGATGTTTGATTATTGTAATTGATGGATCCAGTTTGAAAATTTATGAAACGTGGTCCCTGGAAGAAAAGAGAAGGTTGTAGCCTTCTGTAAGTTAGCACCTACATACTAGTACATCAGCTAGTACAAGAGCTAAGGGGGTTGTATCTCCCTTCGAGGAGAAGTTGGAGAACGAGAGAAGGTTGTAGCCTTCCGTAGGTAGAAGCCTACGTACTGGTATAAGACTGCATTAATACAAAAATATTGTAAAAAGAAGTTTCTTATTAAAAGAAGATAGAGACGAATTCCAGCAGGTGGTTTTCACTCACATTGGGTTTCCACCTTATATCTTGTGTCCATGTGTTTGATGATTTGTTCTGTTTTACTGCACCTGTTTACTGTTCTTATGGTTAATGAAGTTATGATGCACTGATTAAAGATCAACATTTAATGAATCATAAGTTCACTGATATACGCTGGTTTCTTTAGACATAGTAGAGTATATATGAAGTTTCCCATAACTGAAGTACCCTATACAAATCTAATTGTGAAATGAAAAATAATTGATTTGATAATACTAATTCATCCCCCCCCCATAGTATTATTTCCAACAATTGGTATCAGATTAGGTCCTTCAGAAGAAGCTTGATCACTTGAAGGAAGATCTATCATCACAAGCAACTACGAAAAAGAGGCATCGATCAGGCCACCAATCTTTGATGGGAGCAACTTCGTCTATTGGAAGGTAAGAATCACAAACTATCTTCAATCTCTTGGTATAGATGTTTGGGATATTGTGGAAGCTAGATACACATTTCGATCAGCAACTCCCACAGATACGACTGGTAAGAAGCAATATGAAACAAATGCAAATGCTGTCAATACTCTATTAGGGAGTTTATCTCAATCAGAATTTGTCAAGGTTATGCAGCTCAAAACCACAAAAGAAATATGGGACAAGATCGTTCTGAGCTATGAAGGAGACGATCAGGTAAAACGTGCAAAAACTACAAACTCTCAGAATTCAATATGAAAATCTCAGAATGCACAATGATGAAAGTGTGGCTAATTATTTATTATGTATAGATGAGATTATTAATCGTATGAAAAACTTGGGTGAAGAGATAAAAGAAGCTACTTTGGTTGAAAAGGTTCTAAGATCTTTGTCTTCTAAGTTTGAATCAAAAGTCTCTGCCATAGAAGAAAACCAGGATTTACAGAGCATTACCATGTCACAACTGTGTGGAATCCTAACTACTTTCGAAATGAGAAAAGGGGGACCATCAGACAGGAGAGAAGCTGCATTCAAAGCTTCAGAAAAAGGAGATTACAATGGGTCAGGACGTATGTCAAAGGAGAGGAAGAATCAAACTTTGTCAAGAACCTTCAACGGGGTTCTGGAAGATTCAGAGGTAAGCTACCTTTCAAATGCTTTGATTATGGAAGTGTCGGTCGCTATGCAGCCAAGTGTCCTCATAAAGATAAGCTTGATAAAGGTAAGGAACTAATTAGATGGAACAAAAAACAGAATGTAAGTAAGAAGAGCTATTATACACATGAAGACAATGATGGATTTTCAATTAGTGATGAAGATGAACAATGTAATGATTATAGACTTTTGATGGCTTTTGAAGATGATGATTTCTTGGATGCTATAGATGAAAATGATCTCTATGAAGAAATTTCTAAACTTAAAATCTGTTTAGAAGAAAAGAGTATGATCATAGATACTCTGACATTCCAACTTGCTGAAAGGGAAAAACACAATGAAATGTTAGAATGTGAAATTGTGGGACTTAGAAAAGATATTGAGAAAACAAAAGCTCTTAATCTTAGATTTTCTAAAGGATCTAAAACTTTAGATGAGATTATAAAAGTGCAGCGTTCTCCTCTAATCAAGACAGGTCTTGGATATACTGAAGAAACATCTCAAGCACAGAAGCCATCCACCTCCAAAAGTTATTTTGATGCAGCAAGGAGAAATGAATAGGTTGATAATTGATAGATAAGGCATAAATCAGATCACCAGGTAAATCGGGGTCAACCTACTTCAAGGATGAACAGAGATCACCAAGTACATCGAGGGCAATCTACTTCAAGGATGAACAGAAACTTCAACCAACCACAGGTAAATCATTCTCAAGTGGCCTCAAGAATGAATGTCTATGGAAACTACAATCACCTGGACGGTAGGTTTGATAATCACAGGAATTTCGTCAATGGCCAATGTTTCTCTTGTCATAACTTTGGACACAAAGTAGCTCAATGTGTTGCCTACAAGACCATCATGACTAGAAAAGCACGAAATCAAAGGAGTGTGACTGGGATCATGAAAAGGACCTACAATAACTTTTCTTCTCTTGAAAATGAAATAGAATGTTCTATTTGTAACAACTTCGGTCATGAAGATTCTGAATGCAGGAGTAGGTTTCGGCAAACAACTGAGAAGGAGTAAGCTTCATAGAGTCCCAAAACATGGAGAGAGAAACAACCGCAACCAGAAAGATGTGGTATAGCCTTATATGCGGAAGGACAGGAAAATCAGTGGTACATCAACAGTGGATGCTCGAAACATATGACATGTGATAAAGAAAAACTTCAATCATATAGTGCCTTCGAAATGGAAAGGAAGCTCTCATTTGGAAATGACACCCCTGCACTCATAAAAGGTAAAGGTTCTGTTCTTTTGAAAGAAAAGGTCAAAGCTGGAAATGTTATGTATGTTGATGGCTTAAAGCATAATCTATTGAGTGTCAGTCAAATGTGTGATCAAGGAAATGAGGTAATATTTCGATCAAATGGATGTATTGTTCGTGAGCTTGATACAGGAGAAACAATGATCAAAGGCATAAGAACTCCAAATAATTTATACATACTCAATGGAAGACAACAACAATGCTATCTAAGGAAGAATGATGAACACTGGCTATGGCACAGACGATTGGGGCATCTAAGATTCTCTCAGATAAGGAAAGCATGCAAATATCAGGCAATTCGTGATCTCCCTGACATCAGAACTCCAGACAATACAATATGAAAATCATGTCAGTTTGGTAAGCAAACCAGAACTAATTTCCCTGAGAAGGAAGGATCAGCTAGTAAGCCACATGAACTTGTCCATACTAATGTATGTGGTCCATCCAGGAAAAGGTCACCTCGAGGAGAAGAATACTTCATACTGTTCATTGACGACTTTTCCAAGATGTGTTGGATAGGACTTCTAAAGCATAAAGACGAAGCTTTCGAAAAGTTCAAAGCATTCAAAGCCTTGGTTGAAAATGAATCAGATCACAAAATCAAATGCCTCAGGTCTGATCGAGGAGAGGAATTTACCTCGGATCAATTTTTCGATTTTTGTGAAGAACATGGAATAAGAAGGGAATTCTCTACTGCAAGGACTCCTCAGCAAAATGGAGTAGTGGAAAGGATGAACAGAATGGTTCAACAAATGGCTCGTGCTATGCTTGATGAATTTGGAACTCCCTCAACCTTCTGGGGTGAAGCTGCATTTGCTGCCATTACTATTCTCAACAAGACAAATGTCCTGGTGAACAACACTCAAACTCCTCATGAACTTTGGTATGGTAAGACTCCTACAGTAAAATACTTCAAAATTTTTGGAAGCAAATGTTACATCAAAAGGACTGATGAAAACATTGGCAAGCTTGAACCTAGAACAGATGAAGGCATTCTCCTTGGTTACTCTCCCCAAAGTAAAAGATACAAGTGTTACAATAAAAGACTTAGAAAAATTGTTGAAAGTATTGATGTAGTAGTTGATGAAGAAGGAAATAATCCAAGGCAGGTAAAATCTGAAGATTTCAAAGATGATGAGGACTATCCTTCAACATCAAATTAGACTAATGATGAAGAAGAAACCTATGAGGCACCAGAAGAACAGATAAGGGTAGAAGAAAAGACTCCATCCAGGTATGTCCAGAAGAATCATCCAGAGACTTAAATTTTGGGGCAGAAAGAGGCAGGTGTACAAACAAGAAGAACTATTTCAGAAGCTTCAAGCTATCTAGCATTGCTCTCCTCCATTAAACCACGAAATGTAAGTGAAGCATGCAAAGATGAATGCTGGGTCAAGGCCATGAATGAAGAACTTGAGCAAATTGAAAAGAATAGCACTGGGGAGTTGGTTCCTAGACCAAATGATAAGAATATGATAGGGAGAAAATGGATATTCAAAAACAAGTTGAATGAGAATGGAGATGTTATTAGAAATAAGGGTAGACTTGTTTGCAAAGGGTATGCTCAACAAGAAGGTATAGACATTGAAGAAACTTTTGCACTAGTTTCTAGACTTGATGCCATAAGAATGTTCCTTTCTCTTTCTAGCTTTCAAGAGTTCAAAGTATATCAAATGGATGTGAAATCTATTTTTCTAAATGGAGACTTAGAAGAAGAAGTGTACATTGAGCAGCCAGATGGATTCATCCTTGGGAATGATCTAAAACTTGTATGCAGGCTTGAAAAGGCTCTCTATGGTCTTAAACAGGCCAAGGGCTTGGTATTTTCGGTTGGACAAATATCTCCATCAACAAGGTTTTTCAAAAGGATCAACAAATAGCAACCTATATATAAAAATTGATAATGATAAATTGCTAATACTTGTTGTGTATGTTGATGATATCATCTTTGGTAGCAATGAGGAAACCATGAGTGAAAACTTTGCTTTGATGATGCAGAAAGAATTTGAAATGTCCTTACTTGGTGAGCTCACATTTTTTCTTGGTTTACAAGTCCAACAAAACAAAGACGATATTTTTCTATCACAAACCAAGTATCTCAAGCAGATCTTGAAGAAATATGGGATGGAGGATTCGAAACCAGTATGTACCCCCATGGTAACAGGATGCAACCTCAACGCAAATGATGAATCAGCACCAGTACATCAACCAACCTATAGATCCATGATTGGTAGTTTGATCTATTTGATAGGTACCTGACCAAACATTATGCATGCAGTGGGAATAGTTGGAAGATTCCAGGAAAATCCAAAGGAAGCACACCTTCAGGCAGTTAAGAGGACTTTTAAATATCTTCAAGGAACGAAAAATTATGGCTTATGGTATCCTAGAGATACAAATCTCACACTTCATGCATATACAGATTCAGATTGGGTAGGAAGCATGGATGACAGAAAAAACACTAGTGGTGGTGCATTCTTTATGGGTTCCAGATTAGTATCCTGGTTCAGCAAGAAACAAAGCTTAATTGCATTATCTACAGCTGAAACAGAATATGTGGCTGCTACATCTTTCTGCACACAACTCCTTTGGATGATGCAAACATTACAAGACATTCAAATCACTTGTACTCCACCTATCTCCACTTTTTGTGATAAGACAAGTGCAATCAGTATTTCAAAGAATCCAATCATGCATTCGAAGACCAAGCACATACCTATCAAATATCATTTTCTCCGGGAACAAGTGCTTGAACAAAAGGTCAAATTGGAGTATGTTCCCTCAAAGGAACAGGTTGCTGATATATTCACCAAACCGTTGCCCAAGGAGACATTTGAATACCTCAGAGAGAAGCTAGGAGTAGTTGATGCATCATCTTGCTATTGAAATTATCTGTTTTAGAGAATAATGGTTGTACGTGAGTTTTATGAAGCGTATCCACATACATACGCCTATTTCTATGGATACAGTCGCATATATGTTATTTTGAAGATAAACAATGGAGCCAAGCTCAGGATGAAAAGAGTCTGATATAGGTCTGATAGAGACCATCTGGCACAGGTTCAAGGGGAGCATATACTTCTAATAATGCATTGTTGGCATTATTTTAGAAGATCTTGGTTCAAATTCACAGCTATTTGTGTTCAGGTGGAATAGGTGCAGAGGGAGATCATGGTTGTCGGCTTGAATGATGATTGACAGATGCTACTAATGTTAGTTGCCTTGTCTCAGATATTTAGACTCTATGTTATATATTTGCTTTTTTATCAAGGTCATGTAATGGCCTATGTTGGTTTCCCCACTATGCCTGGGATGCTTGATGTAATGCACTTGTTTTATCATGTGTAAACTATTGGTATATCCGCACTTGGTTGGGAGATGGATGTATGTATGAGTCTTTGGTGGTAAGAAGGTCATTTATGATGTATAAAGTCATGTTTCTTCTTGTAGAACATCGTCTTGTAGACCTTGCCTATAGTTAGGGGGAGCCTGGACAACACAACAGAGCAAAGATTTCAGCACGTACTCAGGGGGAGCATCACCCTTTGCCCTTGATGACAAAGGGGGAGAATGACTTTGAGTGACATGGGGTTGCCATCAAGTCCAAAGGGGGAGATTGTTGGCATTATGACACAAGCTTGGTGCTATGACACAGGTGTTGTCCTTGATGGCAACTCACTCAGATGACAGATCACAGTTTAGGCTCTCAGAATGAAGGAAAAAGAGATATACGCAGGTTCCTCTTAACCAAGTCACGTATACACGTGGGATCGCAAATCAAAAGGTGCGTATACGTATGCACGCACTTTCATGCAAGGAAAAGCGCGTACATGTGGGAAAACTTATTTTTGGTCCATGGTATTTAGTCCTTGGTATTTGGACCTATGGTTTTGGACCATGGTATCTCGTCCGAAGTGTTGAACCCAGGTATTGGGTCCATGGTATTGATTCTTTATGGTTTTGGACCATGGTATTGAGTAAGGCCTAAGACTATAAAAGGGAAGGAGATCATTAGGCAAGGGCATTCACTAAAGCATTGAATATCTTATGAAGAGCAAGATCTAGAATTGGGTTATGGTGCATAGCTAGATCTAAACCAAGGAGGAACCTAAGCACTAGAAGAAGGATAAGTTCTATTGTTGGGTCAAGATCTTAAGGCTTGAATAGTAGTATCTTTGTGTGATTTTGATCTATTATATTTGGCGCATGATTTGATCTATAAATCTAATAATATGGGTATAACTCATGTCTGAATAAGTGAAAAGGATAAATTATCTTTTATAGATCTGTATGCAGGTTTGGCACAGCAGAGGTGCATATACATGCTGGTTCAGTAATTCAAAACAACATATATGCTGGTTTTCCTTAATACAGAAGCGTATGCACGCAGGTTCTGCATGTTGAAGTATCATACGTCTCAAGAATTATGTTTTAGCTACTTTTGTTTATTGCTGCAGTGTTCTGGGTTTAGGATTGGTTTTTGGCTACTGTTAATGTATTCTAGTTACAGCATTCATAGAAGTAATTGTTTGATTAAGTTTTGATTGAAGAAAAGGAGATTGGTTGATGTAGATGTATTTGATGTTTGATTATTGTAAGTGATGGATCGAGTCTGAAAATTTATGAAACATGGTCCCTGGAAGAAAAGAGAAGGTTGTAGCCTTCTGTAGGTCAACACCTACGTACTAGTACATCAGCTAGTACAAGAACTAAGGGGATTGTAGCTCCCTTCTAGGAGAAGCTGGAGAACGAGAGAAGGTTGTAGCCTTCTATAGGTAGAAGCCTGTGTACTGGTATAAGAATGCATCAGTACAGAAATATTGTAAAAAGAAGTTTCTTATTAAAAGAAGATAGAGATGAATTACAGCAGGTGGTTTTCACCCACATTGGGTTTCCACCTTATATCTTGTGTCCATGTGTGTGATGATTTGTTCTGTTTTACTGCACCTGTTTACTGTTCTTATGGTCAATGAAGTTCTAATGCACTAATTAAAGATCAACATTTAATGAATCATAAGTTTACTGATATATGTTGGTTGCTTTAGACACAGTAGTGTATATACGCAGTTTCCCATAACTGAAGTAGCGTATACAAATATAATTGTGAAATGAAAAAGAATTGATTTGATAATACTGATTCACCCCCCCTCTCAGTATCATTTCCAACACAGTCTCTGTCATTATTCCCTGATCAAGATTATTGTGCCTCATTATCTTTGCCTCTTCAACATCTCTTGGGAGACATTTATTGTTCATGACATCTTTAGGGGTCCTCAAATTCATCCACCAATGTCTCAAGAATCAGGAGGACATTCTAGCAGTGCTCAGGTGAAGACATATGAGAATGCCAAAGAGACTAGAGCTACTGAAGTTTCAAGGACCTACATGACATATCAGAGGGGCACAAGGAGATTGTTTGTAGCTGATAGGGAAGTGTTTGCTCCACAAGATGTGGAAGGGAATTTGCCTTCTTCATCAACTCATAGGAAAATGATAGCTCCATAGGATGTGGAAGGGGCTTTGCCTTCTTCATCAACAGAACAGGTACAGGTGTAGCAGCTACACAAAGCGAAAGAAAAGATGTTAGAGGAAAGTTTTGATGATGAGGAGGAAGAGAGAGACTTTGATTTGACAGAGCATAATGAGCCGAAGTAGCATTATACTCATCGTGGCATGGATACAACTGAATTAGAGGCTCAGGATGAATAAACAATAAAGGACATCATCATACAGGAAAAGGAAGCTCAAGTCCAAGCATTGATGGAAAATTTGGAGAGAGCCAAGTATGTCATCACATATTTGGAACAAGAGAACAAGTAGTTGAGTGACAAGTAGATCCTCATGGAGGTGGAACTTCTCAAGGTAAAATGACAAGGTGACAAGGAGGCACTCACTTTGTCTCCTATTGAGAAATAAATTGAGGATGATAGAGAGACTTGGCTTGATAGAGTCAATTTTCACCTAGAGAAGTTGTTGCAAAAGGCCAATAGGGACAACCAGATGATCAGGCACATGTCCTACCATTAAAGGACCCGAAACAAAATTTGTAACATGAGGATCAAAAAGATGAAAACTAGGCTAAGGTGGGCTCAAAAGGGCAGAAAAGAGGGGAATAGGCTTAGGTTTCCTGCTGAACTTTCCTTGGCTCATCAAGATGCTTGATGGTGGTGCTGCTCACCAATTTTGGTCAGGTTTGGAGGAGATTTTGCTTTTTGTAAATTTTGGAAATTGTACACACAGAAAATCTGGCTCAATGCGGCGCTGCACTTTTCCTAGGGGCACTCAATGCACAAATGGCTTGCATTTTTGGATTCAAAGTGATGAGTATATGCACCCTATGGATTTTCTAAGTTTTTGGGGCAAAAATGGTCCACCAAAAGGTCAAAAAACACCCTAAAAATAACCTTTCTGCCACTTTTTGGACACACAGACGCAATCTTGGGAGAATCAACTTTTGAGGGGCAAAATGAGCTTCAAATGAATAAATTCTAGGTGCTTTGAAAAGTAGACTTGAAGACCTTTCCAATGAGCTATCATGAGCTCAATTGGGATGCCGAGAAGGCTTCCAAAAAGGACCTGAAAGTGGCGTGGCACTGCACGTAAGGCAAATTTTGCACAGGATGGCTATTTTTCTATGCTTTGATTGTGTTCATGGATTTTCTCTCATGGAGGATGTTCTACTGCTGTAAATGATGGCTTGGCTTGTAAATATGATGGATAATTAGTAGTAGAGGGTAGATTCATTAGATTAAAAGTCAATTTGAGCTTAAATGAATTAGTTTTTTCACTTTCAGAGGCAAGTTGTTAAGATGCCTATATTTCAGTTTCTTGTTCAGTGTTGGTTAGATTAGCTCCTCATCTTAGGGATTCGACCCCTGAGGATGGTAGGAGGTTGAAACAAAGCCTATATCTTCTTATTCTTTCTCATTGTAAAGTGTTAGACTCAGCTAGATGCTTATGCCTTGATTGTACATCATTTGTAGCAGTTTAGCAGGAGATTAATAAAAATTACAACTATTTCTTTGGGATCCATGTGGTATGGAGTTTAGTTCAGTTTCTTCTCTTGTGATCATATGCTAACATGTTTTTTGTACTTCATTAATCATTTCATTGCTTCTAAGTGAATGTTTCCAAGTTGATAGGCATAATTCATAACATCACTCCTCTGCTTTGGGGAAATATTCACCATTTTATGTTTTCTACATTTTAGGAAGGATCCATGGTAATCACATGCTCTTCCTAGTTTCTCACCAGTCTTAAAACATCCCACCCATCAAGCCCTAGAGTGCTAAGCCTTATGCCTACCTTGCCCCATTGAACACCCTGCAATTTTGACCTAATTCCCTATCCCTAACTGTCGAGCTCCTCATGATCCAACAAAACCCCTTCAAAAATCAAATCAAACCTTGTGCTACTATACCTAGCCTAATATCCCTTTCTTGATCAAGTCATCTTGGGTGAGATCCTTACTGAGAGAGCCCTCTCTCGGCCTAGTAGGGCTGGCTACTTGGCTAAGCAGGCTTTGTGGTTACCTGGCATTGCCTTCCTTCAGCCTGAGGTTCAATCCAAGTGATAACACTTTTCACACCTTATCAAAACAAACATGATAACCATATTGGATGACACCAAAGGTAACTTCATCATGTTGGCATGCATATCATTAAGCATATATACATTTCTTTATCCTGTAAGTGAAGGTAAAATGATCCCATCATAGTCCTTGAAAAGACAAATCAAAACCACAAACACTAGAGTCTCCTCCAAATTTCTTTCAATATAGAAAATCTATCTTTGTTTATCACCATAATCTCTACATATGCTTGCTAGAATATATTTCTTTCTGTAGTTGTTAGGCTTACTAGAATTGACTTGAAAGGCACTGCATGCTTAGTTATTGTAGAAAATATAATTGTGTATGTAGTATTTGGTAGAAGGCTAGTCATAAAACCTCCATGCATGAAACTTTCTAGATTTAACCTTCTCCCATTTTAAAGGTATATCATCACAATTCAACAATGGAAAAGAAAAATGAAGACACTCTGAGTCAGCCATAAGAACATATGGAGCAACACTGGGATAATAATAACACTTGCATTCCAGTAAATATAGCTATGCTATATTTGAACTAAACAAGCAATTTTCCAAAATCAATAGAGATATTTTAGTTGAGTCAAGAACATGGCTCCTATATTCCTTTCAGAAGATTCTTCCTCTTTATAATGACTATTGAATCCACCATCCTAGAAGATCTACAAATGGATGCCTAAATATGAAGCCAATCCTTTTTAGCAAGAGCCTAGAAAGTTTTATTAAAGAGTTGAGGCTACTAAGTTTCCAAATTTTATGGCCCATGGAGGAAAAGATGCCATAACATGTAGATAGATGTCAAATGTCCATTCCTAATTTTAGCTCAGAGGTATTGTCTTTGTCTCAAAATGGAGCGTTAAAAGAAGCCCATAATTTGTTATAAAGTACATTCAATCTATAGCTCATTTGATAGGAGCATGCCAATGTTTCTTGATGCAATAAGACTTATAAATTAAACCAGGGTTTTTGAGATTTTAAGATCCAACTTCATCTTAAGCCAGTATGATTCATGCGGCCATTTATGAGAAATTACTTTGCATCTCCTTTGTTTGACATCTCCTTTGTTTGACAAATTGACCATCATGGACATGTATCTAGGCCACTTGAATGGGCTTCCATTGCTCTCATCATCAAATTCAGCTTTTGCTATGAACTCTTTGTTCGCAATGAAACACATAAAATACTTCTTAGTCCATGGACAAATCTTTAGTCCATACTCAATGGTTGATTATGTTATTCCTTACTTAGGTGATCATGCCAAATGGAGTTCAATTCTGAAACCTTGCTTGGAGGAAAGGATCGTGCCATAAAAGTAGTCTTGGATATGTGATTGCTCTCCACTAAGAGCTTCATACATTCTTCTAATTTTCCTAGCACTAATAAACGAAGACATGTAAGGTTGTTCTCCCCCTACCTTTAATGGTGTCAATGATATTTAAAGGTCCTTCTTCTGCTTTAAGCTCCTTCGATCTGGTACTTGATGTAAACCGCGTGTTGACCTGTTCTATCACTTTTCTGGCCTTTCGCTACACCTCACCTTGTGAACCCAGTTCAGACTGATATTTGACATTTTTCGATCCTTCTCACACTATAATGACCGGTGGCACTTAGTTTGATTTGGATGGACACATCGTTTTGAATTAAAACTCCTGCCAGTTGGGTTTGAAACCATGACCCTTCCTTCACTGTCTTTACCCAATAATCGTAAGAACACACAAATACCTCAAAGAATAGCAGCGATGGTAAAGAGACGATGGGAGAAGAGTGAATGGGAAAATAAGTTGCAGGAGGGTTCGGGTGAGGCGATGTTGCCATTTATATGAATATCAAAGATGGCGTGTTGACCATCCTGGAATTGATCATGTAAACAAAAATTCTAACTCAAGAGTCAAAAGTACGATCCATTAGAAACCTTCCGAAGATAACCCACCATTTTGGCTTTGAATATTGGAAGCAAACAATGTTAATCACTTCGGTAGTGAGAACAGAAGCCCAACGACAATAGATTTCTCAAAGAGAATGTCATTTGGTTCGAAGATTAACTATTAAATGGTTTTGAAAGGCGATTTGTTGTGGGGGGCGAGAGGGTAGGGTATAGGTGGTAAGAGGTTTTCAAGCAAGGGGTGCCCCAATCGTATAGATTGTGCCACGTAAAGCAAGAAAATTATAGAGAAACAACTCATCGCCAGCCTTCATCTCCGTTAAATGTCGGACAACCTGGGGGTCCGCAATTGAATTGTGATCATTGATCTCTCGTCGCCCATGCCCTCTATTGAAAGCTACAAGGGCTTTATTCTCTATTCCCTGTGTATTTAACTGTATAAGCTGGAACGGTGTAGCAATTTCTGGAATGGCAATGCTACTTGTGTCTATGGCCACAACTTTCCTCTACTGCTTCCACAACTCACCCCCTGCAATGAAAACACTGTCTCCGAAGATGTCAAAATTTCAAAGGAAGCTTGGTTGTCTTAAGTACTCCAGTTCGATACTCAATCAGAGGACATGTTTGACATTTCAATGCTTTTATCGCTTGACATTGGTGACTATTTTTCCGTTTAGTGTGGCATTCGAAATCTTAGGCGCCTGTAGATATTTGTGCTTGGATATTTGAGCTTCGCTTGCAAACTGCCACTTGGGTGCCTTTTGGGTAGAGCGCTTTAACTGTGTATTCATATATATTTTTATTTGCCTGGGACATATACCCACATTTGACAAATAAAAGGAATTCTATATATATATATATATATCCAATGCGTAGTGGAGTGCACTCCCGTGGGTTCATCCCCTGAGTTTGGCGACTAGGAATATTTACATTAATGTTCGATGAACTTGGTGAATGGTCGATTTTGGTGAATAAACTTCCACATGCCCAATATTTTTGCATAATTTATATTGTGAATAAATATTTCATAAAAATATATAATTATATTTATTTAAAATTAAAATTATTATTATTAAAAATAATTTAACAAATCAAATAATAACCATCTTACTATAAAATTTTTATAGGTTTGAGAGTTTAACCCGAAAAGAAATTGGCAATTTCAAAAAATAAAAATAATGTAGCTTTTTTTGAGACAAGAAAGGCTCCAAGTAGGGATTGCTTCACCCTCTTTGATGCACAGAACCTTTAGACCATGTGCCTTGAATCTTTTGGGCTATGGAGTCATGCCATAAAAACATGTGACCTAAAGTTGCTATAATCTGTAACCTACAATTGTGAACTGGAACCAATCTTGAAACTGACCCCACATTGAAATTTGAAAACTATCATACTCAAACTAACACAATCCATACTTCAAACTGAAATTGATTTATTCTAGAAACGAAACTTTGCAAACTGAATTTGCTGAAATATATTGTTGCTACAAACTGAAATATGCATAAAGTGAACCAATCCATATGTTGCAAACCAAAATTGCTCAAACAAAACAAAATGATCTATTGTACACACTTATACTCTAGTGAAGTGAAATTCTGCATCGTTAGGTATAGTCAAACTTCCAATGCAACCAAGTGAAGATTGGACTAACTAGCATTGTGCCTTGCATGCAACTGATAACATGATAAGCATATACAATATGAACATTAAACTTTAGAATATTTATATTAAATTCTAGTTTTCCACAAATCTGGAGGTTGGAATCTTAGCTATGAAATAATCAAGGAATTAACAACTATCAACAATAGTTGTATGTTTGAATACTTAACCTTATGTCATAAAATTTGTGTCCAAGTGATAATGGTTGCCTTGTTGAATTTTGTCTACATTTTGTTCATAAAGCAAACATCATAAAGAAATCATGAAATTAAAATGTGTCATTTTGTTTTGTAATGAATTTCCTATGTCAAGGAGAGATACCCTTTGGAATCTTCTTACAACTTTTTGATAATGTAAGCTAGATGGGTTATAGATTGACCATCATGCTAATGATGTTAATGGGCATACAATAAACAACATGGTAACGGATTGAGAAATTGATCTAATAAGTGTGGTTGGGTACTAATTATAAATATGCCAATAAGGCTACCTAATACCATTGCATTTGGTATGATGTCATAAAAATGTTCCTTTCTCCCTTAGTACTCGTGAGATGAATGAATTGTTGTAGTCTAAAGTTTTAGCTTAGACTAAATGACATCAACAATCTTCTTGTCATGATAGATTTATGAAAGTTGTATGCTTACCTCATTACACCTTCTTTCTAAATTATATGCATCTATGTGGTTGATTGCCAAGTATTTTACTAGTTTGAATGAGTATGTTGGGTGATGAAATTACTTATTTCTAAGTATGTGTCTATATAGATCTATAAGGCCATGCCCCTTCCTTAAGAAATATTAAAGATTGTTGTGTTATAAGTGGTTTATAAACTTTTGGAGATGGAAGACCAATTTGCAACTTTAATTAAAGTGACTTGTTATTAACATATAAAATTTAAGATGTAATTCTTAAGGTATTGAGACCCTTAGCATCGTGTATTAGTTTGAAGGGATGCAATTATATATGTTGAAGCTCGATTCCATAAATAGACAACCATTTTTTTTAGTGTAAACCACTCATATAACCTAGTCTCTCACTATTTACTTAAACACATTTGATTTTAAGGCTTTTAAGCCTTATTCTTATGTTTTGAACCAGGGAAGGGGACATTCAAGAAATGTAATCTATTTGGGAAATATCTTAGAAAAATTTCGATGAATTCGAAAGAGTTTTAGAGGAAATAAAGGCAATTTTGTGCATATCACATGATTTTTTTTTCATGTGATATAATTTGTATCGCAGAAAAATAAACTTGATGTGATACAGTGAAAGTTGCGATGAGGTTGGATGACATGTTGCAAGAATTGGTTGGATGTTGTAGTGGGTAAAAGTTTTAGTGGTGTGATATGTTGCACCCACAAGATTTTGTGGACATGTGAAACAAGAGACTTATCTGTAGAATTAGAGTATCATAACCATAAAAATGCTTGCAATTGAAAACACAAGACCATGTTTGCACATTAAAAATGTTTGTGATTCATAAATATAGCACAAATTATATATATATATATATATATATATATATATATATATATACACTAAAATGTTTGCCATGTGAAATAAGTAATATGAGAGTGTTGTGGTTGTATTCAATGTATCTTATAGATAAAAAGCCTGTGTGTAATACATTAGAGATACCAAACACTTCAATGATGTGACTAGGGATATGAAGAGAAGAAAGAGGAAGAAGGAAGATGACATGAAGAGAAAAGGAAAAGAGAGCATACATCACAAAAAAATGTTTTGAGTAGTTTGATATCACATGGGAGAAGGTTTTCTCCAATACAATATGTAGCATGATAGAATACTTTCTAGCATGATAGATACTTTGGTTGGAATGTGAAATAAAATATCAAAGAATATTTATAATGACATGGCGCAATATATCAAAGAAGTTTTCATGATGTGATAAGTCAAGAAAGAATGATAAGTTTTGATAAACCTGAAGTTGAGAGGTGTTTGTATAAGAAATGATGTTGTAGTCTATGAGTGACACATCGATAAAGAGTGATATGTTATTTGTATTGATAATAATATAATGGAAGAAAAAAAGGTTGGAAAAAATTAAAAGATGAAATTTAATAAAAATGTATTCTAAAGTAAAAGGGAAAATCCATTTACCGAGTGCTTAATTTTACTTAAAAGTTTAGGTATTTTAGAGCCTACTCCTTTCCAAAAGCATCCTAAAGAATGAACTGCATCCATAAGAAAGAAGGAATGGCTTCATAAAAGGACTAGGGATGGTCCACGTGGCTTGCTTTGTCATCGGTACACCTGTGTTTGTCTTTCGTCTTCTCGATGTGGGCCCAGGTTCCAAGCCCATGGCAATAGAGGGAATTTTAGACTTACCCTCAAACATCAACATAATTGTTTGAATCCTTGCACCATCTCAATTCAATGTTATTTACCCGCTAAAACTTTAAAAATTTTCACCTGCTCTAGTATGTTTCATTTCTTTATATATTTAAAGCTTTTTTTAACTGGATTAAGGATTAAGTTAGTTATATAATGAGAGTGGTGAAAAATGGTCATTTTTTATATTGAAATAAAATTGGGAGGATATAGTCCAATGGTTAAAAGAGGAAGTTTGGTTTTCAAAAATTTTTTAATCTAACCAATCTTTTTTTCCAATGAAAAAAATAATAAAAATAATTCAATATGAATCACATGGCATCTATCTCTAACCTCCCATTTTTTTTAAATTGCAATTTCCTTGTGAGCAATCATTCATGATAAATTGAAGTTGTTTTCTTTTTCTTTATTGATCACTCCATGCTTCCCATAATCACACTCGCTCCTCATGCTGCTGCATACACTGCCATTGTTAATGAGGACGTCACAGTGGAATGCCCATGAAATCATGCATAAACCAGAGTGGAAAACATACACTGAAATCTTCTTCCTATCATATAGACTACCTGCAAAATCGCTTTCCATATGGCTAATGAAAAATTGATTCTCTATTTTTATATAAAAAATATAAAATGTCTTGCAATGTATATTATAATTCTTCCTCCAACTTTTGCAACGCATATTAGAATTCTTTCTCCAACTTTCTGTCGTTGTTGTTAGGTGTGTCCAAAAATCTAAAAATCAAGGTAGCTGCATACTTAAATGATGCCTATCTGGTCACACTTGACACAAATCTCAACGCTAAGTTTTCTGTGGAGATCAAAACTGAGCTTCAGAATCCAGAAAAAGCACAGGCAGTGCACCGGCAGTGCTTTCATTCACTAAGAGGCTCTGCTTCATACGAGAAGTTCTGCCACTTACACTTTGTTTCTAATTACTGACATGTCTTGGACATTTCAGTCAATGCCCGATCTCACATACTGAAAACGCTCCAGTCTTGTGGCAACGCAGGGGTGGGCAGGAATCTTGCCTTGGTATTCTGTACGAAACAGTACACAAATATTCGGCAGCGTAGAGAAAACTGTTGCGGGAGATGTTGATATGATGGCTGCTTAGTCTGTTTTGCTGTTCTCTAGCTGCAAACCCTGAATCCACGGCAAACTCTTAATTTTTTCACCGGCCTCCTCTGCTACTCCTTACCAAAGCCTCACGATACTTATTCAGTTTCAAATCATTACAGTTTTGTTCTGGAACTGTCACCCTGGCTGTCAGTTTCTGGAGTGCATTCTTGACTTCCTTGGCAAGGCTTTGATATCAATACCAAGGTTTTTCCAGATAAAAATCAGACTTGAATTGAAAAAGGAGGAGTTGCGGCTCACAGGTGAGTACTGCACCTGGAGACTGCACTCAAACAAAGCGAACTCTCTCCGTACACTCTACTTTTCCATCAAATGAGCAATAACATCATTAAATACATTACTAGAACTCAGGAAGTTGCAACCAAACTCCTAAACTCCTAAACTCTGGGAACAAATCCTAAACTAAGGAGATACGTTACAACTTGTGTAACCATTTCTCCATTAATACAAAATAATATATTATTTTCAACTACCCCCCTTAATGGAAAAAGGATTATCCTCAACTCCTAGCATCCCTCAAAACAATTCAAACTTTACAAGCCCAAGAGACTTAGTAAAAATATCAGCCATGTTATCACAAGTTTTACAATATTCAACACATATCTCTTTTGGCTATTGTTTCTCTCGAACAAAATGAACTTGAGTATCGATATGCTTGGTATTTTTATGAAAGACTGGATTCTATGCAAGCTTGATGGTACTCTGGTTGTCGGTTTTGATAATAGTTGATTCTTTCTGCTCTTCTCTTGCATCGTTGAGAAGTCTTCTCAACCAGATAGCTTCACATGTGGCTGCACACAATGCTTGGTACTCAGCGTCACATGAAGATAGAGCTACAATGTGCTGCTTTTTGCTGCTCCATGTTATGACCCCGGATCCAATGTTGAATGCGTAACCTGTGATAGATCTTCGATCATCCAAGTTATTTGCCCAATCAGAATCTGAAAAACCTGTTAGAATAACATCAAAAGTGTCAGTGTACAAAATGCCATAATTACTAGTACCACTAAGATACTTCAACACACTTTTTGCTGACCCGGTGACTTTCGAGTGGTTTTGACATGAACTGGCTCAACACACTAACAGAATATGCCAAATCTGGTCTAGTTGTAGTGAGATATATCAAACTACCAACTAGCTGTCTGTACATGGTAGCATCCACCTCTTTAGTACCATCGTCACTGCTCAACTTTAAGTTCTGCTGTAATGGTGTTGTTGCTGATTTGCACTGCTCCATTCTGAACCTTTCCAGCAAGCTTTTGGCATACTTCCCTTGAGTAAAAAAAGTTTGTCCAGAGTCTTTCCATACCTCCAATC
Organism: Pinus tabuliformis; assembly: GCA_031772625.1. Lineage (NCBI taxonomy): Eukaryota > Viridiplantae > Streptophyta > Pinopsida > Pinales > Pinaceae > Pinus > Pinus tabuliformis. Next base: position 328,630,653 of record CM062811.1, read on the forward strand.
CCAAGCAATAATGAAGGTTTCTGAGATCTTTCATCTCAAACACTTGTGACATCTGCTGTTTGATTTCATTGATCAGATTGTTAGCATTCCCTGTTATGATCATATCATCTACATACAAAGAAATCAAAATAATTTGTCTCGGTTTATTAAACTTGGTATACAGTTTTGGATCATTCAAGCTCCTATGAAAGCCATGCTGTACAAAAAAATGAGTCAATTTTCTCATACCACGACCTGGGTGCTTGTTTTAAACCATAAAGTGCCTTTTTCAATTTACACACAAGATGTTCCTGCCCCTTTTTCACAAAACCTTCAGGATGTACTAAATAAATTTCTTCCTTCAAGTCACCATTCAGAAATGCAGACTTGACATCTAGCTAGTGTAGCTGCCATTTGTGTTTTGTTGCTAAGGAAATTACCATTCTAATGGTGTTTAATTTGGCTACAGGAGCAAAGGTGTCATTGAAATCTATTCCCTCTTTCTGTGAGTAACCCTTTGCTACCAGTCTAGCTTTAAGTTTCTCTATACTCCCATCTGCATTTATTTTTGGTTTATACAGCCATTTGCATCGTATGGGGGTTTTACCTTCAGGCAATTCAACCAAATCCCAAGTATGGTTTCTATTTATTAATTCTATTTCCTCATACATTGTAGCCCTCCATGCATCAGATTTACTTGCTTCCTCATAATTTGCAGGTTCTACAATGTTTAAAATATTTGACATTAATGCATAGTCTTTCAATTTAGATGATAATCGAGTCTTCCTACCTGATCTCCTTGGTAGGGGACTTACCTCAATTCTGTTTATTTCAGCCTTTTCTGGGCTTGCATCATCATTGATTACACTGTCTGTTACTTCTTCTTCTTGTTTCTCCTCCTGCTCTTCATCTTCCTTACTGTTTTCTTCCAATAGCAATGGAATGTGCCAATCACTGTTAGAGTCATTCTTTCCTTCTTCAACCTGTTCATGAAATATGACATCTCTGCTTGCAAAAACCTTGTGCGTCACAGGATTAAATAACTTATATGCCTTGAACTCAGTGCCATATCCAACAAATATACATTTCAGGGCTTTAGGATCTAACTTCTTCCTATCTGCCTTAGGTATATGAGCATAAGCTTTTGACCCAAATATTCTTAAGTGATTCACTGCTGGTTTGAATCCAAACAATGCTTCAAAAGGTGTTTTGAAGCCTAGACATCTAGGAGGACTCCTATTCTTTAAATACATAGCAGTGTTAATAGCTTCTGCCCAAAGACCATTTGATAGACCCTTACCTTGAAGCATGCTCCTTGCGCACTCCACAAGAGTTCTGTTCTTTCGTTCTGCCACTCCATTCTGCTACTGTAAACTATTGCACAATCCCATGATGCTTGCAGAAATCCATGAACTCTCCCAACCTGTATTCTCCCTCTTGATCTGAGCAGATAATTTTTGTCATTTTTCCTGTCTGGTTTTCTACCATCGATTTAAACTCTTTAAAATACTGAAAAGCTTGACTCTTTTTACTCAGAAAGTATATCCATGAAAATCTAGTGCAATCAACTGTAAATAACAGAAAGTAATATGCTCCTCCTAATGACCTGGTTTGCATAGGTCCACAGATGTCTGTATGCACCAGTTCTAAAATGTCTCTTTCCTTTCTATTAACATGCAAAGGGAACTCTTCTCTATGCATTTTCCCTAATGCACATCCATCACAATCCAGCTTAACATTACGGAAAACAGGAAGTCCATCGACATACCTTTTCTCTGAAGTAGGATGAGGTCTTGCAGATTAAGATGGCCGAATCTCTGATGCCAGAGATTTTCGGCTGTCGATCCAGCTGCAACCATTGCTTGTTGTGGCATACTCTTCACATCTAGTCTGTACAGGCTCCCCACGCGCACTCCTGTTGCAACTGTTTCCATCTGGCTATCCTTAATGACACAGTTAGTCTTAAAGAATTGAACTTGCATGTCCTGATCAGTAATCATTGAGACAGAGACCAAATTTTTCTTAATTCCTAGAACATACAATACATTTTTAAGGTGTCTAATGTCTCCGCTAGGTAATTTTACAGGAATGTCACCATATCCTTTGATCTCATGTCCACTATCATCTCCTAAATAGATTTTTGACCCACATGAAGTTTCTTCAAGGATTTCAAACCAATCCTTCGTACCAATCATATGTGAGGATGCGCCCGAGTCAACATACCATATGTCGTCCTCATCTCCCTTTGAAGCTGAAAGGGCACAATCGACTATAAACAGTCGAAGTTCGTGGCTATGATCCTCTTCTTCCTTAAAAAAGTAACCCTTATGTTTTCTCTGTTTGTTTCTTCCTTCGTCTGCCTGCCTTTTATAACAATATTTAATCTGATGTCCAGATTTTCCACAGTAAAAACATTTTTTTCTTGCAAAATTATTAGTAGACATACCTTTAAACGGTCTCTTCTGAAATGTGTTGGCTCCTTTCTGCTGCTGCTGCTGCGGTTGCTGATACTGCTCCCCTTTATATTGTCTCCTTTTCGCTATCAGAGCAAGGTCATTGCTCTGTGATTTCAAATTTTGTCGTCGCTCTTCTTCCTGTATCAGAATCCCTGTCAGCTCTTCAAATGAAGGGGCTTTCTCCCTTGCTCACAACCTTGTGATAAATGTCTGGTATTCATCAGTCATTCCGTTCAACGTGATCGTGACCAGATCTGAATCAGAAACTTTCTCTCCGATATCTCCCAATCTGTCCTTCAGGTCTTTGACTCTAGCAATGAATCCAGCAGCGGACTCATTCTCCTCCATCTTCAATGAAAACAACTTGCCTTTGAGTGACAAGAAACCGTTTGTATTCTGCGTCTGGTATAGGTTTTTAATCATCGTCCAAATGTCAGTGGCCGATTTACAGTCTCTAATATGTGGGATAACATTGTCCTTGACGGACATCTTCAATATGACCTTTGCTTTTGTCTCCCTTTTATCCCAATCTTGTTCTTGTGTGGCTGATCCTGATCTCAACTCATTTCCAGATCCGAACCTCTGTTTTGCTGAGAAAAAAAAAATTGTATCTTCAATGAGCTACCGCCGTGCAAGTCCGATATGCTGCCACCAAATAGATCCAGAACTCCAATGCACCACCACCGCGCAAGTCCGATCTACTGCCACCGAGTAGATCAGGAACTCCAATGCGCCACCATCGGGCAAGTCCGATCTGCTGCCACCGAGTAGATCAGGAACTCCAATGCGCCACCACCGGGAAAATCCGATCTGCTGCCACCGAGTAGATCAGGAACTCCAATGCGCCACCACCGGGCAACTCCGATCTGTTGCCACCGAGTAGATCAGAACTTTCAAAGTGCCACCACCGGGCAAGACCGATCTGCAAAAATTGCAGATTTTTCATAGAGAAAGAGGCTGGTGCTTCTCGCTAGCGAAATACCCGCGCTAGAAACAAAATCAACGCGTCTTACGAAATTGGCGTGACTAAGGCTTGATTTTCCCCGCCAATAGCACTTTCTGGCGCGACTATCGCTCTCAAAACCGCGCCAAATGGCACTACTGTTCCTTAATAAACATCGCCAACCCCTTCTTCCGCGCAAAAATGGCGCGACTGTTCGCGACGAAACCGCGCCAACCCTATTTTCCTCTCAGAGATGATCAGTCATCTGATATGTGTCTTCAGGTGTTACTGCAGTCCACCTGATTCTTCGAATGCTTCTGTACACTCCACCGCCACTACAGTTTTGTAATCAATGATGCATCCTAAAAATAAAAATTAAGGCTATCCCTACTATGTGTTCTAATACCAAGATAAAAATCAGACTTGAATTGAAAAAGGAGTTGCAACTCACAAGTGAGTATTGCACCTAGAGACTGCACTTAAACAAAGAGAACTCTCTCCATACACTCTACTTCCATCAAATGAGCAATTACATTATTAAGTACATTACTAGAACTCAGGAAGTTGCAACAAAACTCCTAAACTCTATGAACAAATCCTAAACTAAGGAGATACGTTACAACTTGTGTAACCATTTCTCCATTAATACAAAATAATATTAATTATTTTCAACTTTTCCTGGAACTGGCGCCTTGGCCGTCAGTTTTTGGAGTGCTTTTTCCTAGAATTGGCATGTGGCAGTCAATTTTTGGAGTGTTTTCTTGATTGGCTTTGATACTACTAGGTTAATCAAATCAAATATTAACGGCCATATAGTAAATTAAATTAATGATTGATTTATTATTTATACCTCTCATTTATTGAATATCACTTTATTTTCATTTAATAACTAAAATAATAAATCAATAATTAACTTCCTACATAACATAGATATCAAAATCCAAGAATTACACATAAAAAGAGGAAATCAAAAGTGATTTAATAGGAGTTTCCTCTTTACCCAAACTGTAAAATAACATTAATAAGTTGTTGTTTATATTCCCCACAGCCCAGTAGTCAGCATGGCAAGCCAAAATAACAGGCAACATTACTCAGATTACAAGTAATAGATTTGGTAGATTATGAGAAATTTGGCTTATTCAATCACATTATTTCTGTATCATATTGTATTTGAACCCAAATTCAAATTCAAACTTCCTTACTATGCTACGTAGGGCTTAAGATTTCAGCAACAAAGAAACATAACATTTCTAATTGTTGCTGCATCGACCCAAAAACAATAAAACACAAAATAACAAAATGAATTGCAAACTGATGTCCAACTTCCCAGAAGAAAGAAGTCTACTGGGTTCTGAAATTCGCATTATTTACCCTACCAACCCCAGTCTCTGCGTTGTCTAAAGCATCAGAAATTCGCATTATTTACCCTACCAACCCCAGTCTCTGTGTTGTCTAAATCGTCAGAAAAAATCTGCAGGAACATCAAGAAGTATATCCTATACAAGATCCTTAATCAGTCATATTTAATAATGACTAAAGGCGAATTGGAGTATTTCCAGCAAAATAAGATTCTCCTGAAAAATATTATAAAATATAGGAATAACCTAGCGAGCAGTGAGTTTTTCTAAGATCATGTACCAATATTTTCAGTGTCAGCCAAACCACACCATCTGACTTCACATGCAAAATTATATATCTGAGATAGTGTGTCCCTGTTTAGACGTTCCACAAAATAAATCACGAAAAATACTGTACAAGGTGCATGTCACACACCTGCATTTTCATCGTCCCACATACTGCACAATATATCCTCTGAAACAATCTTTCAAGAAGCTAAATGGTTACGGCTCACAGCAATACCTTCCTGAACTCTCAATCATTAAATATGATTTGCATGCTCTTTTAAGTTTATTAAATTCGAAGTCATTTGAGTTTTTTTTTTCTTCAAACCTTTAATATTGGATAGAAAAATAATCTACTCATCAATAAAATACCATAACCAAAATTTGGTGAAACTTAATCCAGATTAGCACTTTCTAAAATATCTTAATTCCTAAAGTATCCCATCCTCAACCCTTCCCTAACTAGCTTAGTTTTGTCACTTTAACCTTGTTCAGATAAGTAAAACATCCACTGAGCTACACTGTAAGGGAAAGAGATACTGTATATATGAAAATAATTATTTTTTATTCAATTTTTTTGTTAGACTCAATTCTCTGTATTTCTACTTAATAATTTATTTTATTTAATTAATTATATATAAATGTATAAGAAAATAAAATTTAATACTGACAGTGTTTGTTTTAATTTAAGTGGCGTTTGTTTCTCCATTTTTTAATTATACATGTGTATATATATAAAAGCAAATACATGTACGTCATCCTATATCTTCATATTCATAGACTGTATTACGTATGAATATTTCTATATGTACTTGTACATTGATTTTGGTTTTTTTTTACTCCGAAAAGAAGGAGGTATAATCATACATGTAAATATATATGCAGATATTTAATGGGAGAAGGGCTTGGCTCTGTCTCATTCGAGGAGTTAAATCAATTAGAGAGTCGCCTACAAAGAGGAATAAATCAAGTACGAGCCAAAAAGGTATTGCTTTTGATAAATCACCGTAACATTACATTTCCGATGTGTTCAATTTTAAATTAAAATTTTAATTATTATTTATAATATAATTATTTTTATTGTAAAATTGTGTGACATGAAGCACGAACTGATGCTCGATGAAATAAGAGCCCTTCAGAGTAAGGTATGAAACTCAACTTGGTACCTCTATTCCAGTTAATGATATATGTGCGAGAATGGAAGTGTAAACCCGTAAAATTAATTTGAAGTATTTAAATTTATTTTTTAAAAACATTAATTCTGATTTTTTATTTAAAATTTATGATATATAATATAAATTTATTATTAGTTTTGGTTTTGAAAAAATATTTGGTAAAATAAGTAACGTTCATACTTTCATATATATATATATATTTTAAATAATAATATCCAAAGTAGAAATATATTTTATATTTATTATAATTAAGTGAAATACATTAAAAAAATCAATTTTATTTTTAAAGTTAGGGTTTTTTGTTTTTTAATCTAAAAATAAAATACATATCAATTTTTTTTTGTGGTACGTTTTATGTGAATCTTTATTAAATTCAAAAAACTAGATTTTTAATTCATATAGTTTGATCTAAGTTTATAATATACATGATGGCAATGATATCACACAAGGCTCGATTTTTCCTATCCATGTAAGAAGCTTACTTTTGATCTCTTTTAGCTGAAACATAATTCTCTCCCCTCATCCCTTTCAAGAAGAACGTGTTCTTGGGTCTCATCCCTTTCCTCATTAATTTTTCCTACCATGGTCTTAATGCGCCAATACAATTCAACATTTTTTCAATAGTTTGTGTCTCTAGCCCTAGAATTTCCCACATCTCGAGCCCAATTTCTAATATCAACATCTACTTCCCCATCGTCCTTTCTCCTTCAACAATGGAGATCTACTCCCTAATTTATGTAGGATTTTGTTCCCAATACTCATTAACTACCTCCTAGGAAACATTATACACTCTTGAGGCATAGTGTTCTCCTCTTCCTCTCTACCCCCTACAATCACCTTGACCTCTTGGCATGATAGAATAGAGCCCCCTAGAAATCAACTTGCCTACAAAAAATTGCTAACACAGGCCAAGAGGAACAAGAGTGATAGGTTGAGGGCTATTAGAGAAGGTAACAGAGGGCTAAAACAAAGTAATGAAAATATAGAGGGGAAAAGCAGTTGGAAGAATAAGACATGAGATATAAGACTTGTGCACACAATATAACACATAGATATATAAACCATACTAAGAGACAAAGAGGTTTCGAGGACTCACATAGATATTTGGAGCGAAGACTAGGGAACTCAAAATGTCAAGGATAGATGAGGCAAGAAAGGTAGAGACTTACAAGGCTCGAGTGCCGTAGAGGTACCATTTCACTGTTAGTTTGAGCATTTGATCGATCTAACTCCTGGAGCACCTCTACCTAACGGGCCAATATATCACCACTCCATTCTAGTAAATGAAGAAATCAAGTGGCAAATCCAGGAGTTGCTGCTAAAAGGGAACATCTGACCAAGTTCCTCACCTTTTGGGATCCCATTTGTAATTGTAAATAAGAAATATGGAACCTGGAGACTCTGCATTGATTATCAGGCACTAAACAAAATGACTATCAAGAATAGGTATTGAATCCCACAGATTGATGACCTTCTTGACTAGTTCAAGGGGGCTAAGTGTTTCATCAATATTAATTTGAAGTACAGATCTCACTAGGTGCCTATAAAACCCATAGATGTATGAAAGATTGCCTTCAAATCCAAGGAGGCCTTTTCAAGTGGTTGGTCATGCCTTTCGGGTTTAAAAATTCCCTTGCAACTTTTATGAGGCTGATGGATGACATCTTCTATCCCTTCACCAATTTGTTCATGGTTGTATATCTGGATGAAAACCTCATCTTTAGAATGTGTTGGGAAGAGCACCTATAATGCATTTGGTAGGTCCTTCAAACCCAACAGTAGAAAAAACTATGTGCCAACTTGGATAAATGGAAATTTTGAATAATCTAGTTCCAATATCCAGGCTACATAATTGATGAGAAATGCATGCATGTGGGTCTAGCTAAGATCCAAGTCCATCGGGATTGGCCAGCCCTGACCACTCTAATAGAGCTTCACAACTTTTTGGGCCTTTTATCAAAGGTTCTTGTTGGGATTCTCTCATATCACTTGGCCTCTAATTCAGGTTACCAAGGGTGGAGTGAAAGAAAAAAATTTCTGGTTTGAGTCCCAATAGAAGGTGTTAGTTGAGATAAAACACCATCTCTACTCTGCACTTGTACTCACATTGCCAGACCCACAACAACCATTTGAAATTGAGATAGATGCCTCTTACTATGTGATTGGTGGAGCTATCACCCAATAGGGACATCTAGTGGCCTATCATAGTGAGACACTTGTCAATACAATTCATAAATACCCCACCTATGATAAATATATGTATTCATTCATGCAGACATGCCGACAATAGAAACTTTACTTTTTGGAGAAGGAGACTGTCATCCACACAAATCACTGACCTCTTCAGTTTATCTATGCAAGGGAAGTTGCAAAACGATCAACATCAAAAGTGGTCTACATATCTGCGACAATTACATTGCAAATTACATTGCAAATTGCCTTAGTCGGCCTGCAATTGTAGCACTGACTATTGTTCTCAACGCTTGTGGCCACATGACCTCTATATGGCCACAATTGTACCAAAATGATCTAGATCTCTCCACCATATACTAGACGCTAGAGGATGGAAATCATATCCAGATTTCCACCTCTAGGACGCATTATTATGCTACTTGGGCCACCTTTGTGTTCCTTCAAGCGAGAGTGCCAAGCTGATTCAGGAGGAACACTATAGTTGGGTTGCAGGACACTTTGGTGTGGAGAAAACTATGGTCATACTATAGAAGAATTTTTATTGGTCTACCTACTCCCGACAAGCCCTGGGAATCCATCTCCATGGACTATCTATTAGGCCTCCCTTCTACCAAGCATAGTAATGAGTGTGTATTAGTGGCTGTGGACATATTTTCTGAGATGGCTATATTGGCATCTTGCAAGAAGAGTGTAATAGTAGAGGACACTACCCAACTCTTCTTTGAATGAGTATAAGTACATTCTAAAACCTGTACAACATTATATCAGATCAGGATAACAAGTTCATGAGCACATTCTGGTTGTGCCTATGGACATTATTGGACACTAATCTCATCAAATCAACTGCATTCCATCCCTATACTAATGGCCAAAGAGAGATTGTCAACAGGATAATAGTGCACATAATATGCATGTACAACTCCAAGCATCCATGAACCTAGGATGAGATCCTTCCTTATGTGTAGAAGAGCTATAACAAAACTTTGCATATCTCGATTGGCTACAGTTCATTTCAAGTGGGTCTCGGCTTTCAACCATCATGTTCTATTGATGTTGCCAAGCCTTAGGAAAACACACAGACAAAGTCCACACATTTACAATCTCAAACTGATAAAGCAACCTGATTTATTGAATGCATCCAACACATCCATTAGTAGGTGCCCGATAGCTTAGATAAGTCTAATCCCAAGTACAAGCAACAACATGATCAACATTGGGTATCACACAAGTTTCAGGTGGGCCAAAAAGTTTGGTTGCATTTGTAGAAAGAATGCCTTCCCGGAGCCCATTAGAAGGTCATACCACTCCGATATGGGACTTACACCATCACCAATGTTGTGAGAGATAATTATTTTGAGCTTAACATTTTGCCATTCCTTGGCCCGCACCCAGTTCAATGTGGACCACCTTCATCCATACTTTCCACCATTACTGGACACATCAGACATTGTAGAAAAGGTCACTAACAAAGCTAAACCTAGAATTCATGGAACATGCCACAACTAATCAGATCATGGTCAAGAAGATCAAGAACACTCGCTAACTTAGAAGATCCAACTGTATTGGGCTGACAAAGTTGTCCAACTCCTGCGTGAAGGTAAGTGGCTCACCAGGTACCAAGTTCAGCGGAAGTTTCCCCATCTCATGGAGGCACTCATTGCAATGGGGACCATTGCTTCATAAGGGGGGAGGATTTATCTAGGTGGATATTGGTGGCTACCCACCGATTCCACTTAGACCCCCACCATTGTTTCTTTTAGTTTCCTTAATTGTAGCACACTTTGCTATTTTTGGTAGTTTCGGGTCGTGAACTTCCAGAGCCATTTTCGAGCCCTAAATGACTATTTTCTGGGAAACAGGAAAATCATAGTCATGTAAGAAGGGTTTTCAATCGAAAGTTTGATTCCTTGAATAGATGTTTCTAAAGAGGTATCGTACGCATCAAATATATATCGTATGCCAAAGTTATGACATCGGGAAGTTAATGTACCAATTTATTCCAATGGGGCCAACAAGATTTTGGCACTTCATCTCTTAGGGTTAGGTCTATCAATGTTTATGTTTTTTCATTACTTATAAATAATAAATTGGCCTTCAAGCCTCATTGTAACATAGTTCAAAAGGTATGTAGCCTCCACATTTCTTCTCAAAGATAAGTTACCATCACTTGAGCTAGTTTATTTCCATTCTGCATGTAAAGAGTTTTCAGTACTTAGTTATTATTAAATTAAAGTTTTATTTTAATTGTATCTATTTGTTTCTCTTTATATATGTATCTCATTTCATTCCTTCATAAATTTGGATCATTGGTGCATAAAACATTATAGCTAAGTAAACTAGCAAACTGCTAAAAACAAGAAAGTGATACTTGAAATTCAAAGGTATTAAATAATGAGAGGGAAATAAGTGATGACCTTTTTCTTATCCAATTTAGGAGAGAAAAACCACTCAACCTTATTAAAGCCTACAAGAGAAGCGTAAGGAAAAACCATAAAGACTTGAACAACATCCAAGTTCGAGACTCTATCTAAGATTCTTGTTGCTTTGCCACATGCATAAGTTGATATGTTGATAAAAGAGATTGAATAAAGAGGAAGGGGCCAAGTAGGGAGGCATAGTCCTTCCAATGGCCTTTCTTCTGCATGAGACTATCCATAAGCTTGAAAATATGCAAGTTTCTAAACCTTTTCCTACACTTATGACAAACCATGCCAGGATCCACAAAGTGTGAAAAAGTTCCTATCTAAGCACTGTAATTGGAAAAGATAGCCTTGAAATGTGAAACTCCTTTAATGACAACCTCCATATTTCAAAAGGGACTCATGATGAATTGAATGCAAGGTGACGAGCAAGAAAGCCATTTGATCAACCCTATAATCCACTTCATTGATCAACAAATGAGAATGTTTTGAATCTTATCCCCTATTTTGCTATCACATGAAGAATTTAAGGAAGTTAGCTAACCTTCGTCACTACCCGCTCATCATTTCTTGAGCAGTCTCCAACATATGGAGAATGGCTTGGGACACCCCATTAAAGGGAATTAAAGAAAAATATTGTGACATCGTCTTCTTTAAAATAAAATGAAATATATAATAAATTAATTCATGACACAAATTTAATCAATTTGCATAATAATAATAATAATAATAATTGATGAATTGAATGCAAGGTGACGAGCAAGAAAGCCATTTGATTAACCTTGTAATCCACTTCATTGATCAACAAATGAGAGTGTTTTGAATCTTATCCCCTATTTTGCTATCACATGAAGAATTTAAGGAAGTTAGCTAACCTTCGTCACTACCCGCTCACCATTTCCTGAGCAGTCTCCAACATATGGAGAATAGCTTGGGACACCCCATTAAAGGGAATTAAAGAAAAATTTGTGACATCGTCTTCTTTAAAATAAAATGAAATATATAATAAATTAATTCATGACACAAATTTAATCAATTTGCAAAATAATAATAATAATAATAATATTTTCATTTTAATTAAACAAGGGTATTCGGCAAACTTTTGGTTAGTTTTGTCCAAAATCTCGTGGAATAGGCATACTCCAAGTGCTATAGAGGTTAGCATTGAGTCCATTTATGCATTCGAAAATGCATTTTAAATAATGAAAATTTGTGATTTCATCAAGAATTGTATCACCAAGTTATGTTGAAAAGGTGGAAATTTTAGAATAGTTACACTACACCTATTACAAGAAAGTGATCAACACTAAACTAAAAAATCGAAAGTATATCTTTATTTTGAGAAACATTAAAAAGAAAAACAACATTTTTAAAATTTAAAATAAACTCTTAAAACTTTGTAATGAAATTGAATATTGAAATATTATTAAAATATAAAAGGTTGAAAGAATGTCATCTTTATGTCAAAGGATCTTAGCTCACGTGATTTGCTGAACAATTTGTTTCTCCAAGTGCATGACTTCAAGTCTTCAGAGACATGTTCCAATTGGATCCTTTGTGTCACTTATGAAATAGTTGTACCTAGTGTAATGGTGGTAGTTGATCTTTTAAAGCTACCGATTCTCCAAAAATTCTCATTTTGATTGAAAAGAAAAAAAATGTCATGTTTGTGGCATGAAGAAAGTTAGTCAAAGATACTTTCTTTTAAAATGTTCTATATACATCAATGTAAATTATGATTTCAAAATATTTATCCATTCATACTAACTTTCATAACCTTTTAACACATAAAAATATGATAATTTATGAATGCTTTTCTTAAAAAAAATTAAACACAAAACAAAATTCTAAAGCACGAAAAATAATCTTTTTATCATTTTTAAAATTTAATAAATCAAATTTAATCCTAATAAATGATAACAATCATTTACATTTATTTATTTTCTGTTTATGCAAGTCCTAAGATAAATGACACCACTAATCTATGGTTTCAGTGGCCACAAGCAAGGGGCATCTAAGCCATCAAAATCACTCGAAGATGGAATTTGGCCTAGGCCACACTAGCCCTTAGCATGTCATGATTTTCCCCATAAAATTTCAAACCAATAGCTTTTACACTACAAAGTGCCCTATAATAAACATTGTCGTCATCTACTGTATGTTGTTTGAACTCTAGGTCCCATTAGTGAAAACAAATATTTATAATATAAAAAATTAAAATTTACATATTTATAGTTTATCACATAGGTTTAATATGAAATAAAATTAAAAAATATGTAGATATAATTTGATAATTAATTTTCCTTATTTATTTGAACTTTTAATTTAAAAAAATAATATATATTTAAATCAAATTAATAAATTTTATGTTTTATATTTGATTTTATGTTGTCTATCTATTTTATTGATTAAACATGTTGTTTTTTAATAACAAGGAACATACGTTAAGGATGAACAACATGATGCTTCAAGAAAAGGTATGTAACATTATCCATTTAACATGAATATGTATTATATATTCATTTTAAAATGTCTTTATTTTTTAGTATAGTTATCTACATGCGTTCTTTGCAGTTGGAAGAATGTACAAATGGCAAGAGACTTTCCTCACTCCTAACACATGGATTTACAGCATTATTGCCTAGCCAACATGTTCCTTCTGTATATGATCTAAGTAATCAGTCACTTAGTTCAAATGTTGAGATGTAACATATAGTATGTTGTAGATGTGTTTCCTTGTGGCACATTATGACTTCAAAACATGGGTTCTACCAACTTTCTTGTTTGTATATTTAAGGAGAATGACGAGGTGTCCTATTTCTATATATCCATAAGACAATAAGTTATGAAAAACAATTTGCAATAACATATTTTGGTGGTTTTTTTTTTTTTTTAAATTGCTGTACGTCTCTATATAAAGTATGGTAAAATATTATAGTATTTAATAATTAATTTATATAAAGAATAATAACAATTAATTTATAACATTAGATTAGTGAATAATAACAACTAATTTATAGCATTAAATCAATTATTTTTATTTTATGTGGTTGTTATATAAAAATTGAATATAATTTATTCGATAAGATAATTTATCAATTGTATCATTAGCTATGAGACAATTTGTTATCAATTTTATTAATTATTTTTTTATATAATTCAAGTTTAAACTTTTTATCATAATAAAGTTGTTTTAATTATATAAAATTGTAAGGATATTTAGATATTTATGCTTTGGTTAAGTTCACTTTGGTTTAATATGTTTTTGGGTAGAGTAAGTTTCTTTGGAATGATTTTTTAACTAATTAATCTTATGATCATGATTATGTTACATACATAAAATAAATGTATGGTTTATCTTATACTTGACATTAATGAAAAATGGCTCACAATATGGATGATCCATAATCTTTATTTGAAAATCATAGAAGATTTTTTATTAATGATTAATTACTAGAATGTTAATTTAATATATATTTTTTTTTCTATTAGGGAAATTTCTCAATTGGTTTTGTTGGTTAAGGCTATAGAATGATTTTTTTTTATAATCTTAACTATTAAAATAATATTATACTAATTATTAATTTGTATATATAATCCATTTCATAAAAATAGTCCATTTATTTAAATTTACCTTATTTTTTTCAAATATAAAACTAATATATTTATACACAATACAAAAAAATAAATGAACTCATCTAAATAAATAAAATAATCGGTGATTAATTAATAATGATTTAAATATACAAAATATTTAACTCTCTTTTTATTCTTAAAATTTATTCTATAAAAATATTTCTTTATACAAAATTACCTAATCATAACTATTAACTAGTCATATTAGTTAATAATTATGATTCATATACAAAATTATTCATTTATATTAGTTAATAATTGTAATTCATATTTCAATATAACAAGATTCTTATATCTATATATGTCATCATACTAAAATATTGTTGTAAATATTTTTATACAAAATTACCTAATCATAACTATTAACTAGTCATATTAGTTAATAATTATGATTCATATACAAAATTATTCACTTATATTAGTTAATAATTGTAATTCATATTTCAATATAGCAAGATTCTTATATCTATATATGTCATCATACTAAAATATTGTTGTAGTACTTATGAAACATATTAGTTAGGACTACATTGTTTATATTATAAGGTTTTTTTGATAAAATTTAGGATATATTTGTGGGAAAGAAGAAAATTTTAAATTTAAATATAATTGGTTAAAATATATTAAAAAATAGAATTATATAAACAAATATTTTTGAAATAAAATTAAAAATAAGATTAATAAGAGACTGAGGGTGAGAATATTATTAAATTGATATGAGGAATTATTAAGGTTGTGATAACATATTTTAAAATAAAAAATAATAAAATATGAAGATGGATAATTAGCAAGAAATAAAAGAATTTTTGATTTTTTATGAATATATTTATACTTATATGTGTGTTTATTTTGGAATAAAATATTAAAACTTTGATTTACTTATTAAATAGGTTATAGTCACACATGAAAGGTTGAGATTTCTCAAAAATAGTCATGCTCTTTATTCCCTTTTTAATTAAAATAATTAACTAGAAAAATGTTATATGAATACCTGTGGCATAAAAGAAGTTATGGTTTTTTGAACGCCTCGTAATGATGCTACATGAGATTGCCCCATGATATTGTAACAAATCTCATTTATAGAGAAAGGATTTATATTGTTGAATGAAAGTGAATCTTCATGGGCAAGAAACTTGTTACATCTTTCTTAAATGTATATATAGTTAACTCATACATTAATTCTTTTTATAATAATAATAATAATAAAGTTATAGTTAATTAATTTTTATAAATTTTTTAATTTTGGTAATGGTAGATGTATAATAAGGTCTGTGTTTTGATGTACAGTGAGGTGTGTGTTTTGATGTCAATCAATGCTTAACACTATTTAATTTATATGACTGTGCTATTTTACTTGTGTTTTGGAAGATAAATTCTTAATAAACAACTAAGCTTATTTATATTAATAGAGACATTTTTTTATAATACTTCAAAATCAATATTTTCGAAATGTACTAATAGGTTTCAACATTGTAGGTAAAATTTTTAAAATATACAATTGAATTTTGAAAGAGTAAAATTAGATAAAGTGAAATTGGAAATTGAAAATAAAAAATTACATCATAAAAATTTAAAAATAAATATTAAATAATTTTTGAGATTAAAAATATATTATAAAAAACAATTTTAAAATAACCAATAAGATTTAAAATTATAGTAGTATTTTTATGAGTAAATATTTTCGGAGGGAAAACAAAAAAAATATTATTTGACTATTGTATTTTCATTCAAATTTTAAGTGTAATTATTTGTTAGATGCATAATCAAATTTTACATCTAATGAGTATGCATTCTGCATATTTTCAGTAGACTCACACTGAAAAAATAAAAATATATAGGCATGTTATCTCTAGCAAGCCCACACCAAAAAATTGAAAATACATGTAAAAAACATGTTTCTTAACACACATTTTTCAGGTATTTTCAGTTTTTTTGGGTGTAGTGTAATGTTATAAAACATATGTAAAATAAATATTTGTTAATCGTGAAATTTAATTTTACATCAAGTAATAAATTATACTTATGATTTAAGTATACATATTAAAAAATAAACCAAAAATACAACAAAAACCAATGATATTTTTTCATTTATCTTTAAAAATTCATCTCTTATTTTATTTTATGTTAAAACTAAAATGATAAATATATCTCAAGGCAAATAATTCTATGCACAAGCCCTAAATGAATATTAGGTGTCTTAAGTATTGATTGTGGCATTCTAACAATAAGAACTTATTTTGAATCTTTGAGGAAGAGAGCAGACTGAGCTAGGGTTTATGCAAAACAGCGCGTGATACAGGGCTGGAAAATCACAGTTTCAGACTGGCAGCATTGTTTCAAAAGGGGCAATTGCTGTCGGACTGGATGGGAGCAGAGGGGTCCAGTGGGACCCCAACCTTTAAGCAGGTTATCCTGCAGAAACAACTACAGAAAATGAAAGAAGGAGTCAGAATAGAGGGAATGAACAGCAAGTTGCAGAATAGCAGAAGAAACAAGGAAAAGACACCAATAATGTCTGACAAGACAGAAAACACCTCAGAAGTCAGAACTGAAGAGAAACAGAACCAAAAAGATACAAGAGACAAAACGGCCGCAAAGATCCCACCCTCAGAAAATGAGGAGGAACGACCAAGAGAGGACAAAGAGCCAAATAACAACAGCGAGGCTCAGCCGGAGAAGGAAGGGGAATCCAGTGCGCGTCCCAACAGGACCCCCATGACCAGTAATGCCTGCAAGCCCAAGAAAAAAGACAACCTGCGGGTGACAATTATTGACCCTGAAATCCAGGCCTATAGGGAGCACATGGCTGAACATGCCATCATCTGTAAGTTTATGGGAATCTGGCCGTCTGAAAGGACTCTGTGCCAATGGATAAGACAGCAGTGGAAGCCAAAAGGAGATGTGCAGTTGCACCTAGGAGCTAAAGGATTTTTCACAGTAGTCTTTACAAGTCTAGAAGACAAAGACAGAGTTTTCGAAGGTGGCCCTTACTTTCTAGCAGCAGCAGGCTTATACATGAGACCTTGGAAGCCAAACTTTGTCCCAGAAAAGGAATCTTTCACTCAGGTGCCGGTTTGGATCAGACTCTTCTCTCTCCCAATAGACTATTGGGGATTGAATGCCTTAAAGCAAATAGGTGATAAGCTGGGAACCTTTGTTAAAGCATCGGAGGCAACCATGCAGAAAAGATATACCTCCTACGCTAGAATATGTGTAGAACTGGATGTATCTGGCGCACTACATGAAGGGTTATGGCTCGAATACAGGGATGAGGAATACTTTCAGGCTTTAGACTATGAGCAGATACCTTTCAGATGCAGGAAATGCCACGAGCATGGGCATCTGATAAGGGATTGTCCACTGAACAAAAAGGAGGCGGCAGACGAGAAAATACAAAACCACACAGACAAGAACAACTTCATAAAACCAAAGAACAGGCAGCGTGCCAACAGAAGAAGGATTAATAAAGGTAGCACAGAAAGAAATCACTTCAGTAACCCCTTTGAGATCCTAGATCTGGAGACTGACTCGGAGGAAAAGCAAAACACACCTCATGTGGTGGCAGGGCAAGAAGAACAGGAGGAACCGATAAGGAAAGGAACTACGGAAGGAGAATCAAACGGTGAAATCCATATGCAGGATAGAACAACAGAAACGGAAGAAGAAACAGAGATGTTAACAAGTGAAGCGGGAAGTGAAGACCTAGACCGGGAGCTGGAAGAAACCCTAGCCATGGAAGGAATGGACCTCACGGCGATTGTAGAAAGCTGGAAAGCCAAAGGGATTGAGGCAGTACCGGAGGAAGAAATCAGGAAGGTCAATGACCTCTTCATTGCACGACAGAATGCAGAAATAGAGAAACAGAAAAAGAAGTTAGGCATCTTCAAAGGAAACAGCCCAAACTATAAAGCAATCCTGGGAAGAGCCTCTGCTTCGAGGCACAAACGCCGTAGAGGTCGCAAGACAAGCAGAGAACATCTGCAGGAGCTTGGGGAGATTCTGTACAACGCAGGTATGATCAGACAGCTAAGTGATTACCCGTCCTTCCAAAAACCTGTTTAAACATGAAGATTGTATCATGGAACGCAAGGGGGATCAATAGCCAGGCTAAACAGAGGATTCTAAAGAGGCAGATGCAGAAGTACAACCCGAACATTATGTTTCTTCAAGAAACCAAATGTAATAAAGTTATCATAGATCGCCTACGAGTTAAGCTAGGAAGATTCATGGAGGTCCTAGAGATAGAAAGCCAAGGGCGAGAAGGAGGCTTAGCTACGTTCTGGGACACAAGGAAGTACCAGGTTCTAACAGCTAAAGCAAGCAAAAATTACCTAGCTCTGGAACTGCAACCCACAGGTAATTCTACATCTTTTTTATGCATCAATGTCTATAGTCCCCAGAAGTCAGAAGACAAGATTAATTTCCTAGCGTCCTTATCCAATTTTATAGACAGACACCCTGATGCTAAATATATATTGGGGGGAGATTTCAACATGATAACCTCCCTCCTGGAGAAAAAGGGAGGCCTCAGAAAACTAAACAGGGACGCGGAGGTTTTCATAAATTTCATAGATAGTGCAAGAATGATAGATGTTTACCCTAAGAGTGGGAAATTTACTTGGAACAACAGAAGGGGGGGTGAAAGGCTAATATCATCCAGACTAGATCGTTTCTTAGTCTCGGAAAGCATAATTTTAGATGGAATGGTAGTGGAGTTGAACATCCTCCCTAGTGGTGGTTCGGACCACTGGCCGATCTCACTTGCTGTGGAGCTTCAGGGCACCCCCAGGAACAAACCCTTTAGGTTCGAAAAATTCTGGATAGAACACCCCAACTTCCTTTCAATGGTGGAAAAATGGTGGTCAGAACCATTAGATATTGAAGGCTCCAAAATGTTCAATCTTCAAAAGAAATTAAAAAACATCAAAATGAGGTTAAAGGACTGGAACAGAAAAGTTTTCGGAAATATCTTTCAGGAAAAAATTATCATCGAAAACAAGCTGGAACAAATTCACAAAGACGGTGCGGCAGGATGCAGAAGAGAAGAAACCTATGAACTAGAAAAAGAGCTCACTCAACAATGGCACAATAGATGCAAGCAGGAAGAATCGCTATGGAAGCAGAAATCAAGAATCCTTTGGCTGAAGGAAGGGGAGCAAAATACTAAGTTCTTCCATAGATCAGCCATGGACTACAGAAGTGCCAACAAAATCCTAGAACTAAAAAACAGTGAGGGAGAAATCCTTAGAAATCATAACGAGATATCAGTAGCCCTTTCGGATCACTTTAGAAGCATAGCGCAAGAACCAGGAACAAACAGAGAGGAGGCCATCAAAGAAGTTACCAATAATATACCTAAATCCATCACAGAGGATCAGAACTGGGCCCTAAGAAGAACAATCACTATGGAAGAGGTCGAGGAGGCAGTGAGAAGTATGCCAAGCGACAAAGCTCCTGGACCGGATGGATTCACCATCAATTTCTACAAAGCATGCTGGGACATTGTAAAGCAAGACATATGGGAGATAGTGGAAGACTCAAGAAGATCCAAAACGATCCTAAAATCTCTAAACTCAACTTTCATTGCTCTTATACCCAAAGTGGAGGAAGCTAACACACCAGAAAAATTCAGACCCATTGCCCTTTGCAATGTCATCTACAAGATCATTTCTAAGGTCATAGCCAACAGATTGAAGGCGATTCTCCCTGGCATTATTTCGCCAGAACAGTCTGGCTACGTGGAAGGAAGACAAATTCTAGACAATATTTTGATGGCACAAGAGATGATTCACTCTCTTCATTCGCGGAAAGAAGCCGGAATGCTCATGCAGTTAGATCTTTCCAAAGCTTATGATAAGGTAAGCTGGTCGTATCTGGAAGCAGTTTTAGAAGCTTTTGGTTTCAGTAAACAGTGGATCAAATGGGTTTTAGCCCTTATAAGATCACCTAGATATTCTATCCTTGTGAATGGCGCCCCCTCCACTCCCTTCAGCCCCACCAGAGGTATCAGGCAGGGTGATCCCCTTTCCCCCTTCTTGTTTGTCATTCTAATGGAGGGCCTAGGCAGGTTGATAACCAAGAGAAAAGCAGAGGGTCACATCAGAGGGCTGCAACCCATCAGATCCATTCCGGCCACAACTCATCAACAGTTTGTGGATGATACCATGTTACATGGTACTCCGTCAGTTAAAGAAGCTTTAGCTTACAAGGACATTCTTAATCTGTTTAGCAAAGCCTCGGGAATGGAGATCAATTTCTCCAAGTCTACTATTTTCTTCTTCAATACACACCGAGCTATCCAATCTCATCTGTCTCGACTTCTAGGGTTCAAAATTGGCACCTTACCTTCAAGATATCTTGGTGCCCCTTTAACTCTAAAACCTTGGCAAAAGGTTCACTGGGAGAAAGTCTTAGCAAATATGGAAAGAAAGTGTAAACACTGGACTAACAGAGCTTTGAATTTTGCAGGTAGATTAATACTAACAAAAGCGGTATTGCAGGCTATCCCTCAGTATTTGCTATCCATTCTTCCTGCTCCCAAAGGAATCTTAAATCAAATGAGAATCATCCAGCGATCTTTTTTATGGAGCGGTAACAGTGAAAAGAAAAAGTGGTCTTTAGTAGCTTGGCAGAAACTGTGTAAACCTAAGGACAGAGGGGGACTAAATTTGGTTGATCCTTCAGTAGTTAATAGAATTTGCGGGGGCAAAATTTGGTGGAAGTGGGTATCAGAAACAAGCCTCCCTTGGGCCACTCATTGGAAGGAAAAGTATATGCCGAACAGCACTACTCAAGAACTCATAAGAATGCAGGAAGCTCCTAACGGTTCGCCAATATGGAACCATGCCAGAGACAATAGAAGTATTGTTCAGGACTATAGCTTCTGGGAGATACGAAATGGAAATCAGGCATTCTTCTGGGAGGATGCCTGGCAACAGGCCCCGAAACTGGACACCCCTCAACTGCTTCCCGTGAAGATTAGCAATCAAAATGAGGGCAAACTCAAAGTCAACCAATACTGGAACCCAACCAGTGAAGACCCGGTTTGGAGGGAATGGACAGTTTTCAACTCAACCCACAACGAGGATATGCGGGAAAGCATTCAAGATTTAAATCAACAGATCCTCAAAAGAAAAATCCGAATTGCTGTTGAAAATGATAAGCTCAGATGGGGACCGAAAGGCAACGGGGACTTCACTTTGAAGGAAGCCAGGAGCATCATAGAGAGGGAAGAGCAGCCTAATCTAATGCCCTGGACGGAAAAAGTATGGGACAATCTTCAATGGCCAAAAGTTAGAACGTTCTTATGGCTTCTCATGCAGAAGAAAACTCTGACATGGGAAAACTTAATGAAAAAGGGGTTCAGGGGACCTTCCAGATGTCCTATGTGCAGGGAGGAAGCAGAAACAATGAATCATCTTTTTAATTCCTGTGAATGGGCTTCCCGGCTGTGGCAATGGATGGAAGAAGTACTTGGGGCTTCGGATCGGAACAGAGATTCCATTCAGGATACTATCATCAACTGGAGGAGAAATTTTTCTAAAATTCGAAGAGTTGAAAGTATATGGAAGTGCGCCCCAGGCTTTATTCTATGGACAATATGGAAAGAGCGCAATCGTAGAATCTTTCAGGAGGAAGTCAGAAACATAGAATATGCAAAAGAGTCTATCACTATTAACATTAAACAGCTCATACAAACAAAATGCAAAATAGAATTGAATGAACAACCTTCGGATCAGGACTTACGAATATTGAAAAGCTTTCAACTGGACGCTTCCAGCAATCAACCATCCGGGGGAAACAGGACTCAACCTTTATCGCAATACCTTAGTTGGCAGTGCCCGCCAGAAGGAGGCCTCAAATTGAATTTTGATGGGGCTTCGAGGGGCAATCCAGGCATAGCAGGGATTGGAGGTGTTATTCGAAATCAGGATGGGGACATAGTTCATGTCTATTGCAGAGCTCTCGGCGAAAGCACTAACAATGAAGCAGAGTTTGCGGCGCTTGAGCAAGGCTTGAAAATTCTTAGAACCACCCGACATGGGAGTGTCATTGTTGAGGGGGATTCCTCTTTGGCTATCACAGCGGCTAAACGCTTACAAGCAGGAACGAGAGCCAGTAAAGCCACCAAACATTGGAGGCTAGCTAAGGCTACTGAAAGCATAGCGGAGCTGATAGCGGAAATGAGAGGTATGGTGTTTCAGACAGTCAGAAGAAAGGCAAACGGGGTGGCAGATTTCTTGGCAAACCATGGTATTGACAACCCGAACGAGATTTTAGACAGCTGTTGGCAGGAGGTTAATTGCCCCAACATCAAAGTGACATGTGCACAATTGGCGGAAAAGGATTTAACCCAAGCCGATCACACCTAACCGGTGAAGGTCTCGGTTCAAATTACCGGGTTGTTGAAGACACCGGTAAAAGAAGCAATAATTACCAAGGTAATGGAATGATAGGACGTCACCGAAGGTGGAATTCATGGCGGCGGCAGGCCTGCCAGACGAAAGATCATAACAGATCGAGCTATAGGTTTTGTAGCGTCAGCAGCATCAAAAATAAGACACATGGAAAGGTTCCGTATAGGGTAGCATCAATAACATTTATGGTGACATCAAAAGAGGCGGGTTGGCTCAAGATTTTGCACAGGACGGCCAGACATGCAGGCAAACAGGTTTTTTCAAACACCAATATTCACCACAGCAACAGATCAAACGTACAGGACACTTGGCATATTTTTACTTGGATTATGAGCAGCCACCTTCGAGCCAATTCGATTGGTGACGGCCTGGCGTGTGCGAGCCTCACACAAATTTATTTCATCAGTACTCCCACTACCAGCGGGATTAAGTCCTTCCACAGGAGAATTCACCAGGGAAAACACTATAAATCCGAGGGCAGACACTCTGTTTTGTCCATATTCCCTCATTATAGTGTCGAGCACGCATCTTGTAGCGGCAACTGCATTAGCTGGGAGAGGTATAGAGAGTCTGTTATGGATCCGGGAAGTTGCCGGTGTGCTGCTGCCAATCAGGACCTTCAAGAGGCGAAGAGAAGCTATGAAACCCGCACGGCTGCTAAGAACAAACGAAAAATGGCTGATCTGGAAGCCAAGGTGAAGCTGCAGGAACAGGGGCGCACGGAGGAGGCGATTGCAGAGGAGGTGGATTGGATGAAGGATCCGGGCACCCCCTCGAA
Source organism: Pinus tabuliformis (assembly GCA_031772625.1). Taxonomy (NCBI): domain Eukaryota; kingdom Viridiplantae; phylum Streptophyta; class Pinopsida; order Pinales; family Pinaceae; genus Pinus; species Pinus tabuliformis. The sequence goes on from CM062811.1 coordinate 328,654,272, forward strand.
GAGGGCAACTCAGTTTATCAGAACTAAAGCAGAGAGCTGGCGAACCAAGACTCTCATCGCCAAAGCTCTGGAATCGCTTGAGAAAGAAAAGCAGCATATCGTGAATGAGGTGAACCTCACGGAGGCTCAAATGGCAAAAATAATCGACTACAACAAAGCTCTGGACAGCCGAATTACTACTGTGCATGAGGCTGTTCAAACAGTCAATAGGAAGCTGACTCTGCTCATCAGGATCCTGAGGGATACTGTAAACACAGCTCAAGTAACTCCGCAGCAGGCCACCGCCGAGGCGCAGGAGCATGAACCAATCGAAGCACTGCAGGCAAGGGTGGACAAATGTGTTCGGGAGATGGGTCTGGATACCATCAGTCATATGGGAAAGTTTATCTAGGGTAGTCTCTTTTGCTGCTGCCTTCGTCGTTTGCTATGTTTCGTTCTCACTCTCTCTGTGTTAATGTAATGGACTGTAATGTTTCGGCAGTCTCGGTTATAGTTACAAGTTTAGCTCGGGCCACCCTGCGCGGTGTGCATTTTGAACTTTCTTTTTGAATCCTCTGAGCAGGTGTCTAGTGATGATATACTGTAATCCCTGCTTCTTATCTGCTTCGGCGGATTTTTTTGTACTATATTTTGTTATATAATTTAAACTTCTGACTTACACAAAAAAAGAATATTAGGTATCTTAAAATATAGTCAAATTTTTAACAGATATAATTCAATAGAAAGAATTTATCATTGATATCATTGGCTTTAACATACTAGGACTACAGTCATGAGTCGTGAAAATGCTTTATGATGAATATTCAAGATATGCTTTATGAAAAATATTCAAGATATGTGTTACAATTGCTAGCTGAATATAACATGTTTTAAACGTGATCATCTTTTTTTTAATGAAAATTTAACAAGGCTTATTCTATATTTCTTTTTTCTTGTTTTTAGTAAAGTTTGTTATAGATATAAAATTTAAGATATCTAAAAGGATATAGAATGCGTTAAAAACTTTTAAATTTTCAAAGATCAGATTAACCCGAAGCGAAGACGCCATGTCTTAAAGTCTTATGAGCTAGAGTTATGTGTGTGAATATGTAAAATCTAGTTTTATGTGATTATATTTGTACTTATTATTATTAGTATGGTTAGGTAAAATTAGTTTTTATGAAAATAGTTTCTTTTTAATATCTAGAAGGTGGTTCGAGTTAGTTGAATTTAATGAATATTTTTGAACTAACTGCTTTTTAAATGGGTATGCGATTGAGATAATTTTCTCATTAAATATTTGTATAATTAATATAATTTAATTATTTTGAAACAAGCTATGTTGTAATTGTGTACTATTATATTAAATCAATATAAAGTGTGCTTAAAATAATTTATTTTTATTATATTATTACTTTTATTATGGAGTCTATTTTAAATTTCAAAATTTCTTTCATATTTTAATTTATATAAATACTAAATATATAATTTTTTGAAAAATAAAAACATTAATTTTAATAACACAATGAAATTTTGAAATATATAATCTAACTATAATATTAAACTTTTCTATATTAAACTTTTCTAGTAACCATAAACAAAATCTTATGGATTCAAATATAAAAAATATAAAATCTTTTAATAATAAGAAAAATCGACTCTCACTACATATTTTGGCATGCACTGGCAACTATAACTTCATTTAATCTAAAAATGATATTTTTTATTCACAAATATTTTTAAAATTCAATTAAATTTTATTCATATTTTTTTGTTTTCAGTTAGTATCATCAATATTATTCAATAATAATGGTTATGTCCTTATTCACGAAAATCTCGGCTCTGCAAGGCGACTAGGGTTCCTCTGAAACCCGTGACGGCGCTTCCAGACAGAGGAGCCTCCTGCAAACCCTGACCTATTCCAGGCACTGAGACCACATCGCATCAGCTCTGCGCCAGCCAGGCGCTATGGAAACACCGGGGGGGGGGGGGGGCGACAAGGCCCTCCCCAATGCAGCAGGAGAAGGACTCTGACCTCTTCTTCGGATCGATTAGCAGAGAAATATTGAACAATGAAAGCTCAACAAGGCAAGAGAACAGCAAGCCGGAAGATCCGCAAGGTCAGGACAATGGACCTCAGGACAAAGGGAAAAACGACAAAAAGGAGACGCCAAAAGTCACCTCAGCCACCTGCAAACCTGTAGCTGCAGAAAGGCCCAGAATCGAACTACAAGGTCACCTGGTAAATGCTAGAATAGAGTTTATGAAAGAGCATGCAATCATAGGGAAATTCATAGGCTTATGGCCAACGGAAAAAGCTCTCTCTGGTTGGATAGCTGCCAAATGGAAACCAAAGGGAGATGTCCAGCTTCAACTAGGACCGAAAGGCTTCTTTACAGTCATCTTCTACTGCGTGGAAGACAAACTCAGGGTGTTAGGTACAGGCCCACATTTCTTCAATGCTGCAGGGCTGTACATGCGAGACTGGAAACCCAGATTTAATCCAGATAAAGAAGACCTAACCTGGGCACCAGTATGGATCCGACTATATGGACTCCCTGATGAATATTGGGACGAAGATTCACTCAGAAGAATTGGAAATGGTGTGGGAGAATACATCAGGACGGCCGAAGAAACCAAATCCCGCAGATTCATTTCATATGCTCGCATATGTGTCTTCATAAGGTTGAATGAAGCGCTACCAGAATCGATAACACTCTCCCACTGGGATGAAGAATGGACCCAGCCCTTGGATTATGAGCATGTGCCCTTCCGATGTAGACGATGCCATGCTCTGGGGCACTTATTCAGGGACTGTCCTCTAAATGTCCCAGATCTGTCTCAGAACTCCTCCGCCAAGCCCAATCAAGATGGGTTCACCAAAGTAACAAGCAGAAGGCGCTCGCACCGGAAAAACGCCAGCGGGCAAAAGTCTCAGCAGAATAATCACAAAGATCAAGCATCCAAAAATAGTTTTGAGATCCTCAATAGCATTCCGGAAGAACGACCCATGGAAAATCCCAGCAAAGCCGATCTCCCATCCTCCTCAAGCCGCCCCCCCCCCTCCAGCCCCCCCCCCCCCAACTCGAAAACCCCTTTCATAATACCAACCATTTTATCCAGGAATCAGGAGGATCCGATGAATAACCCCAAGAATATGGAGATAGACGGGAAACAGAAGCCCGCCCAGACTTCAGAGCCTACACAGGAAGACACCAGTGTCATAGAAATAATGGAGGAAGAAGCTGAAAATGTGGACCTTCACGGACTGGACATTAATGAACTAGAGTTGGCATGTAGGAAAAAGGCGTTTGAATCCATCGCTGAAACTGACCTAGAAAAGTTGGAGATGGTCATCTCCAAAGTCTACCAACAACATCAGTTAGGGATTCAAGCGGGAAGCACCTGGGATGGTAGACTGCGTCCAAAAGATTTCAAAAAAAGAGGAAGGAAAACAGTTCTTCAAAGAACAATAGAGCTTGGAGAAGTCCTAGTGGATTCAGGCCACTATGCGAAGCTTACGAAATACTTCAGCCCCTCTCAACCCAGTTATCAATGAAGCTCATCTCTTGGAATCTTAGAGGCCTCAACGGCCCTGCAAAATATAGAATGCTCAAAAACATGATAAAGATGGAGAAACCGCACATTTGCTTCTTTCAAGAAACCAAATGCAATAGCGCTACTCTAGGTCGAATACTCTCCAAGGCCTGGCCGGGCTGCCAATCAGTGGCTGTGGATGCGACTGGAGCTTCGGGAGGACTCGCCATAGCCTGGAACACTCAAGCCATAACTCTCACTGATTTCCATGCAGCCCACCATCTCATTCAAGCGGCCTTTCACATTATAGGCACAAAGGTTCATGGGAACTTATCTAATGTTTACTTCCCACAGGATGGAGGCAGTAAAAAAATACTCCTTGACACCATCGAGGCCCTCAGCATTAACAGACAACATCCTCTCTGGATTGTGGCGGGGGATTTTAATATGATCACCAAACTAGAGGACAAAACAGGGGGTAGAACCAGATTGGAACCTGAGGTGGAACACTTCAAGGATTTCATCCTAAATGCCTCCCTTATTGATATGCCCTTTTGTAATGGAATCTACACTTGGAGCAATCACAGAAAAGGGAAGCATCAGATAGCCTCCAAGCTGGACCGATTTCTGATATCGGACAACGCAGTGCACATCGGGGGCGATTTCAATGCGGAGATTCTGGCCCACTCTGGATCGGATCACTGGCCAATAGCCCTGCAATGGCAAAGACCAGGGAGCAGCACCAGGAAGCCATTTCGATTTGAAAAATTCTGGTTAACCCACCCGGCATTCAAGGACTTCGTCAAATCTATTTGGGCCTCCTTTGTCCCTCCAGAAGGCACCAAAATGTTCAAACTCCAACAGAAATTAAGGCACCTGAAAAGCCACCTCAAACACTGGAATAAGGAGATCTTTGGGAACATCTTCGAAGCCCAATAGCAACTCAATCAGGAGCTCAAGCTACTCCACCAGACAGTCATCAATTCAGGGCATACAGAGGCTACCCTAGAAAAAGAAAAGCACATCAACAATCAACTTGAAGAAAGGAGAAAGCAAGAAGAAATTTATTGGAGACAGAAATCAAGGGTTAGATGGCTTAAAGAAGGAGAGCGTAACACCAAATTCTTCCACAATACAACAATGCAACGAAGAATGCACAACAAGATCTCATTCATCCAGAACCAGGAGGGAGGTAAAGAGGAGGAGCATGAGAAAATAGAAGAAACCCTCCTCAATCACTTCAAACAAGTCCACCAAGAACAATCAGGGGATCGGAAGGCAGCTATCGAGAAAATCACAAACAACATTCCCAGGATAATAACGGAGGAGCAAAACGATCTGCTCATGAGCCCGATTCTCAGCCAAGAGGTGGATGAAGCAATGGCGCAGCTTAAAGAAGGTAAGGCTCCTGGCCCTGATGGCTTTACCACTGATTTTTTTCATGCTTTCTGGGATATGATTAAGGTAGAGGTTTGGCAAATTGTAGAAGAATCTCGAGCCCTTCGATGGATGCTGCCCTCTCTAAACTCTACCTTCATCACTCTCATTCCCAAGGAAGAGAACTCCACTACCCTTGACAAATTCAGGCCCATAGCTCTATGCAATGTTCTCTATAAAGTCATTACCAAAGTCATCGCCAACAGACTCAAGCCCCTTCTCCCTCAGATCATCTCACCTGAGCAATCAGGCTATGTGGAAGGCAGACAAATAATGGATGGTATAATACTCTCCCATGAGATCATTCACTCGCTCAAGCTCTCCAAAAAAGCGGGCATGTTACTCAAGCTTGACTTATCCAAGGCATTTGACAAACTCAGCTGGGCCTATATTCAGAACATGCTGAGAGCCTTTGGCTTCTGTGCCACTTGGGTAAGATGGATAATGAGCCTCATCTCCTCCTCCCACTTCTCCATTCTTGTCAATGGGCTGCCCTCTAACCCCTTCAAACCCTCCAGGGGCATCAGGCAAGGGGATCCTCTATCCCCCTTCTTATTTGTGATAATGGCGGAGGGCCTAGGTCGGCACATCAAGCAAGCTAGGCAAGCCAACCATATTAGGGGAATCTCAATCCACAACTCCCCTGCCTCCTCCCACCAGCAGTTTGTGGACGACACCATGCTGTATGGCCATCCCTCTGCTCAGGAAGCCTCATGTCTGAAATCTCTGCTCAACGACTTCTCAAAAGCTTCAGGAACCCAAATCAATAACACCAAATCCCAAATTTTCTTCTTCCACACCCCTCCCTCTGTCAAACGTGCTGTCTCTCGCATTCTGGGTTTTCAAACTGCCTCTCTCCCCTCCACTTACCTGGGAGTGCCTCTCACTGCCTCTGCCATAAAGCAACCAACTTGGAGGCGTCTTATTGAGAAAATGGAATTTAAACTGAACCTTTGGACGCACCGCTCCCTCAATTTAGCAAGTAGAGAGGTGCTCCTTAAAGCCATCCTTCAAGCCATGCCCCTCTACTTGTTCTCCATCCTAGCCGCTCCAAAATGGGTCCTGAAAAGGCTGAGAAATTTACAGCGCAATTTTCTTTGGGGAAGTTCAGCTACCAACCATAAATGGGCGCTTGTAAAATGGGACACCACTAGCAAGCCCAAGCACAAAGGTGGAATTGGCCTCCGAGACCCTGAGCACAGCAATATCATCATGACCGCCAAAATCTGGTGGCAATGGTTAACAAATCAGGACAAACCATGGGCCAGAATTTGGATCGCCAAATACACCAACAATATGCCGCATGCAGAGCTTATTAGATTCACGCCCACAAGCACAGGTTCACTCATTTGGAATGCGGCCAAGCAGCATCACCAATTGATTCAGAAACATAGCTTCTGGGAAATAAGGAATGGTCAACATGCCAGATTTTGGTACGATGCATGGAACCAACTTCCCAAACTAACCAATGTACTTCCAGCAGCCATTATTCCAGGTGGGCAAGAGCAACGGCATGCCAAAGTCCACCATTACTGGAATCTGGAAACGGGAAGAGGCTTCAGGAATTGGCTTTCTAGCAACCAAATAATCAACACCAACAGAACGCAGGAAGCAGAGGCCCTTGACACTGAATTGGCAAAAAGAAGAATTAGGCACAACAACAACGACGACATTCTCAGATGGGGCTACCTCCCCAAGGGCTCTTACTCCACCTCTGAAGCCTACAATCTTTTAGAAGATCCTCCCGTCAACCCTGATCCTCTCTGGTCTAGAATCTGGAGTTTCAAAATATGGCCCAAAATCACTCACTTTCTTTGGTTGGTGGGACACAAAAAGATTCTTACATGGGACAAATTGCAGAAACGCAACTTCCACGGGCCCTCGATTTGCCACAACTGCTTTCAGAATGAAGAAACCTTGCAGCATCTTCTAGACTCATGTCCGCTTGCTACTCAACTATGGGAGAAGATAGAATTCAGAAGTCAAAGGCGCTGCAGAGACATGGGAGGCATAATAAATACCATTAGGCAATGGCCAAAAAGCCCCTACAAAAGTGGTCTGCTTAACCACTTGTGGAACATAATTCCAGGTTTTCTCCTATGGAATATTTGGAAGGAACGGAATAGGCGCATATTCAAAAACTATAGCTTGAATAAGGAGGACATATGGAATAGGATGCACGCCAACATCCAAGAAACCATGCTTCTGCAGTCCTGGACCCAACAAGATCTCCCAACTGAAGACAATGAGAAAAACATCTTATCAAACTGGGGACTGCAACTGACACAAGAACCAACCACACAACAAGCAGCAAATAGCAACGGCAAGGAGAAGGAAAGCTGGGAGGCCCCACCTATTCATTCATACAAGCTCAACTTTGATGGCGCATCCAAGGGAAATCCAGGACCTGCAGGATTTGGAGGAATCATCAGAGATCATCACGGAACTCTGCAACAGATCTACTTTGGCAACCTAGGTTGGGACACCAACAATTCAGCAGAGCTGGAGGGCATGTGGCAAGGACTTCTCACTGCAAGGAGACACAATCTTCAACCATTGATAGTGGAGGGGGACTCCCAAATTCTCATAAACATGGCCATTCGAATCCAGAATGGATCGCAGGCCAGGAAAATAGCCAATAGTTGGAGACTAGAGGCCAGACTCAGCAGCATGGCGGAGGAAATTGGCAACTACAATGCCATCTCTTTTCATCATACTAAAAGAGAAGGTAATAAGGTGGCTGATCTTCTTGCCAACATAGGGGTTGACTCAGATCAGCCCTTCCTTGAGGGACACCTGAACATCATTCCAAATAATCAAAGAAAACAGGAATGTGAGAGTCTCATCCACAGGGACAATGAGACCTCGGATGCGGGTGGCGGGACGGAAGAGATGGGCACGCCACATGCCACGCATGGGCTGCCCCGTGTAAACAATACGGCCACCAGGGGAAGGCCGTCAACCTTAACATGAACCCCCCAGCTGCGTTAATGCAGTTAATGGCAAGGGTGGTAGGTTTATGGATCTGCAGAGAGCACTTAATGCGCGCCTGGTTCGAGGGCATAAGGCAGAGTTTATCAGGCGTGATGGAGTGCGCAAGGAATTATTGTCTGAAGAATTTTGGAAGAGGGGAAATTACAGAGAGCCGAGGCGGTGGCAGCTTCGTTCACCTCGACGCCTGGTTTCTCGTGGTCACTGTCACTGCCATTGCCACTCTGGTTGCTGGTCATGTAGACGGCGGCAATTGGCTCAATTGCAGGGTAAGAACTGGAATTGGTCCACCTTGCTACCAAGGGACGGGTCTCAGAAAGGAAATTGGGCACCAGAGAGAGATCTGGGAAACAATTGGCTCTGTCTTCGACTCCAAGCTCACCTGCAAACACACAAGAAAAGATTCAGAATCACCATGGTTAAACTCCGACAACGACAGCCATGTAGGAGAGGTCCAGCAAGAGGTTCCTCCTCGCGAGCCCCAGCAGTGGATGAGCATCACCACTACTGCTGCTGCTATTGCCATAGGAGAGCCAGAGCTACCCCACTCCCCATCAGTCAGTTCTTGGAGGTTGGGAGCGCTAATGAAGAAAAATCCGAGCTTCCCTCCTTTGGCTCAGTGGTTTTCACATTGCAAAGTTCTGAGAGCAACCCAGGGCTCAATGCCCACATCTCAGTCATGTTCACAAAACTTCGGGAAGGAAATGGGGAGAACACCCCTCAGAACTTGCAGGAGAAGCAAGCGGAAGGCAAAGGCAAAGAAATTGACAAAGGAGAACATGAAGCAGGGAAACAGAGCTCAGCTATGGAGCCACCAGCGTCTGAGGCTGGACCGCACGATACCTCTCCTCCGGTGGGGCCAGCTCCCTCAGATATTGATGAAGAGACATGGAGAAAGATGTGGGAGGGACGACCAGAGGGGGATGGCTGGGCGTATGTTGTGGAGGACAAAAGCCTCGCTGAAGAAGCTGATGCCTATTTCACGACCCTTCCTTCATCTTCAACTCATCACAAGGATTAACGCAGACGCAGACGCGGGTACTTCTCTCTTGCATTTTCGTTTTGCTTGCTGGCAGCTGATGCTTGCATCGTCGCCATATGTAATTAAGCCTTGTCTCTGGTCTGATCTTAATTTCAATTGGTCCACGTCGAGCGCTTCTGTCTTGCTCACTTCTATCTGGTTGTTGAGTCAGTCCCTTTTGGCAGTTAGCCCCTGCATGGGCAGTAATGTGTTGGGTCCTCTTTCTGTGGCTCCACTGGGAGTCCGTTGATTTCTAGAACTGTTTTTGCAAATTTGATCCGGTGCTGCCCCTGCGTGGGAGCTTTTAGTGTCGAGCATGGTCTGAATGGTTTTGATAAGGCTTTCCCTGCATGGGAGCCTTCAGAATTTTGGTCAAGGTTCCCAGGGTGCTACCAGAGGCCCTGGAAAACTCGTCTTACAGTCTGTAATTTTTACTTGTACAGTTAATATATGACTTAGCTAGTTTTTACGGAGAAAAAAAAAATATTATTCAATAATAATAATAATAATAAAATTTATATTGGAAGAAAAAAACTACAATAATAATCTACTAAATTTGTAATTTCATTTTAATTATCAACCCATAGATCATGTAAATTTATGAGGTGTTGTACATATGTGTTCCTTGCTCCACACACTCCTTATCCTGAACCACACTACTTGTTCACACACATTAAAAGACACCTAATTTAATATTGCATAATAATTATAATTATAATTATTATTTAATCCACAAACGTGAAATAAAAAATGCACATAGTATTCAGAAACCTTGAATAACAAGATTCATTATTTCTACTTGGTAAACCATTGTTTCTAGTTTTGAAAACCACACACCCCACATTGATCCTTCAAACATTATGAGTTAATGTTTTTGTTCCTAGTTAAACTAATTTCATGTGTGCAGAATAAAGTTCCCTTTGCATCACTGACCTCCTGCACATACTGCATCCTTTGCACATCCTTCATTCCACATAAATTCACAACACTATGCAATTATTCTCCCGCACGACTAAATCTGTAAATATTTTAAATGATAAAGAGTACAATGAAATAATAAGAGATAAACACATTAGCAATACTTATCTGACTGTCAATGTCACAGAATTAACTAAAGGAACCCCAATCCACCCCCCACATCCTCGGCTTATGTAAAGGACCTGCTCAAAGCATTATGTCAATGTTAGTGTCAAAGCACTCACCGACTCAATGACCACTCACAAAATCAGCCTTTTTTAATTCTAAAGTGATTTGTGAGACACTCACAAATACTAAAAATAAATCGCCCTCCACTAAGGGAATTATGTCGCATCAATGCTCACTCAACTAATGGAAAAATAGAAATAAGATTTCTACAAATACAATTTTTTTAAAATTTTACAGAAAAATAGAAATATTTAGCATTTCCCCAAAAAGTTGGTTAAAATGGCAATAACTCAATGAATTAATACAGAGAATGTATTTTGATTACAAAGAAAATTCTATAGTCCCTCGCGAGGCGAGGATTAATAATAATATATTACTAATATACTAATAGATATTAATATAGAAGTCTTAATAAATACACTAATAAAAATAATAACATACAAACAACAATGTATAATAAAAATGAACCTACCGAGGGAGCTTAATTAGCAAGCAATGAAAATGTTGCAAAGTAAATGTAAGTGAATGGGCACATGTTCAAATCCCCAGGTATCTCACTTGTGGAAGCATGTTGGGGTGTAATGGTTCACCTAGGTGGTTATATTTGTAGTTGTCTGAGTCAAACCCCTATCATGCAAGTACAAGGAAGGTCTAGTTTTTGATTCCCCTCAAATAAAATAAAATTAGAAAATGTATAATAATAATAATGAATAATATGATATATAATATTAAAAAAATTAAAAATAGAATTAAAATATACAATATCATGTCATAATATGATTCTAAAATTTACAGTACTACTATATTAGTAAAGTAATAATAAAATCCTTGAGAGTGATCTCAATTGGTCAGTCCCCGTTGTTAAAGCACCTTTGCTATTGAGAAGTCACGAGTTAAATTCTATCAACACTCTTGGGGTTAGGTTCCCTTGTTGACCCAAAAAGAAGTGAGCCATTCTAGTGGATATACCTAGTACAAATATTATGTGGATGTAGTGGTCACCGATCCCTGGGATCCATGAACCACATAGAAAAATAAAAGAGTATATTAAAATAATATTAATATTAGAGCTCTGGAGGATATGGAGGGGCATTTACTCACATCCCACATGGCATTTGATCAATGAGGCATGTTGGAGAATTTGAGGTAGGAGGGAAGTTGATGAAGCTTTGACATGTTATGGAGGATATTTCTTTCGTTGTGTGGATCATTAGGTGTGAAGTTTGGGTTCTAGTTATGGGCAATGGTTTTCTGGCTGAGCTTTGTTACTGTGGAGAGTAGGGTGGTTACTTTATGAATCCATACCTTTCCCACAATTTTAAGAGTTTTCAACCTAGGAATTTACAATTTAATGGTGGTAATTTGGTCAATTAGATGGTCATTGAGATAACCATTTGGGGCCCTAATTTGATTTTGGAGGATACAATAATGGGTGAATTCTTGGGAGCAGAAAACATGGACCACACCATCGATAGGACACTTTCAGAATTAGCAAAGGTCTCATCCACTCTCGTGTTGACACAAATATCATTTTGTTTCTCCTTTTTTACTTAGTCTAGTTTTTTCTTTATAGAGTTCCTGTATTGGTGTCTGCAACCTCTTAGGATCTAGCTCGGGTGTTGACTGTGGATGTTGAAAACCCTAGAGTAGTTTGTACTTTTTCTTGTTGTGGTTTTTTGTTTCCAGAGGGTCAAATTAGTGACAGATTGGAGGTAAGAGACATTTTACTACCTATGGTTTCTCCTAGCAATTGTGGGCAAGGTGGGAGAGCCTATAGGCATGTGGGAGGGTGGTGGTTTTGTTGGTTTGTTGATATTGTAAATAAGGGTTGGTGGTTTTCTGCAACTTGGAAAATTATGTGGTAGAAGTAATGGAACTAGGGGAAGTATTGACGGCTAGTCAGTTGTGTTGTGTGAAGATGAGCCAATGACTGAGGGGTTTTGGTCGTGGGGGAGACTCTTTTGTCTTGGAAGTCGAGACATTGGTTGGAAGTAATGGTGTGGCCAAACAAGGTTATTAGTGGAGCTTCATGTAGCACTAGCAAGGATGGGCAAGAAGAGGTGCTGGTCCTTGTGACCAGTGGGTAGTGCATCATGCAGAACAATAGGATGAAAGGGAGGAGCTATAACAACAGAAACCTATCTCTCCTTGGCGCGTATGCTTACCTCTGCCTCTTGACTTACTTGAAGCATGATTTCATCAAGCGATATCAACAATAAAGTAGTTGGCCCAAGATAGCCATGATGAACACAGCAAGATCATTGGATTTATGAATTATCTCAAGCATAATCAATTAAATATGATGGATCAATTAGTCTCCCTTTGTAAAGGTCAAAAATGGCTACAAGAGTGTTTGGGAGACTTTGAAGGGAGTATGGCACATATGGAGGCACATGTCCATGAAGCATTTTTCCAACCATGAGGAAATATCCCTGAAGACTCATCTTTTCTTAATATTGATGTTTAATGATCACTGTGGGGTGTGTTTTAATTCTTGCGTTATTTTGGTCCACTTGGGAAATAATTTTTTGGTCCTCAAGTTTTCTCTTGTTATTGTTAGTGTATTTTTGTCACTAGAATTTGGCCAACAAATCTAGTAGGATGAGCCTAGTGGTGTTTTGAAGCTACACTCCTTGCAATGTAAATTTTCCTTGAATTAATTGAATACGTTGACTTACAAAAAAAAAAATTAATAATAGAAGAAAGAACTAAAACATCATCCAAACTAAAACAAATATAGAGATAAGATAACACATAACTAATAATAAAGTATTACTAAAAATGTAGGAAAAAATAATATAGTAATAAAGTACTAGAATAATATCTTGCAATAGTAATACTATTAATATAACACTAATGTTACAATATTATGAAAATTATGATGTGGAGAGAAAAGAAATAAACTGATACAATGGAGAGTTAGCTTAAGGAGATAAACCAACCAACCAACAAATCTAACCACACAAACATGAAGTGAGAAAACATAAGGAATAAAGAACAAATAATGTACGGGTTACGAGTATAATGGAAGTTTTTGAACCTCAGCAACCTCAATAGGAGCCAACACAAAATTATGGATAGTAGGCCAACCCCATCAGGCCTACCTTGGTATTTTATTATTGGCCCACCTTCTCTCATCATTCTATGCATCCTATCATCATTTCTACTCAGATAACATCTGATCTATGTAATGCTACTTCATGTTTCATGCTTAGAAACCCCTTGATTACCCTGCATTGTTGGTATTGGGAAAAATTCATGCGTCTACTACACATTTACACTCTCCTTGGGAAACCACCTCATCTCATGCTCACTTTAACATTTCTACCACTGATGAAGGAAGGAGGAGGGAAATTTCCTTCACTGACATGCACCCAAAGTAAGAAGGAGGAAGTAAAAAGTGGGGAAAAAGACCCTCCTACTTGGTCGATCCAAGAAAACATCTTGAGTTAGTTTGAGTTTTTTTTAGTTATTATGGTTTTCACTTTATTTTACTTGCATTTATTTCGGACTTATGACATTAGCATAGCGTTTGGGACAACACTTTATTTTTTATCATGATACATATGTTTTATGATGATGGGAGGAGAAGTATGCATAAGCTTTTAAAGTTTTTTATTTTTCCTCTAATTCATTTATCCTAAAGTACTAGAGTTTGCATCGCTTGGTGACAACATAAATCTATTTAGGAGTGATAAGGAGTGAAGCAAGATCATCTAGTTTCTGGTTCTTTTTCAAAGTTGTTGTTTATTTCTTACATAAATTAGGGTGAATGAATGAAGATGGGTTACACTTTTGGGCCAAATTTGGCAATGAAATTTCAAAACTTTCCTCTTTTATCAAATTGAAGCCCTCAAAATACATATAAGCATTGTGAATTTTTATTTAGAGTAAAAAAAATATGCAGAGAATTATGTTGTTGTCCGAATGATATATTTTTCAAAAAAAATTAGTGTCGTATAGTCTCTCCATTTTCCATTAAATGAAATACTTGTCCTTGCAAATTTCCACACATATTAAGAGGTATGCGTTTGTTCACGTAGCATAAATTAGTCTAAAATCTGTAATTTAAAAACAATATATATCTACATGATCTACATAGAAAGAACTTTGTTTTCATAATTTTTTTATGCAAAATTATATTTTTTATTATTTTTTGAAAATGTTGAAGTAATATTTCAATTTTAGTTTGCAAACACAAGTTTTCGCATAAGGCTTTTTTCAACTATCTAAATAAATTGAAAAAATAGGGGTACCCTTTTGGTGAAGACTCGTAAACGAATATTAGTGTTATTTTTTTGAAATTTTCCCGTTGTGTATATTTTAGGTTATTGATTTTTTATTCAACCTCTTTAAAATTGCCCAAAACAAATTCAAACATTATGTTTAAATGAAATTAGATGAAAAATACCATATGAATTTGAAAATGCCAAACTCATATACCATTAGATAGAGGATTCCTTCATGAATCCAACATAGTCAACTCCACACCTAAGGACAATTTTTTCCCTAAGTCCACTAGGGTACAAAATGTGGTTGTAGAAAAAATTGCAGAAGGCGTGATAAAAGTGTGGTGTTTAGGACCTCACAACCTCGATTGAGTGCTTGAATTTTAAATTCAAATAGATCAATTCAGGGTTTCCTAAACATTCAATCGAGCCATTTACGTGGTTAATGAGGGGCTCGATCGAGCTATGGAGCTCTATCGAGCCTCCATAAAAAAATACAAATCCTTATGTGAATCCCATAATCCCATAATTTATATTTTAGAATCAATAAAGATCTAAAATTTAATCCATTAATAATTTAACCAAGTTGATATGATATTATTTTACTAAAAATGAGAATTCAACTGGATCTAGGTTATGAACAACATTAGAAAAAATTTATGTTATTACGTCGAGAGGCACATTCTACAACCCAGTATGGGGGAAAGGTGTAAGTATGTATGTCTGTGCTCAAAATATACCTTATCATATCCCTTGAATGTGAATGGATCATAATTTAGCTTCCACACAAAATTTTTTACCACATTAAAATTCCAGTTTTTATTATAATTTTTGTTATCATGTCATGTAGAAACGTTATTAAATCTAATATTAATATCAAATTATTATTATTATTATTATTATTATTATTATTATTATTATTAAATATGATATCAATATTAAAAATTTAATATTAATATATTTTAATCTTAATTTTAATAAAATTTATTAATTCTATATTAATATAATATTAACTTTAATATAATATAAAATTTGTTATATTATAATATACATTAATATATTAGGATATGTATTAGCTCCAAATATATATGGGAGGGAAGGATTAAGACCTAGAGTGATAAAGGTGGAGACATAAAGGGAATGAGAAGGGTGATACAAAGATAAAGTGAGGGAGAGAGAAGAGGAGGAGATATTAAAGAGAGAAGGAGAGGAGAGGGAGAGGGAGAGACATGTAAGAGAGGTGGGGGGGGGGGGAGAGAGGGGGAGAGAGATGGAGTTTGAGGAAAGGATAGTGAGGGAAGAAGAAAGATGTATCGACAGGGAAAGGTGGAGAGAGAGGGGGGGAGTGACGAGGGAGAGATGGGGAGAGAGTGTGTATGCTTGGGGGTGAGATAGAAATACAATGAAGGAGAGATGGAGGGAAAGGGGAGAGAGAATGAGAGAGGGAGGGAGATACTGACAAAATTCGAGGGGAGAGAGAGAGAGAGAGAGAGAGAGAGAGAGAGAGAGAGAGATGAGGGAAGAGAGAGATGACTTGAGAGGGAGGGAGAGAGAAAGGAGGAGTTGGAGGGGGAGAGAGATGGAAGAAGAAATACATAGAGAGAGAAAGGTGGAGAGAGAGAGAGAGGGAGAGATGAGAGTAGGAGGGATGAGATATAGAAGGGGATACAATGGGAGGGAATGGGAAGAGAGAGAGAGAGAGAGAGAGAGAGAGAGAGAAGGGGAAGAGAGGGAGAGAGAGAGGAAGGGAGATATAGATAGATATGGAGAACAATGTGTATGTTTATGGGGTCATATAGAGAGATAAAGAAGGAGAGATGCAGGGAGATTTAGAGATATAAATGGAAGGGGGACAAAGGGAGGAAGAGAGAGATAGAGAGAGGGAGGGAGGGGGAGACATATAGATATGAAGAAAGAGAGTGTGCATGTTTTGGGGGTGAGATAGAGAGACAAAGAAGGAGAGATGGATGGAGATATAGATATAGATGGAGTGGGGAGAGAAAGGGAAGAAAATTGTTTGCACTTGATGCATTAATTTCAGTGTAGATGCTAATTTCTAATCCTATTTGATTTCTTTCATTAGATGCATTAATATTTGTGTAGGGGTTGATTTCTATTTCAATTTGATTGCTTGCATTAGATGTGTTGATATCATTAACCTTGATGTTAATTTCTAATCTTGTTTGATTGCATGCATTAGATTCATTGATTTGAGTGTAGATGTTGATTCTTAATCATATTTCACTCTTAGCACTAGATAAATTGATTTTAGTGTAGATATTGATTTCTAATCATATTTGATTGTTTGCATTAAATGCATTTATTTTAATGTAGATGTTGTTTTCTCATCCTATATATATATATATATATATATATATATATATATATATATATATATAAGACTAACCTAAGTACCCACGGGGGATTTGAACCGGTGACCTATCATAAGGAGTGCCTTAACAGCGCACCCATTCACCATCAATCCAAAGCCCCGTGGGCTGTTTTCTAAACCTTTTTGATTGCTTGCATTAGATGCATTAATTTTAGTGAATATGTTTATTTCTCATTTTATGTAACTATATGTATGGTGTACATTAATTTCAAGGTAATTTAATTAACATTGTGCATTGATTTCAGTGTAAGCACAAACAAATTATTGATGATGTGCCTTGATTTCTATGTCATAATAATTCAATCATAAATAGAATACTTGAATTTTGATCTCAAATAAAATGTTCACTTAAATGAAATGTTTTCTTCTAGTTGAAATTGTAAACTATTTGTAATTAACTACATTTTTATTATTCTCATTTTCCATACTTCATATTGGATTCTAAGAAGTGTAACACACACACACACACACACACACACACACACACACACACATAAGCTTTTGTAGATAACGTCAAACAAAATAAAATTGAATAAAACTTATTTGTAGCTTTTACATCTCCACATATTTTAAAATTAAATAAAACTTATTTCAAACGTAAGGAATTGATTGAAATATTCAAATAGCTAAGTAAATTTAGGAAAGTTGATAAATGTTATCATATAGTTTTTTTTGACATATATTAAATTCCAATATGATTAACTTATATCACGTTATGACTAAGCTCTTGTAGATAATCTCAAAAGAAATAATATTGAAGAAAATTTATTTTTTGTTTACATGACATCTTTTTAAATTGAATGAAACTTATTTCAATCCTACTTGTGATTTTTGATTGAACCTTGAGATTTAAGAAATTGATTGAAATACTTAAAAAAGTTGACCATGCAATGGTATATGGGTGGGTCACCCAAAATTTCACATATAATTTTTTAATTATAATATAGATGACTTTAGAATTCAAATAATTTATTTTAAGATTGAATTATATAATAATATACATGTTGATTGAACTAAAATACACTTTCTACAGGCCAATATGAAGGACGATTTTAATTCTTTCCATGCTCAATATTAAATTGATATATATTTTAGTTAATTTTAGGTATCAAAGTGTCTTGAATCATAGTAAGATTGTACTTATATCATATTATGACTAAGCTCTTGTAGATGACCTCAAAAGAAATAAAGTTGAATAAAACATATTTGTTCTTTGCAAGACATATTTTAAAATTCAATCAAAACTTATTTCAATTTTATTTGTGTTTTTTAATTGAACCTTGAGATAGCTAAGTAAATTTAGGCAAATTCATTTTTAATTATATATAAAATGATAGAAACATATATCATTAGTTATTTTTTGGTATATTAAATTCCAATACACTTAAATATCATGTTATGACTAAGCTCTTGTAGATGACCTAAAAATAAATAAAATTGAATAGAACTTATTTGTTGTTTACTAAACATCTTGTAAGATTGAATTTAAAACTGATTTCAATCCTTTTTTTTTTAATTCAACCATCATATATTTTAGTTAATTTTAAGTATCAAAGTGACTTCCATCATAACTTAAGGTTGCACTTATTTTCTTAGTCTATGAAACTAGAAATCAAAATTGTTATATTTTTTTAATAAAAGTTATAGTATATAGAAAATTTTGAAAACTAGTAAAATAATTTAATGGATCCATAAACTTCAAAAATTAATGAAAATCCAAAGACAAGATTAATAAAAATCCATAAATTGAAATAATGATTGTATCGATAAACTATCCATATGAAAATATATACAAAATATAAATATTAGATGAACATCCATAAACTGAAATAATAAACATCCATAAACTGAAATAATGTCCATGCACATCCACAAACTGTCCATGTATGAAAACCTACAAATTCGGTATCACATGTGAATATTCCCTATGAAATGTGCTCGGAAATATAAAAACTATCCAATCTAAGTACCACGAGAACTCCTACTTGAGTTTCGCTGTGTAAAGTAAGTGTCCATAATCTAGTACTGTAATATACCACATTCAAATTTAAACTAACTAGATCATTATTTGTTCAAAATAAAAAGAATGGAAATTAATGATTTTGAACCACATTTTTAATTACATATATGAATCTACTAAGCTCACTCGAGTCCAAACACAAGTCAGATAGGATGGGGGTTTGATGAATATGGGTTTGGCTCCCCCCTTCCTATGGCTCAAATATTCGGGGTTGCATCAATGGACTCAATCATCAATGCCTCTATACCTAGAAACCATTTCATGTGTCCACGTAAATGTGATGTCGATAACGCTATACATATGGGCCTATGTACACAATGGCAAGGACAAATTGTAATTATTCTATGAATTGATTAACATGCATGTAACTTAAAAAAAGAAAATATTGAAATCTTAGGAATAATTGTTTTTACCTCAACTCGTGGTCCATGTGGTTGTACATAGTGACCCTCCTCCACATGAGTGTTATGAGGTAGAGGTGGAGGTGGAGGAAAATCCATGAAAACATGTACTTGTGGAGGATGGCTTGAATAATCAATTGCCACCTTGGATGACCCCATAAGCTCATCCATGTAGATGAAGCCTTGCGTCTACATGTTACCATGAAATTATTAATATAAATACAATCTAATATCCAATAAATAAATATAAATAATTATGCATAATTTGACGATAATAATTACAAGTTTCGTATATATATTTTTACATGGCTTGTGTTTGCACCCTCCAAGTATCACGGATGGCATCATGGCACATACATTCATATGAAAAAATATGGTCAATGAGTAAACTTGCGAGAACATAATCCTCACATAAAGGAACTAGTAGCTCATGAGGCAATGATGATTGTATGTTAATATCTCCAAGCAATGCAACACATGCATTGACTAATGAATTCTACATGCTATCTGCAAGCACCAACATATGATGACTCCTCTAGCTCTGTCAGAAATGCCTCTCTTTGAGATGGTATTGACAACAATCACAGAGCTAGTGGTACATGCCCAGGCTCCCTACTAGCCCCTTCACAATCATATATATGTCCCAAGACGACTCCATAATAATGCGATTTAGTATTAGTGTAATATGGCCTCATATATAACATGAAATATACATTTATTTGCTTGGAAAAATAAATGGAAACATGGTCATGGTGCGGGAACTAGCCCCAAGCTCCAACGAATCGATCATACAAAAAAGGGGTTGCATCAACATCCTTAAAATATTTGAGTGGAATCGAACCTTTATGTATATTAGGGCAATCCGAAGGGATGTCGAACAACTCCCCATGAACATAAATGTTCTTGGTGTCCTCTTTCACCACCTCCCAAGTATGCGGAACACTAACCTCATGCCTCCTAATCCTCTATATCGAATGTAGGAGGCGGAAATGTGGGCTCGACCTCTGGTATGTTTCGATCAATCTATTGATGCTTTACAACATCAAAGAAAAACTACACCTAGTAGGTGAACTAGCAGAGATGTTACGTAGCTCTTATGTGATCCATGTATGTTGGGCCATAATGCCCTCCAAAGTAATACTAGTTGTAGCATCATCCAATAGAGGGACCGAGACTACACTATTATCCTCATCTTTTCCCTACCGATGGTTTACAAATCATAAACATAATTTAACACATATAATAAAAAAACTAGGAGCATACTAACATACATTAAATTCAAACACATTAGTTGAAGATGATCTAAAAATTAAAGACAATTTTAACACTTAAACACATCAAGTTTAAAGAAGATTTAAAAATATATGAGATGTACATGAAACATGTGAAGAAATTCCACTATCGGTAGCATGATCATAACCAAAGACAGAAACACTGCTCCTCACACTCTGAGTGGTGTTGAAGGTAGGATCTATGAGTGGAACACACACTCTAGGTGGGCTACATGATTTATCACAAGCTCGACAATGTATAGCAGACCCCCCCACACTCCGGCGACCTACGGTTGGGGGATGTATAGGAGATGCCATTGCATATTACTTATAATACATATAATACATGTAAACTAATCCAAGAAGAAAATGTTGACTAAACTATTACATATGTACAAAGTTATTACATCTAATACATATAAACTAATCCAAGAAAAAGATGTTGACTTTGTTGGCATTATGATGCGCGTGGATCCAAATAGCTGATGTTGGCATTGGTTCATGATGACAGCTAGCTCATGTTGGCATTGATGTTAACCCTTCTATAGACTAGATGATGTTTGGATGCCTTCATTGTAGCATAGTTGCAGCTAGTTGAGTTTGCATTATGATGATTATGTTGGCATTGATGTCAACCTTATGATGTCAGCCTTATGATGTATTAATGGACAAATGATAGAATTGGTATGGTTAATGATGCGTTGGTACACTAATTGAGTTGGAATCTAGGTCTTCATATAGGTCTTCTTGCTTATGTTCATGGAGATGACTTGTTGTAGTGTGATGGCCTTATGTTTTATGATGGAGATGTGCTATAGAGTATTTCAAGTCTATCAGAGGTGTTGCAACTTATGGAGATGATTGTTGGAGTGTACATGACTTGCTTTCACTCTTGCCAACACTATCTGTTTTCCTTCTTGGTCAATTTGGTGGTGACACTTGAGAGTCATGTTTGATCCACTAGAAGATGTTTCATAGGTTATGTGAGAGGTTTAGAGGCTTGTATAGATCCCATAGAAGGTGATATAACAAGTGGCAAAGGTTATGAGCTGAAGGAATGATGTTTTTCTTCATCTCTAGCTCCAGTCGCATGGAGGCAAGCATGTGGGGGAAACTAAAAGGATCCAGTCACTAGCCGATATGCCTATGGGAGAAACTAATGGTTCTAGTCAAGCTAATCCAGTTTTTTTCATGCTACTGAGGGATTTCACAAGATTTTCTCTGCATTCCTTGCGTTGTTTGGAAGTAAATTAGCATGGAAATTCGTAGAGGCTTCTAGAATTAGTTGAAAATCTTGGAAATGGTTTGAAAAGG
The DNA here is from genome assembly GCA_031772625.1 of Pinus tabuliformis. NCBI lineage: Eukaryota > Viridiplantae > Streptophyta > Pinopsida > Pinales > Pinaceae > Pinus > Pinus tabuliformis. The sequence continues at coordinate 328,676,010 of CM062811.1, forward strand.
TCCTCGAATGATGTGAACTCATTTACTGCACAAGTAGTGGTCTTAGTGGATTGATTTGGTCCCATTTGTGCACTGTTAATCCTAGCCCCAAGCTTAAATTTTCCCTACATATTTTATATAAATCATTTTGGAGCTTGTTGTGTGTGAGTTAAATGTGATAGTGAGTTAGAGAAGGGTGCATTGTGAGAGTATGCTTCAGGTCCATAGTGAGATTGATTGCTTCATTGTATGTGCTCCAACGGAAATAGTATGAGTAGATCTATTTCCTGAAGCACATTATTGATTCAAATCTCCAGATTTCAGATCAGTGATGGAGAGAGTTGTAGCATATTTTGGTATTGATGGAGCTCCATATTAGTGATTCTCACGCTTGTTTTTGTAGGAGATGCTAATGCATTTGGCACATATCCATAGTGTCCTATGTTGTTGATTGTATTATGTAACATTCATACTTTGGTGTGAGGGTTTATTATGAGTTTTATTTCAGATGTTATATTGGATGGATTATGGCCACTATTTTTTTTATGTGAGAGCATATGATTGTGGTGATTTTTGAATGATGAGAGTTATCTTGTTGCTAGAGGTCGTATTGCATAATTGAATTGAGTTGAGCATAAATTGTTGGGATACAATTTGAAAATAAATGAAAGTAAGTACACATTGAGTTGAGGAGAAGTTACTTCATGAATGGCGAGTAGTGATTATGAAGTTTTAGCCAAACGAACAATTTATCTATCTAATGGTTGTTGGACAGTCCAATTAGATTTGGGTGAGGATCAATTGATTGTGGTGGCGTTCACCAGATGGTAGTTCATAGTTCCATGGAGAACATAATATTTTGAGCTAATCAATAGAATCAAGTCTCCCGACTATTTGAAGTCAGCTGATTGTATATGAGGTCCAGTCTCCATGGCGATTAGAGTCAACAAATCTATGCAAAAGACATATTTTTCTTGATAGAATATTCAGAGCAATGCAGCAATAACAATAGTGTTTTTTGCCCAGTGAAGGGTTTTCCACTAGATATCTTGTGTCTATTGTGTGATGGTTTTTATGGTTGTGTTGATGATTTTGTTTCTCTCATATTTTTTTATTTAACTTCTTACATTGTTATATTTATGTGATGATATAATATGTTTCTAGTTATATGCATGATTTAGTAAGTGAAGTAATAATTGGCAAAATTGTTAAATAAGAGACACTACTTATTCAACCCCCCTCCCCCCCAACCCCCACTCTTAGTAGTGCTCAAAGGTTTACAACAGACTTAGAAAGATGTTGAAAAGAAAACCATTTCTAAACTCGAGTAGAATAACATAGCCTAAAGTCCTAAAATTTAGAGTCCATTTTTTCAGAATTTATCAACAAAAGTATTGAGTTGCATGCAAAACCTAATTGAAAGAAGTGATAAAATCTACCTTCACAATTTTTCCCATTTCTAAAAAATTCACTTTATTCATAGGGAATAAATATGTAAATATATACGTAAAAAATTGAAATAATTTTTTTTGAAAACTAATAAAATTCAATGCCAACCAAATACTCCAATATACTTTAAGTTCTTATAATGTTTGACTTTGACACATGACATGTACTATGTGCAAGCACATGAAGACAATGTTTCTTGTACAATACACTATATAATGAAACAATATGGTACAAATTAGAAAATAGTCAAAATGCTTTTATTCACTTTAAATGTATTTTTCATGATGGATTTAATGTATCTATCAATGATGCATTGTTAAAACTTGAACTTGAATATATATATATATATATATATATATATATATATATATATTTATATATATATATATATATATAGTTATGTTATGTTAAATGTTATAGTTATAGTTATATTATGTTATAGTTATGATATACATGTTACACTATATTATATTATGGTTATAATGTTATGTTATACAAATTTAATAGTTATTTATAGTCATGTTACATAATTTATTTTTTTTCCTAAACAAGAAAAAAACATAACTTTTATTCATGAAAAATGAAATAGTTACATGTTACATACACACAATGTGTGTTCTTAGCTACTAATGGGAGACCCCCTTCTAAGAGGTAGTATCGAAAGCTAGTTGAAGGTTGAAGAACTACACACTAACAAATAAGGCTAGGGAAAAACCCCTCTACCAACATACAAAGTCGATCATAATGCATAGAAAAGGTGGTTGTCATATAGTCACACAATTATAAACATAATTATTGAAGTGACATATCCGAGCAAAAAGTACCAAATTTGTGGTTGTCATACAATCACATAGACATTCAAACAAAATTACTAAACAAGGCCCTCATAAGGTTGCATCTGTGACATCCTCCTCACCCCATGCTACTGCTCTGTCACCTGCAATGAACTTCAATCCATCACTAGACCTAATTTGGGCAGCGAATCAACCAATCCATTCGGTCCCTATAGACGTGGGTGACATTGAAAAATGTCATGTTATATATATATATATATATATATATATATATATCTATATATATATATATATATATATATATATATATATATATATATATATATATATATATAGAACTATGTTTTGTGATGTTATGGTTATATATAGTTATGTTATGTTATGTTTTGTTATACTTACATGATGTTATATAGATATCATATATATATATATATATATGGTTAATAAAAATTAGTTAAATAACATTTTTTATTGGATTTTTAACTTTAAAAATTAATATTTTGTTTAAGTAATTAATTTTTAAAAACTAATCGTACTATATTTTTTATTAAAATATAAATTAATTTAAATTTAAAATAAGAATAAAAAATATTATTTGATAAATAGAGGTTCACCATGATTAATCATATTCATCATGTCTATCTCAAGCTCCTAATTTATGGGTTTATTGGTTATAGCTTGGTGGTTTTTGTTTTGGAGTTTTTTGGGGTATATTTTAGGTCAAATTTGTTCGAAATTCAAAATGAATTTTAAATAACAAAAAAAATATTTCACTAAATTCCTAACGAAAAATGTTAAAACCCAAAATAATTAGAAAATAATGTTTTTACCATTGAAAATCAGAAAATATTCATAATAAACATGCTACCAAATTGCAAGTAAGAAAAATATTTAAAACCTAAATTATAGTTCTTTTAATGGTTTCGAAGCATTTTCTTGGTGGTTTTGTGGTTTTCTATGTTGTTCGTAGTTGTTTCGAAGGGTGTTTTTGGTGCATTTTTGTGGTTTTCATGGTTCTGTATGGTATTTTTTTTTTTTTATTTCTCAAATTAATTTATTTTATTTTGCAGGAAAAAATAAATGAAAAAGACAAAAAGGATAGGAAAACTACATTGGCTTGAGCCTCTAGGACATTCGCGGGATTGTTGGTGAGGTTGATTGAGTTTCTCCATGGTCCAATCACTTGATCGAGCTCCAATACGTCAGACAAGATCTCGGTTATCTCGCGGTCTATGAAAATAACATGCGCATACCATGGATGCGTGTTTTTAATGCTCAATCAGGGGTTTTTTTAAACAATTTATCGAGCTATTTTTTAGTGCTTGAGGAACTCGATTGAGTGCTTAAACATGGCTCTTTGAGCACTTAAAATTCTCGATCAAGCCCTCTTTTTTTCACCTAATCGCACCCTCCTTTTTTCCCTTGTTGAAAAGTGTAACCCAACTCCATGCTTTGACCCTTATTGTTGTTAGAAGGCTTGCTATTCCTTTCATATCAATGTTCTATAGTTTAATTTTTGTAGAAAACATTGTTGTTCAATCTTATCAGAAGAGCCTATGCTTCCTAACATTTCATCTCGCTTGATTATTTTTCATTTTGGGTATCTATATATGAATTTCGTTACATCTTAGAAATTTTAAAGTGATTTATGGTCCTTATTTTCACAGAAATGGGCTGAAACGATATGTTGTACTCTCATTTTGTTAATAAAATCAACAATTTTAATAGCTGATATTTTTGGCATATTTTCTCCAATGGATTATCTTTATAATTTATTCTTTTTGAGAGAATATTTAACTAATATTAACAACTGAAATTAATATTTAAATTAAATCAAATTGTGTAAGCATACCCATGTCGTCTTATGGCTAACATGGTATCGATTTTTTAGAAATATGCTTGTAAAATAACTCAATGGTTTTTTGTTTATTTGTTTTAATTTCAATTTATTAACCTTCAACAATGTATATGATTATTTTTCCATTTTTTTCATTTCCTTTATTTAACCACTGTAAACATTCTTTTCTTCAACTTTTTTGTATATGTCTATTATAAATAGCTTTCTCTCTGCCATAGTAAGAAAATGTTGTAAATAATTGTAAAACAATTTTTAGCATTAAACCTTGACTAGAGTCCCATTATCTCACTATCCCAATGAGATTTGGGTAGAAAACATTGTAGTTATTATGGGACAATGGTGATACTTACAGTGTATGACCCAAAAAATGGACTCCAAAGGTTCCAAATGGAAGTTAGAGATTGTTGCAAAAATTTGAAACCAAAATATGCTTCAAACCTTTGTTCCCCTGGAGTGGTAAAGTACTTTGATATCAATGATCCTAATCTTTTGGGAATAATATCAAGAAATCTTGAATGGCAAGAGAGGAGGAGATAAATCATACAATTGGTGATGAAATTGATCAAAAGATCATTTTTAAAAATGCAAGAATTTAATACATCACAAAAATATGGAGAGGAGAGAGAGAGAGAGAGAGAGAGAGAGAGAGAGAGAGAGAAGGATTCCATTACAAATAACCATTACATGCAATGAGGCCATTTTTATGACCTCTCCTTCTCAACCTTCGCTCTCTTCCTATTTCCTTCTTATAACGTATCTTGCTGATGAAGTGGAATTTAATTATGTTTTTCTCTGTCAACTACATATATATCAAGTTCTTTTATACATAATAATATGACATTATGATTTATACATCCAAACATACACTACAATATCCCCAAATATTCATTTCACGTGGCTTTTAATTATAGAATCTTATCCCCTATATTCTACTCTCTAAATTCCCATTACTAGATGCACCACTCAAATATAGAACAAATATAATGACATCAAATAGAACCCCTCCTATAAACATGTTATTTAACACATCCAACTATCCATCCAGAGATAAGGTTTTAGCCTCTTCATTCCTCAATTATAGTTAAGAATTTAGACCTTCTAGAATATTCTCGAAAGTATACACATGGCTAGTCCCCTATTCATGAATACTAGTGGTTGATGTGATTTTATCTCATACCATGGTGGTCAATAGGGTAAGTCCACTTTCAAGAGCCAGGAATTTTGTATACCATCTCTTATCAACATTAGTTTGACGTTAGAAAGGTATCTAAGTGTATATAAATTCCAATTGTTACTATGTCTAATTTAATTTGATGGCTTAAAATGGCTCTAAAATGTCTCAAATCCTAATTTTATGTTATGAAACTAGCTCACAAAATATAGAAAAGATAGATCAACACCTTAGAGATCAGTCTCTTCAAGGGGAAACCTCCTTTACATTAGACAAATGAACAATTCTTGGATGATACAAATGACAAAACCTCCTTTATATATATAGCAGATTAAGGGGTCACAATATAATCAAAGCCGACATAACAATAATAATATAAGGGCACAAAAATAACAATAGTGGGCTTCTATGGGGCATAATGGGGACAATAGGGGCACAACAATAACAATAAGGGCTATAATGACAATAGTAATGGGGGAATCACTAGTATTTAGGGACCTAACATGTCCCTCTCCTTAATAAAAGTGTTTTCCTCAAAGCTTGAGTAGTTATAGATTCTTCTGTATAAAATTCTCATCCTCAAATGTGGAATTCTTAGTGGGTAAGTTCTTCCACTTGACGAGATACTCTGAAATTGGTCGATTTCGTAGCTGTGGAGTTCTTATTTCTGTGACTGCTTCAGGTTCCAATATGACTTTTCCTTCGTCGTCAAGTTTTGGAATATTGTTTGAAAAGAGAGCTTGTGACCAATGACCTTCTTTAAAAATGAAACATCGAAAACTGAGTGCACTTAGGAAGCTGTAGGAAGCTCCCATTTGTATGCCATAATACCAATCTTTTGCAACACCTTGTATGGACCATAAAACTTTGATGATAATTTATTATCTTTCTTAGATTGCTTGAGGGACATTTATTTATATGGTTGTACTGATGGAAATACCCAGTCACCTACATCAAAACTTCTTTCACTGCGATGTTGATCTCCGTGTTGTTTCATTCTATTATGTGCCAAAGTTGGGTTATCCTTTAAGAGTTGGAGAACTTGTTATTGATGCTCGATGTGATCTTCCACTGCTTGAACATTAGAATTTTCTCTTAAATATGATTTGATGGATGGTGGGTGATATCCATAAACTGCCACGAATGGGGCCATTTTGTTGCAGTATGGAAGGAAGTGTTATACCACCATTTAGCCAGAGGCAACCATTTGACCCATTGTGTTTGTTTATCAGATACAAAACAACAAAGATATCCTTCCAAACATTTGTTTACTATCTCATTTTGCCCATCATATTTAGGATGATAAGATGATCTATGAGCTAACTGAGTACCAAGATAAGAAAATAATTTTGTCCAAAAATTTCCAGTGAAAATGGGATCTCTATCACTTACAATAATCTTTTGGTTTCCATGTAGCTTTTGAATTGTTTCCATAAATGTAATAGAAATTGTATTGCCTTTAAATGGATGAGATATTGCACAAAAATGGGCATACTTGGTATGTCTATAAACTACCACCATGATGACACTCTTTCCTTCAAACTTGGGTAAACCTGTGATAAAATCCATTGAAACCTCCTCCCAACATTGACTTGGAATGGATAAAGGTTTTAATAGACCCGAGGTCTTAATTGTTTCGACTTTATTTTATTGGCAAACTAAACATTCTGCCACAAATTATATTTAAGGCCATCCCAAAAAAATTCCTTCTTAACCTTGTGGTAAGTCTTTAAAAATCCTGAGTGCCCTCTGAAGGGAGAGGCGTGCAATTTAATAAGAATCTTTTGTTTGAGTTGGGAATTCTGACATAGGTATAAGCGATCTTTGTAGCATAATGAATCATTTTTCCAGCTAAATGTACCGGGTAAACTGGGATATTGTTGTAATTTTGAATGATTTCCCACACTTCTTTGTCATTCTTCCATTCATCCCTTGCTTCGTTCATCCAATCTGGTTGGATAATAGAAATGGCACAAAGAAATGCTTCCACATCCTCATCCTTTCTTGAGAGTGCATCTCCTGCAAAATTTTGCTTCCCTCTTTCGTAGATGATTTCAAATCCATAACCTAACATCTTTGTGACCCATTTTTTATTTTCTTTTGAAGATAATCTTTGCTTTAAAAAGTATTTAAGACTATCATGATCCATAGGTAGGGTCACCATTTCTTAAGTGCATGTCGTATTTCCAACATTTCCATCTCATAAATAGCTTTGTCTAGATATTTTCCTTTGATTGGATGACTTTCGAAAGACACGAGTCTTTCTTCTTGCATTAAAACAACACCAATTCCATTTCCTGAGGCATCACATTCCACAATAAAGGTTTTTGTGAAGTCCGGTGTAGCTAAGACCAGTGCTTGGCACATTGCCTCTTTAAGATGTTCAAAGGCCTTCGTTGCTTCTGGAGTCCATAAAAATGCATCTTTCTTCAATAATGTTGTTATAAGTGTTGCTATTCTCCAATAATTCTTAACAAACTTGCGATAATACCCTGTCAACCAGAGAAATCCTCGTAGATACTTTATGGATGTGGGGATTTTCCATTCCTTAATAGATTAAATTTTGCTAGGGTCTACCTTAACACCTTCATGAGATACAATATGACCTAGATATTCCACCTCTTGTACTCCAAAGAAACATTTGGAGCTTTTTTCATATAATTGTTTCTCCTCCAATAGTTTGAGCTGCCACCCTATCAAGGTGTTGAAAATGATCCTTCCAAGACTTGCTATAGATTAGTATATCATCAAAAAATATTAACTCAAATTTTCTAAGGAAGGGTTTGAAAATGGAATTCATCAAACCTTGAAATGTAGAAGGTGAATTGGTAAGGCCAAAAGGCATGACCAAAAATTCATAATGACCTACATGAGTTCTAAATGTTGTTTTCAGAATTTCTTCAGTCTTCATTTTGATTTGATGATATCCTGAACAAACATCCAACTTGGTGAAGTAAATTGATCCATGCAATTCATAAAATAGTTCATCAATTATAGGAATGGGAAATTTATCTTTAATAGTGAGCTTTTTGAGCTCCCCATAATCCGGACACATGCTCCATGATAAATCCTTCTTGTGCACCAATACTACTAGAGCAGAGAAATAACTTTGACTAGGTTGAATTATATCAGCCTCTAGCATTTTTACAACCATACATTCAATTTCACTCTTTTGGGCATATGGATATCTGTAAGCCCTGATGTTTGGAGGAACACTTCCTGGAATCAAATGTATAGCATGATCATGATCACGAATAGGTGGGAGACCTTTGGGAGTCTCAAATACCTTGGAATTATTGTCCAAGACTTTTAGGAGATCTAGAGAAATAGATAATTTTGATGTGGGAACCTCTATTGAACATAATTGTGTAATTGTGCCTCATTTTTCTTTCTTTAGAAGCTTTTTCATTCCATTACAACTATTTATCTTTCCTGGTTTCCCTGAGATACCTCTTAATTCAAATTCCTTTCCTTCTGAAGAAAATTTCATGAAAAGTTCTTGAAAATTAAAAGTTATTGTACCCAAGCATTGTAGCCATTGGACTCCTAGTATAACATCAACACCACCCATTGGAATGGAAAGCATTGGGCTATTCGATACATATTCTCCCATGGATGACTTGATATTATGGCACTTTCTAGAGCAATTTACGGTTCCTCCACTTGCAACCATCACTTGACACTCTGGTGTTGGATATAGGAAGCAATTCAATTCCTTGGATATCTTACAATGAATAAAATTATGGTTACTTCCCGAATCAATCAACATTATTACCTTTTTCTTCTTAATATGTCCTTCTATCTTGATATTTTGAGCAATGGTAATTCCAGCCAATGCATTACAAGATATATTCAGATTCATTTCTTCTTTCTCTAGGGTTTGTTCCTGGTGTATATCCTCTTCTTTTGAAATTTCTTGTTCGTTTTCTTCCTCCTCTTCACAATCTATGTAATCTAATTTCTTCTCAACACACTTATGACCTTTAGTGTATTTTCTATCACAATTGTAACAAAGCCCTTTTTCTCTTTTTTCTTCAAATTTTTGGGGTGTCAACCTTGTAGGTTGTGGAAGGCTAGGGGAAACAACACTTCCATCCTTATAGTTGTCAGTGGTAGGCTTCCTTGTTGCCATAATTTTACTTTCCATTTTTCTTGGCAACCTAAATTCCTTCTCCAATGAGTTAGGTTCCCAAAGGCAAACCTCATGTTGGATTTTATTCTTTAAAGTTCCCATGAACACATCAATCCTATGCTCCAGTGGAATATCTTTTACCCTTATATTCAATTTTTCCAAGTCCCCAGTGTGCTCCATCATTGAACCTATTGTTTGAGGCTTATCAATTAGCTAAAAAAAGTGTTGCTTTTTGTATCCTCATAATGTGGTATCATTTATTCCATAAAAATTTCCCAAGTGACAATTTGTTTATGAGAGAAAAGCCATCGATACCATATAAACTGATTTGGTTCCAAATATAAAGTTGCAATGTGTACCTTTTGTGTGTTTGCACATTATGGAGATCAAAATATTGCTCCATCTATAATATCCATGTTTTGGGATCCTTGCCATCAAACTTTCTCATATCGATCTTTGGAACGTGGTGGGTCTTTGTTTCAATGTTAGAGTCTATGAAATAATTATTAACATTTATCTTGTTCTCATCATGAGTTTCCTCTACTACCTTTTCGCCATTAAGAAGCTTTTCTTGTAGAAACTTTGTCAAACCTTCCTTCAAACCTTCCATGTATTTCTTCAAATGTTCAATGTTTCCATTCTTCGAATCATGATTAACATTTCTTTTTTTCTCATTATAAGTTTCCTCTACTACCTTTTCACCATTAGGAAGCCTTTATTGTAGCAACTTTGTTAAACCTTCCTTCCAACCTTCCATGTCTTTCTTCCAACATTCAATGTTGTCTTCCATTCCATCCATCTTAACTTCCATGCCATTCATCTTAGTTTCCATGCCATTTATCTTAGCGTCCACACCTTTCTTTAAAGCATCAATCTTAGCTTCTATTACCTTTTGTGAGAGTTAAATTTGTTGCACTTGGTCTTGTAATTTTGAAGTATCATGTTGCATTTCTTCCTCTTCTTCATGGGTCATGCTATAGCTTTCATGTTGCTTACTAGGTTTTCCATTTTCTTTCTTCGGGGCATCAGTTAATCATAATTATGCTTCACTATGCCCTTTGAACTTCAAACTAACTTTCAACCCAAACTTATGCAAAATTTAAAAAATACTACACACCCTTTTTTGCTTTGTAGAAGATTGATACTAAATTTGTTGTATCTCTATAATTGCGGATCTCCAATGTATGAAATATCTTCCTGTGATAGCCCTCTGAATTCTCTTTTGAATACCACCAATGTGATCAAAATTGGATTCTCCAAGAAATAGTTATGCCTCATCTCCCAAGATGACTTGATTAGATAATGTTTCAGTAGACTGAACTTGTATGACATGCCATGTGTCACTGTTTCGACCTTCGGATTTGAAAATGATACACAGAAAACTATAGTCTATCCTATTTCTGTAAATTCTTATGAAATTTAAATATGATTCTCGGAGAGAAAGTTATGACGATTTTCCCAAGGTCACATGTTTGGAATGTAATTCGGGAGTCTGCAAAACCCAACTTCCTCAGATCATATCTCTGGAAATATAGCGAGACATGCTCTGAAATTTGGACCCGAGGTTTAGAACGAGTTCTTCTCAAATGGGTTTGTTTTTTTAGCTTCTGAAACTTTGTAGAGAAAACGTTATAGTGAAAATTCCATGATGACCTGTTTGGAGCAGCAAAACCCTAGAATCCAAAGCTCTGATACCAAATCTTATGAAACTAGCTCACAAAAGATAGAAAAGATAGATCAACGCCTTAGAAATCAGTCTCTTCAAGGGGGAAACCTCATTTACATTACACAAATGAACAATTCTTGGATGATACAAGTGACAAAACCTCCTTTCTATATATAGGAGTGTAAGGGGTCACAATATAATCAAATTCGTCATAACAATAATAATATAAGGGCACAAAAATAACAATAGTGGGCTTCTATGGGGCACGATGGTGACAATAGGGGCACAAAAATAACAATAAGGACTACAATGACAATAGTAATGGGGGATTCACTAGTATTTAGGGAACTAACATTTTATATACTAGGACCTACCATTAGAATGCTTGTAAAAGAGAAATCCTTCAATTTTTTCCACTTTAAAAGTATCAAGATAGATGAAAAATAATATGATGATCCAATTTACATCATAACTCCCCATTTAGGGAGGATTTTGGTCACTAGTAGTGTCATTATTATGAGAAGTTGTGATAAACATTTACACATATATACTTGCACTCATAACAATAATATACTTTGAATGATCACATTGTATTAATTTACAAGAATACATACCACTCTCTTAGTTACATGAATACAATACATGAGGCTTCATAATATAGCATTGAGGTTCTTATAAAAATGTTTCCAATATGAGCAATGGTTCAACAATCTCCATAACTATCTCCACAATATCTCGATGAATACATCCATAAATATCTCAACAAATTTTATGTAATTTTCATCCCTAACTTCTCTCATTTTCCTCATACATACACTTCTATAGTAATTCTACTTTCATTAAATATTATAATTATTTCATTATATCATAAGTATGAACCAATTCTTCATGCACCCTCTTAATGCATACTAATGATTGAATATATATGTCTAGAGTTGTCTTCATCTTTAGTCTTCTACACCTTGTATCATCTTCAGTGTTATTCATTTTCAATTGTTGTTGTATTTTTGTATCAATATGTGCTACATATTTATTTGATAATTATACATATTGAGTCAATTATCCAACTACATCATATTCATGACAAGGATTTCTTTAGCTTACCCTCGACCTTTCCATGTGTTTTCTATGGATTATCCATCATACTCAAGGTTTTCTTGGCCCACCCATAACCATTACAATTTTGAGCTTCTTTAGGTTTATTGCTAACCATCAAGTGGTTTTATATTACTACAAACCATTCATTACATAGAGTGGATATGAATGACCATTAAAAATGAATTAGTTTCTTTGTTGACTATGAATCTTTCTCTACAAAGTATTTTTTGTATTACCATGAACCATTATAAGTAGAATTCCCATGCTTCATTTGAATCAAGAAATAATTTAATAAAATAATAACTCCTAAACATGTTTGAATTTTGACGATAAAATTCCTCATGAACTTTACATGGAGATATTGTTGTAGATTTGAATACTTGACCCTATAAAAAAATTTCAAAATAGAAGTATTTTTTTGTCATCATAACACATCTATCCAACCACATTGCAGTTGTATACAAGGATTTGATATTTCTCTATTCCAACACATATGATGATCATGATTTTTAAGGCTAAAAATGCTACAAGGATGGAGGTTCCAACATTTAGCTTGTACATGTTTTTTTTTTCCAGAATGACCGTAAAGTTGTTCTTGCTTTTGTGCTTGATTCAATTTACAACTACTTGTATATGGATCACTTGTTTTTAAATTTTCTCCTTTCATAAATTTTATAGATGCATTACTTGTTTGACCTTCATAACCCAGGCTTTCATTTTTTAGTCTTACAAATATTTGTATGGGCTTATATATTCCTTGAACTCCTTTACATAAACCCTTTCCATCGTATACCCCATTTTATTCAAAACCTTAGCATCAATTCCTTTTGTGTGCTTTTCAAAATAACCTACTCCATCATCATCTTTAGAAATATTATGATGATCATCATTTGGAGCTTCAAAAGAAGAGAGAGGGATATATACATCAAAATTATTATCATCAATCAAATGGAAATTATCAATAGAACCATCAATCTTTTGAATGAGATCACTAGTATCACAAACCGCATCACACTTTGCTTTCTCTTAATACCATTTTTTGACTTCACTTTCAAGTTCTAATAACATATTTTCTTTTTCCACTGCAACAATTCTATTAATTTGTGCTTTTGATCTTGAATTTTGAAAATATTATCTACCCCTTGACTTAGTGATGTAAATCTTTCCTCTAATATGTTAATGTTTTGTGTAGTGAGTTAATTATCTCTTGATCTAAGTTTTGAAAATTTTACTATCATGGAATTATTTGTCTTTTGTAACATGTCTATCTCTTGCAAATCATCATAAAAAACTTGTTGTAGTATTTCAATTTCATGATTCACAGTTTGTATCTTCTTGTTTGTCCTCTTTAAAATTTCTAAAAATTCCGACTCGCTTGCCAAATAATGAGCACAATAAACATAGGGTGTTAGGTTCAATTGAACATGCACCCATACAATAATGATAAATATGTTGGGTAACATTGATCATGCACCTTAAATCTGAACTTGGATTTTGATTTCAATGTTGCATCCTCAACTTTACTTTGACTTTGTCTTTGACTTCACTATATAAGGAATAATTTTCACTCACATATACACTCTCTCTAAACTTATAAATTGGTTTTGGTTTCTCTCAATTTAAAAATTAGATTTGGTTTAAGCTTCTTACATTCATAAAATCTCCAATAATTTTTCTTATACACAAATGTCAAGCCTTTTAAATAAACCTCCAATACCATTTTTTTCACATTTATTAACTATCTATAATAATAATAAATTACAAGATGACTTTATATCATTTTCACTAATCGCATCATCCATGTGTCTCCGTTTTAAATGAGATCTTATACTTTCATAAATTTCATGTTTCGATATAAACCTTTCCATGTGTGACATTAAATAAAAAAAAACTTTTAACAAGGGGAGTTGCGGGACAACAAGTCCTTGCCTTGTGTGCTACAGTAATCGACCCGAAAGATGTGTGTTTTAACCCATGCTACCTATTTAGTGTAGCTTATTTACCAGTTGTATTTTCCCAAGCATTGACCAAGGTATTTTTTTGGAGAAGGGTGGCTGGTGTGTGCTAAAAAATAAACTATTATGTGAGAATCAAGCATTGAAACAATAATAAGTTCAAACCAGGTGAAATCGACAATGCAAGAAAGGCTCAATATTGAATGCCTTAAAGGAATCAAGACAATATATTTGGGTTTTTTATGATTTTTTTTGGATTATCTCAATTTAAGTTATATTTTGCAATGCAATTTGTGCTTAGAATAATTTTCTTCAATATAGTAAGTTATCTAACTTCCACCAATAGAAAAACTCTGGGAAATGCAGTGACTTTGTCCCTGTTTTTTCTAGCATATGAACCATGAAATTAGAGTATGAAAATACTTTATTAAGAGCTCAAGTATGCACTCGAAATGAGGTTTATCAAACAGTAGTTTGGAGAGATAATTTTGGTCCTCTCCTCTTTAAGAAACTCAGCCCAATATGTATAGGGATTGGCTCTCCAAATTTGAACAAACTTAACCACTTCACTCAAAAATTTCCACATAATATGAGATAAAGTATGGCTCTTCCCCACTAGAATTTTATTTTGTTTGTATAAGTTGTGACCATGAACAAAATTGAAAATTTTTCCAACACATACACTGCAAAACCTCCATGAAAATTTTCTTATTTGAAATATGATCAGATACACAGTGAGAGAGAGATACATGAAGATGAATATATGGATTGCTCAGGTATCCAATGTCCAATGAGTCATGAGCTTCACTATACACTCTTTCAATTAAAGTGAAATTATGAATATCATTTTAGAGTATGTTAAATTACGATGAAAAAACATGCAAACATTGCATTAAAACAAGTTTGTCTAAATTACTCGATGATTCATAAAATTCTCCCTTTTGAAGACTAGCTAATTGGGATTGTATTAACAAGATTTCCCAACTAGGTATATTTATTCCTGTCAAATACGTTAATAAGTTTTCTATGAAAGGATCACCTTGCACTTATCGATAAAGAGAGAAAAATAATGTGTCCCATAGAAATCACAATAAGTTCCCTGAAATGGGTGATGACATACTTCACAAACATCTGTTAGGGTTTAAGAATTATCATACTCATTGTATTCCAATGAAAAAAATTAGCTCATGTTTTAAGGCTACTAAGTATAACATTAGGCAGGTTTTGTATACAATCCCAACCCACTCATAAAAGTATCCTTGCACAAAAGAAGAAGGATGTACGTTGGTGCTCTTTCTAGCGTGAATCTAACCTTGCCAAAGAAAGTGAGTATATGATAAAGGGTGATAGTAGCCTTAAGTACTAGATATAGCAGGTCAATAGTGAATTTCTAGGTGAAACCCATCATAAATGCCATTCCAAGTTGTGTTTGTTATTTCTAGACTGATGTCATGTTTTTACTAGCCTCGCTTGTGCCACTATCACATAAAAGTAAAAGGATACTACACAAATTCTCCATTACTCGCAAGACAAAATAATTTTTTCCTTTCCTCCGTGTTTCATAAAATATGGTATCCATAACTTGAAGAGCAACCCTACTCTCATATTTTAGCATTGTTTGTATACTAACATAAAATAGATGGTGGGATTCAAGTGAATTGACAATCTATATTTGAGCATTGATTAATACTAAAATAAAGCTTAATGCTTAGGTTCTCAAAATTCCTAGATATATCTACTTACGCCACTTCTTCAAGAATAGAAAACATCACTACATTTAACCCAATGAACTGGAACAAAATAAATAATTTCTTTTTGTTGGTTTGGATTTGTCACTTACATATAAAGAAGAAAGAATGTAGATTTGTTCTCTTTGCAGAAATTAGGGGAATTTTGAGGTCTAAAATGGGCCTCCTAAGAAAAATGTAAAACCAAAATAAACTTTATAAGAACAAATATGATTCAAAATGATGATGTCAACCATGGGGAATGACTCACCATTTTTGGAGTAAGAAAGTAAAAAGATTAAAAAATAATAAAATAATAAACCTACTTTTTCAACTCATATTTTCAACTTATCTTTGTGATATTTTACTCAAATTTTGAGTGGCAGTACTTGTTGGATGCAAAATTTAATTCCTCATATAAGGAGTACCCATGTTTCATACTTTTGATAAACCCTAATACACAAAAAATGAGAAATGCATTAAAAAAACGTGATTGCAATCACGTTTTTCATGTATTTCTCATTTTTCATGTAGTAGGGTCTATTGAAAGTATGCACCACAGGGACTTCTTGGGTGAGGAATCAAAATTTTCATCCAACGAGTGCTTCCCCTTGAAATTTGAGTAAACCCATAGGGATATAAGTTGAAAATACGAGTTGAAAAATAGTTTTTTCTTTTTTTCCCTATAATCTTTGATGATGTAATTTAATCTTATTTTATTATTTCCTTAGGAGGCCCATTTTAGACCTCAAAATTCCCCTAATTAGTAATCTTCTATTGGAAATACTAAGAGGGGGATGAATCAATATTTCTTTTCAATTGTTACTTTTACTAGTTAGATCACTTATATTTAGAACACAAAATGAACAATAGAAATAACTTTTTTTATTAATATAATATTTACAATGAATCAAGTACAATATAGGTAGCGCTCCAACCCTTGATGAAGACACCTAGGCTCCAACCTGGGATGTGCCAAGCACCTATTTGGACTTTAGTGAGGCTCAAACCTCTAGGGCTTTGACCCTATCTTATCCAAGGCACCAACCTTGAGTTTAGGAGCACCAACTCCAAGGACACCAATCCTATAGCTTTGATTTGTCAAAATATGTTTGGTTGTACCTCATGACTCCCCAAGTATTCTTCATCGAGCCCTGTCAATATTCAGCTTCATGGTAGTCTCCACGCTACATCATTAATGATAACCTTGTCAATTAGAAGGTACCAGCACCACATTTCATCGTACCCAAGAAAATTCTCCAAGGTCACCTCATGATGTGATTAAGGTCTCCAATGAACTTTACAGATATTCAATATGTCTTCAAGGTACTCCTAGATGCTTTTCCAAGATTCTTCATTATGTTGCATTAGGTCTGCTACAAGAATTATTCAAGGATATCTTCATCAAAATTCTTCACTGTTCAATTACTTCCAAACGACTTCATTGCTCAATTAAAGACTTCAATGTTTAAACACTTTCCATATACTTCATTGTTCAATCATTTTGCTTCACTATGTTGTCCTCAATTATGGGCTTCACTCAATTGTATGTTCAAGAGAGAGTTCTTCACTATCCAAACCAAGATTCTAGAAAAACATTGTGTCACTATTCAAACAATAGTTCTGTCCTTACTATCACTTTTTTGAATGTCGAGAGACACCCTTATAGCTGATAACTATGAGGTCTAAATGACATGCGGAAGCCACATTTCAAGGTCTAAGTAATAGTATGAAGCACTGGTTTTCTTCTTACTATAGAAAAATCTGAGTTCTATACATAAACCTTGGTCTATGTATAAAGAGTTGTGCAGAACGGAATTATAGACACAGTCTTAGTGTATACTGCAAATCAAGTATATAAAAGGATTAGCATTATGAACCCGAGATTTAGAACCTTAAATTTAGTCTTATTTTTGTAACAATCATTGTTATGTACTAAAGAATATATTCCAAAGGCTGAGAGTCTATTTTGTAACAAGCCTAAAAACCAATCTGAGAAGAAATCTATAGTGAGGTCGAAAGACAGTCCAACTAACAGCCCGAGAACTAATTGACAAGCAATCTTGTAGTGATGTCAAAGGACAATTTGCAATGAGGATGAGAACCAATCCTCTATTGAGACTGAAAGACAATCCTATAGATAGTCCTACAATCTGAGGGATATTCCACAATTCTGGGCCAAACACCAATCCGTAAAATAGCTTCACCAATCGATATAAACACTTATTCTTCTCCCTGAAAGTTCACGAGAT